>OU611762.1:2932015-3057015 GCA_914767535.2 Dunaliella primolecta
AAACTCACATCCCTCTCCGGCCGCAAAATCAGGACCAGGCATATAGTGGCCCTTAATAAGCTCTCCCATGCTCTCAGCACTCACAATCTGACATCTGATCTCATCAGCACAATCATACAGAGCCAAGATACCTCGCCCAATAAACCCCATGAATCACGCTGCATAAATAGCACAACATATACAGAATTGATGAAAACAGGACATACACCAACAGGCTGGAACTGGTCAAAGCTCCATACAGGGCATGCTCCCGCAAACACCCCCAACTGCAACCCAGTCAATGAGGGCCATGTCCCTAACACACACACATACATCTTGACTCCAGGACTTACAGCAATCCCCTCTCTGATGCTCATGATATGGAAATAGAAATGCTTTCCCCCACAACCAGGACAGCCCGTCCCCAAACAGTCAACCACATACAGAGGCGCACATGTGCCAAGACAGACGCACTCACAAAAGAAACAATTCCTATGTGAAAGGACCACAAGCACAAGCCTATGACATAGACCCCACCCAACCCCTTTTGACACCCATCACACAGGCCCTGCCCTTGGAACCCACTCAGACCCCACAAACTGGGGGCAGGAGGCCCAGAGGGAGCTGAGATCCAACAACGTACCTAGAATACCACACACAATCCATTATAACTCCATGCCCCCTACCTCCAAACACGCCAGGCACTGACGCTGCCCAGTGGCTCTGGAATTATAAACAGAATAAGGCTGCTGAATTGAGCGCAGAACAAGCTAGCAACACCATCTTCCGCTATGACCATGTCATCCTAAAAATCTTGGGCTGGCAACATTTACGGAAATCCAAGAGATCCTCTCAAGAGAAGCAGCAAACTCAATACAAAGTCCAATGGCACCCTGTCACCATTGGGCCTTACCCATCTTCAAAAATGATGGGCTCCAAGTGGTTTCCTAAAAACACATATCCAGAAGGCTGGCAGAGGACCCGTGCTGCAAACTTTGCTGGGGGCCAGTGAGCAATGAACACACCCATGAATCTCAATGCTACGACGATATGCCCACCTGCGATACCTGCCACCACACATACCATTGGGGCTGTCTCATAAAAGTCAAAGTTTGCTCCCAGAATGACCGGGCATTGAGTAAACCAAATGAGCATTGGGACTGCCCTGCATGCGCCCCTCTGTCAGACTCCCAAAAAGCGGAAAAGATCAACTTCTCTGAAGATTGTGAAATGATCCATGTGGAATGGCATCCCAAATGGGAAGCTGCTGATACGTTACAAATGCATCCAGATCTGCATGCTCATGTGCAAGCCTTTGAGGAGGAGAGACTGGAACACACAGTAGACCCCTTGGACGATGAGGTGGACCTGGACAATTTTGTCAACCAAGGCTTTGAAGGCAATCACCGGAACTTTTCTGACTCTCCATGGCTCTCAACTATCGGCTGCGCCATTCGCAAAAATGTCACCTTTGACTTCCAACCTACCAACCCCCAGACAGATATCATGCCAACATGGCAATGTGATATTATCATTAGAAGTGTTGACCTCATGAAGGAAAGTCTCCAACCTGACACATTTGATGAGGTCGCCATGCCAGCACAAATGCCAGAAGTTATCACCTCTGAATGTGGCACAATGTTCAATGTGCCTGTGTCTACAATGCCCATGGCAAGTGCGTTGGTATGCTGACTATAAACAGACTTCAGACCCTGCTTGAGGCTTATGAAGCAGCCAAATAGGCAGGCATCCACGCCACCATCCAGCCACCCGTCCAGGATACAGCAACAGAAATCATGGGATTACGCTCACGTCAGAAGGCCCGACAAAAATATGTCTCTGCCAAGAGCAAAAAGGTCTACAAGAAAAGAAAAAGAAAAGAAAAACTACGTAGGTAGAGGAAACTCTCCCTACGTCAATTAAGGAAAAGGAGACACATTGGCTCAGAAGAGCCGTGAGTCTCCTCCACCACAAAGCTACAAGGAAGAAAAAGCTAATGTGGATCTGGAGGGTTACTGGAAGCACCCGGCTCCAGAACCTGGCCGTGAGAAACATTACTATTTTCCATAGCACGTCTATTGGTAACAAGCTTATGGGCATACTGAACCAAATGGGCATGGAGTTTTTGAGCAAGTTTATGGGCCCGTTGATGGTCCAGTCCAAGTTGTTTAAACTGGTTCAAGGTATGATCAGTGTAGCAGGTCCCACCAACACCCAGAAGGATAGTGTGGAGAGTCACAACTTTAGCATTAAAAAGTTTCCTGAGGTCTGTATGCTGCCGTTGTGCCACCTCTAACTGTTGTCCAGGCCTCGTGTCTTCACAGTACTTAATTTCGATCAAATGCACGTGCCGCTGGTTTACATGAAGTTGGTGGGGCTGTCTCACGCGGTTGGCTCGTGTGGTTCTCTGTGTTGGGTTGTGTCTGCTGCGTAATGCATGGTGTGAGCGGGTGGAAGAAGGAGTTGGTTAGGCTTTATAGGGAGTAATCAGTATAGCATCAGGACGATTGGATGTGAGTCTAGATCTCTTAGGAAAATTTCTAGGAAAAAGATAAGGGGGTATAATTCTGTTTGATGCATGTGCAGGGATTTGGAGGTTGTGTTGCGCCAACTTATCATCACTCCCTATGTCCATGTTCACCAAGCCTGCCCCCCAAGGGCTTTTGCTAAGAGCTTTGATGATCATTCTTCCAGCAACATTGTGGCGTTTTTCAGTTTTCATGCTGGAGATCAGCTCAGCCAAGCTATGTGTGAAAATGAGGAGTTAATGCCCCGCTGCAAACTGAGGATGCAAAGTGGTTGAGGGTGCCTAAACTGGTGCTTCTGCATCAAAAAAGTGAGGGTGGGGCTCTAGGACTGAGCCATGGGCATTTTAGGTCATTTTTGACCATTTCCAGGAAAATGGGTGCCAAAACACCTGCTCTGGCCCAAATTCTGCCCATATTTTGGCTCTCAGGTAGGTTTTAGGTCAAGCCTGATCCTTCGGAGTGTAAAAAAGGGGGGGGCAAATTTTGGTCCGGAGCACTTAGAGCATGGTCACCTGTGCGCACCTGCTAGGCAAAAGTGGTGCGAACAGGGAAAACAGGCAAGCACTGTCTTTGGCCACAACCTGAGTATGAGGACTTGTTCAGCATGCTTTCTAGGTATGCCTGCCAAGTTTGGGGGCCCAGGTGTGCAGGGAGTGGCTCCTGGCGAGCAGTGACAGCTGGGCGTTTGACCAAAACATCAGGCTCTGGTTCTGAATTATTTCGCTCAATTGGGACTTACGTGTTAGGAAAGAGGGAGCACAAATTGATTGAGCCGACTTATATATAATTCATTTGTCCCAGCAAAAGTTTCGCTCTATTTAGTGCAGTGGTTGCTCTGCTATGTTAACTCACCATTTTCCTTGCCAAAGTTGAGGTCCGGGGAGCGATTTTCTGGACCCCCGCCCCAGCCCCCCGGACCCCCCAGAATGAGCTCCTGATAAAGTACCCAGCCATCGCTGCTGGTCAGGTAAGCCGGGGGGGAGCTTCCTGGAGACCCCATTTTGGCAGGGGTTTTGCTTGATTTCTGGCCCCACACCCTGGGCACCCCCCGGCACAAACTGAGTATGCAGAGTTGCTAAGATAGGTCTAGACAAAGGTCCTGCATACTCAGAATCATCTGGTTGCAGTGGGGCATTAACTCAAACCTACTTGGCTGACCTGACTGGAGATAACATGATTTTGGCAGCCTGAAAGCATGTGGAGTGCGCTGTCTAATTGATGACAGTCTGGGAGAGGGCAAAGTGGGTTAGTGGACCTTTTGAAGCGAACCGCATGTTCTTGGTTTTAGAGGGTGCCAGAGCGATATTGTAGGATGGTGCGCTTCATGGGTGTGGATATACAGGACATGTTCCTAAAGGCATTGCTGATTTTCTTATCTACATGTGGTAACAAACTCTGATAATATGAGTAGTAGCCTGTTTTGGGGTTGGCATATCCAAGTCTGTGTTTTGTACGCATATGAGACTTGAGAGCATTTTGAAGATTGTGGAGATAGGTGATTTTAGGATTGGGTGTAGGAGCTGTGGATGTGCCAGCATTGTGTTCTCTTTTTTCCTCCTTGGCTAACCAGAATAAATGAGAAAAAGGATTTCCGCCAGGGCCTGCGCTAGGGATCCCAGTATCAGCCACATTATTATTGGCTTGGCTTGCTTGGTATGTTGCAATAGCATCTGCACATTCGTTACCAGCAATGCCAGCATGAGATTTTACTTTGTAGAAACAAATATTGGCTTGTGAGTTGCTAATGAGGGTAGATATTGTTTTTAGGAGGTCCCCTTGAATATGTTGTTTGTGCTTCTCTGGGTAAATAAGTTGTTTACGTATTTGATGGAGAGATGTGAGACTGTCTGAAGCAATGTGTGAATAAGAGTGCGTGATGGCAGCAGCAATTGCTGCTAATTCAGCTCGACATATGGTGTTGGTAATTCCAGCACCGTTGGGCTCGACAAAACTTCTGCTGTCGGTGAGAGGGCAGTAGACGCCTGCTCCAATTTCTTGTATGCCATTCTGGATTTGACAACTACCATCAGTGTAAGCCCACGTCCTCCAGTCAGGGACTTTGAGCTTGAGGGTTGGACTAGATTGGTTAGGAACAAAAAGTTCTTCCTGATTACTTATACGTAGATAGGTTGGGTTTCTAGATATTTGTTGTTTGTCAGAGGGGAGGCGTTGGCATTTATTGGATCCAGGCATATCAGCATGCATTGTATTGAGAGTAGAATGGGTGCCTATACTGCGCAGCTTCCAGTTAACTTCTGGTACAGCCGAAGCCAGGCCTTGTAGCCAAGATGGCTTGTGATTGTTAAGATGAATCCTTGCAGCTGTGTTCCAGACTGCAATAATTTGTAGGTCCCAGGTTTGCTGAGAAAGGGGTATTTCCTGGTTGATGGAGGATTGTGGATCGTTGTAGCAAAGTTTAGTACGAGCGATGGTTCCAAGTTCACAACAGAGATGTGGAAAGGCAGTGATGAGTTTGGAATAGGGGTTAGTTACCATGTGTTGTCCCCAGACAGGGAGGAACATGAAAGTAGCAGTGGCCTCTGTGTTGAGAATGGCTGAGTAGGTAGCATGGCGTAAGGCCTGAGTCATAGCTTCCTCGGTGTAAATGGGATGGCAGACAGAGAAGCCTGAAAATCTGGATGAGAGGGAGTTATGATGGGCACCAAAGAGAGTGTCTCGGGGGTCAGTGCTCCAGTAGTGTTGGTATTGTGGGTTGTGGTCCAGCGGGGAGGCCATTTTCTCTTGAGTGACCAGGGCCCATTCTTGGAGGGCAGTGTGGATGTGGGTTGGCAGGGCCCGCGAGAAGGAGTCTTTAATATTTTTACTAGCGTGCTTGTTTTCTAGCATAGTCTTGCGAGCAAGGAGCCCCTGCAACTCAGATGCAAAGCTAGTAGGAGTAGGTGTTATGGTTTCATGCAAGCCTGCAAGCTTGGCCCTATAAAAAGCCTTGTAAAGGAGTTGAAAGCGGCTAGGGGTTATCATCCCAACACATTTAGCTTGTGTGTTGTAAATGCAGGCCATGCATGATTTGTAAATTTCTGGAAGGATAGGGGGAGGTGGGGTACGAGGCTGGGGGCTGTTTGATTCAGTGTCTAACGGTCTTTGATTAGGGTTTTGTTCAGCTTTGTGCTTAACAAGGTCAACGTCATGCTGCCAAAATTCACAACAACCAGTGGGTTTAATGTCAACTTGTGGATTGGTGGGGTGAATATCAAAGATGATTTTGTTGCGTAGTTCTGTGTCAAGTATCTGCTGCCAGGTGTTAATAGCATAAGGCATTTCAAAACCTTGTCTATCAAGGTTTAAGAGGGCAGAGTCTGCTGCGGGTCAAGAGAGGTCGGGTTCGCTTTGCCTGGCTTCAAATTCAAGCAGGCGCTGTTGGAATTCAGGCCAAATTTCTTTAGTTTCCTCAGGCTCCCAGGAGGGCAACGAAGTGACCCTTATGAGCTCTTCTTTAGACTGACATTCTCTGTCAATCTTCTGTGCAATGTCTAGACCTGCACAGGCGGGACAAGCCCACGTGTCAGCTTCATCTATCTCTTGTCTTTGCCCATCAGTGTAGCAACCTAGTTCTTTCATGCATTTCCAGTGGTACGTTCTTTGGCAAACATCACAGATATACATATCAAGGTAAGGAGGTTCAGAGTTAATAGATTCATAGCCACCATGGTAATTGCATATTTGGCAGCATGCATATTCAATATCAGTGCGAGCAGCAGTTGAGGTAGTCGCAGGCTGAGGCCAGCTTTCTTGAAGAAAGGCAGGGCCCACTTCTCAATAATCATTGGGGCAAAATGGGTGTGGTATTGCACTTGGTTGTGAATGAGGCTTCTCCTTCCGTCCTTTTTATTAACCGTGCAGTTTCTCCAACCATCTATATGGGTTATGTCAAAATCATGGTGGAGCTTGTGGACTGAGGTTTTCTTATAATTCCAAACCTCAGAGGCTTGGCATAGTGAGCTGAGGGGGTTGATGACAGGAGGGGTCAGTTCTGTCTCTATGTGAAGCGATTTTTTCTTTTTGTTTTTGTGGTTACTAATTTGTGTATCTAGGCTGTGTGGAGTGTTTGGACAGGAAGGAGGGTTGCGGATTTTGCCTGTATGGCCAGTATCTGTTGTGCATGGGGAGTTGGGCTGTGATGGGATGTAGTTAACAGTTCTTTGACTGGCATTAGCTCCTGGATTATTTTGGCTAAAAGATTGAGACGTGGGAGTGGGTCTGTGTTTCAATGTTGAGCGTGTGCGCTTGCTGGGTGGCCCTTCCGTAGGTGAATCTTGTTGAGTGGGCGTCAAAACATTAGAGCTAGCAATATTTTGTGTTGAGGCATGATTTATTTGTGTAGGAGTGATGCTCATCCTATAATTGGAGCGAGTTCTTTTATTAGGTGGCCCTTCTGTGGGTTTTGTTTCTTTGGCGGTCGTTACTTCCTGAGTAAGAGGACAAATTTCTTGTGTAGGAATGTTGACTGTAGGGGCGGACAAGGTAGCTTGGTCACGTCTGAGGCGGCGTCCAGTATGTTCGTGTCTGTAGTGAGATGTGGAGCGAGGTTGTGGTGATGGCACAACTTGTGTGGAAGGGGTGCTGTTTGGTTGGGAGCTTGCAAGAGGGTAGGTATGAATCAGGTTATCTGGTTCCACATTGAGGCCACTCACATGTGTGTTTTTGATAAGGCGGTAGTGTGCAAGAGTGTTTGCTTCAGTGTTTTTGTAGGCAATAATTTTTGGATGGAGGATGTATTCAACTCTTCTGTCTGGGGGAGGTTAACCAGTGCTGCCAGTCTGTTGAGTGCTATTTTACATTTAACGTTGACCTTAGAGTATTTTGATTGTAGCTGAGCTACTGTGATGATGTGAGTCTTACACGGGGATGTGAGTTCATGGATTCCATTAATTCCAAGGCCCATTAGGGGTTGCATTATGCAGGTTATGAGGGAGGAGAGATTGTGGGGAGGTGGTTTATGCAGGGAGAGGGCTTCATGGATGAAGTCCAAGTCCTCATTGAATACAACTTCCTCGTCTTTCATGAGGTGGAGCTTACTAGAGTGGATACTGATCAATTGGCGGGCACGTATGCAAAAGTTGAGCTGGCGTCTTATGTGCAGATTGGTTCCTTCTCGTTTGGAAAGATAGGATGTAGATAAGAGCTTAAGGTCCGCTATTTGCTTAGTGAGGAGATTGAGGCTTATGGTGCGATGTCTAATTGAGGGGTCCTCTAGGCTAGACGTTAGTGCAAAAGCCAGGCGTCTGTGGTATTCTACACAAATTGAGGTGCACCCTAGTCCAAAATTATCAGAATCTTCGCGAATCATAGCTGCTGCTGTGCTGTTCCAGAGTTTGTATTTATGTTTGATAATCCTGTCTATCATGATGTCCCAAATGATGAGGTCTGCTGGTGTGCAAGGAGTAACTGCAAAAGCATAGGCAAGGCTAGGGATAATGGCTGTACGGACAATGTCAAGCGTTTGCAGTGGGGAAGCATAGGAGGAGTCAAGGTTATCAAGCTTATTTCTGAGGTTACAGGTCATGCGTTGAATTTGATGCTTCCAGTTTAAGTCCATGGTGATTTGAACTCCAAGATAAAGGAAGGGTTCATGTGATGCAAAAAACTGGGCCTTTTGTCTTTGGATTTCTATTTTTCCTTTGAGCTGTTGACAGAGAGCTTGAGATGGTGTCACCCCATTTTGATCTTTTCCAGGATGACTGTGTAAAATGCTCGTTGCTTTAGTTTTGCTGCCAGATATAACGAGTGCAGCCCAGTCAGAGTAGAGAGTGAGCTTCTTGGCTTGTACTTTGAGGTCCTGGATTGTGCTAGTGGGGCAGAGAAGGTCGTCAGCAAAGGCAGCGCTGCTTAGCACATTAGCAAGGTGAGTATCAGTGGCATTTTGGCCTGGGATGCAGCCGTGTTTGTAACCGCGCCCTCCTACATGTAGCCATCTTAAGAGGGGTTCCATGTAGAGGAGAAATAGGAAGGGCGAGAGTGTATCTCCTTGAATTGTACCTCTTTCAACAGGATTTTTTTCAGAGCTACGTCCTGAGGGCAATCTAACTTGGGTGGTGGCGCTTTCATAGAGATTTTCGACGGTGTCAATAGCATCAGTGGGGAAGCCCAAGTCATACATTATCCAGAGCATCCTGTCGTGGTCAGTAGTGTTGAATGCGGAGGTGAAATCTACAATGAGGGCGTAAATATCTTTCCCAAAAGTTTTGGCGTCTTCAAGTCCCATGATGACACTCTGGAGCTGGTGGATGGTGTCTTTTTGATTACGGAAACCAGCTTGAGTAGAGCTCAAAAGAGAGTGTGCTTCTGCATATTCATAAAGTATATTAGTGAACATTCGGGTCCACAGTTTGTAGAGCGTGTTGGCAAGCCCAAAGGGTCTGTAGGATGATATCTCTGTCTCTTCTCCCTTGTTTTTGTCATTGAGGATAGTCTCACTAGTCTTCCAGGATACCGGGGTGAGGCGGGTGGCCCACATAATAATGAAGAGTTTGTGGATGCTCTCTTGGATTTCAGGGGAGAGCATCTTAAGGATCTCATTTACTACACCATCTGGACCCGGTGACTTGTTATTACTTAGAGTTTTGACACGTTCATTGAAGGCACTCTTATCCATGATTTTGGAGTAAAGCCATTCCCTTTGATTTTTACCTTCAAGTTCTCCTTTTGTAATTTGTGATTGTAGAATAAAAGGATCGGGCACTTGTTTAAATCTACCAGCCTGTTCCCAGGGATAATTCTGTGGTGCTTCTTTTGGGAGATATTTGCCATGCTTGATGTAAACTGCCTTCATAGCTTCAGTGTAGTAATTTTCTACGATTTGGGCCTGCTTGGTAGGCTCAGTTTCAGTGTTGCCAGTCTCTGGATCTCGCAGCGCTTGGAGGCCTGCTCTTGGTTGTGCATTCTTATCTTTGAAAATCTCCTTGTGTGCTCGTTTGGGATTTGTGTTGATTGTTTTTTGCAGTTTTTTACGAGCCATGTTACTATTTTCTCTGTTGCGAGTTTCATCAATATAGGTAATAGCTTGTTTGGCGCTGTCAGACAGCGGCATACAAGTCTCAGAAAATATTTCACGAGCCATTCCAGACTGGGTTTTTCCTAACGGTACTGGCTCCTCTGCTCGGCACCAGAGCCGCCCTGATGTTATCTTTGTGATATCTATCCCAGGAAGACAAGCTCACCTTGATCCTTCTAAGATCCCTCCTCAAGACAGAGACATCCACCTTGTTGACCTGAAATCTTGTCCAGACACCAACCCCTTCATCACTTTAGAAACTGCAGCAACTCAACATGCTCACACTATAACCAGACTTAGACCCGCAGCTCAAGGAATCCAAACAGGAACAACAAAGTGACTCTACACATCATCCTGATTGGTGTGGCTGGCACCATTTACAATGAGTACACATTCAAACCTCTTATCAATTTGAGCCTATCCAAACAAAAAGCAAAATCCCTAGCTTTCAAGCTGAGCTGTCATGCCATGCAGAGACTAACCACTATCATTAACACCAGACATGCTCTTTGCTTACAGGGGGCTTCGAGGGGGGGGGGGTCGCTGGCCACGCGGAGGTGGATACAAGGAGAGGGAGAGTCCAGGCGTCTCGGGGCATGGCTGACAACCCACCCGATCCTCATTAGTTCAGTCTCTTTCCCTCTTCTAGGCTAGCTGTAGCTAGTGTAGTTTTGAGGGACCTCTGGTGAGGCCCTTGCTAGCTTGCTAGTTAAGGGACCTTTCCTTATTGCACGCGGTCTGTGGCCTGCGTAGACTTTTCCTTTTCTTTTCTTTTCGCACATGTATGCTTTGTTGGAGCTACACATACGTCTGTCAATCCTCTGGTTGCTGAACACGGTACTTACATACATTGCTATTCTGGCAATTACCACACGAACACACATATGTTACTCTCCTCCCTTTTTTTTTGTTGCAGTCGGTTGGTCCTGGCAAACTCCTGATCTTTATTCGCCGTTGCTTTGTCATTCAAACACCAGTGGAAATTTTTTCCCTTGTTCTTGGCAAGGGTTTTTTTTGTATACTTACATGCACAGGCTACACAAACACTCACCACTGAACATTTTATAATACAGTTTTTCACATGAGCAGCCTAGCAGTCGCACTTTTTGACTGATGGCTTAATTTGTAAAACCTAAAACCTAAACCTATTCTGGCAAGCATGGAGCTGTACATGAATGTGGCATGGTTATTTGAGGAACTGTTTGAGCAACTTCTCCACTTCCTATGTATGTCTTTTTTTGGAGCAATGCAAAAACAGTTTAGACTTAAAGCTTTTCTTTTTTACCTTTCCTTTCCTTCCCTTGCAGTGCCTTTTGATCACAATGTGTGTGCCCCCGCCCGTTTACCAAGGCACATGCATTTGGATTTGTCTTAACATGTCATGAGGAATGTTAGCCGTTTCAGACTTAGGGCACACACACACACTGAGCGTAGAAAGCGGCTTGGGACACTCGGAGCGCTCTTTTGTGTGATCACTGTTCTTGTGATGAGTGTCTGTGGTGTTGCCTATGTGCTTTCAGACCTCAGCATCCTGCATGCTGCATGCCCTTCTCAGTTGGTCCCCCCAATCTGTAAGTATGTCATTCAAGATATCAGGTCGCAAACAAACATTTTCTCTTTCCAGTCCAAATTTTGCGAGCTGAGCAATTATCGGCAAGGTCTGGTTGCAGGCCTCAGTGTTTCCACTCTGCTGCCCTTATAGGCGGACATTGCAATGTATTGTTACCTGAACTCTCATTAATACCCAAAAGAATGGCGTAAAGGGTAAAAGTTTTCCTGGCATTTTTTTGCTTTGTTTCTGAAAGCTCATTCATTATAATGATCTATGAATCATCTCATTCCTTCCCTTCCCTTTCCTTCTCTTCCTGTCAGCCTTAATGAACTGGCCAGAGAAACCTGCAGTGGAGCCTCAACTTATTACCAGTTCGTGTGGGCTCCTTTGGTTGAGTAGAACATTGTTCAGGCCACCATAGGACCAGGCCACTAAGCAAGAAGATTGCTTTACATACACCATGAGCCCGGTGATCCAGGCTAGTTTGATGAGCGCCTGCACTTTTCTTGCTCTTTGAGCAGTTGAGACAAGAAAATGATTTGTTGCTTACGTGCACATGGCATGCAGCAGGAGTTTAAACCTGTTTGGGAAGATCTGTTTTCGTTTGGACGCGAAAGTCCAGGCAAAATACAAAATCAGGAAGGCTGCACCTGCAAAACCCAGGAACATGGGCAAAAATTCAAACTGAGGTATAGAAAGGTAGACCAGCACAGCTTCACGTTCCAACCATGTTTCTCTCCCTGGGCTCCCTTTTCAAGCAGGGCACCAGCAGAGCATGCATGCCACGCTACACAACTGAAAATGCTCAAGGAGGAACCTTATTTACCTACAGGCCGCAAGAGTTAAAGTACAACAACGCCCTTAATGCCATGCAGGTCCAGACAAGTACATGGGCATCTACAAAAAAAGTCAATGTGCCTGTAAGAGGAAACGTAGGGGCACCCACAAGCATGCCTACAACAAGCATGCTTGCACCAGTCTCGCATCAAAATTTTGTCCTGATTTCTTGGTCCACCAGAGGGTACAGCGCTCAATGGAAAAAGCCATCAACTCTGGGGGAGCAAAACACAAGCCATAATAGTGCAGCTCCATGCAGCTCCATGTCAACAAGCATGAGGGCTGGCGAGGGTGGTTGCAAAGCTTGGCTCCTAAAAGCAAAGATGGGGATGCTACAATTGCACACAAATCAAAAAATGCATGCTGTCGATCCTCTCAGCGCGAAAAACGCTCATGCGCTGTCTACAACCTCACCACCCACCACCACGCAGCAAAGGTTCAAGCAAACGCACAAACAGGAGCAGCAGCTCCGTGCCCACTAAGAACGTGTAACCAATAGCATGAAGCCGCTGCCTTCCACGGCGAAAACTGGGAAAAGTGCAAAATAGGGCATACCAACTTGAAGCATTCTCTAAGTTTTGTAAACCTACACATAGCAACAGTGAACATGCAAGCTGTCCACAGTCTGCTTTTGATCATGTCCATCACACCAGTCTGCAAGCCGAACAGCGCAGCCCGACATTTCAGTGCAATGCAGGGCCACCTTCCACTTACACACAGCAGCCATTCCCAGCACCGCACCCAAACATATTCGTCCCACAAAGAGATGCACAGGACTCTTGCCGCTGAGAACCGTCAGCTCTCAAAGCAGCATATGGCTACCCAGCCAGCAATTGGCCCTCCGCTAGCACCTGCCCCGCATTTCCATTACTTCACTCTGCACTCATGCGTCCTGCCAAAAGCACAGGCCGCAGCCCTCTCTGCCCTGCCCCTCCCCTCGAGCACGCAGTGAGAGCGCTCACTGCCACTCTGCCTTGGGTGGTGTTGCTGCGGTGGCTGCAAGCGCAGATGCTGCCTTGGCCACCACGGAGCTGCTGCTGCTGCCGCTACCTCCTCCTGAGTTGGCGAGTGCTGCCAGGTTGCTGGTACTGCCGCTACCTCCTCCTGGGCCTGCTAGTGCCGCTAAGTTGCTGGTACTACCACCCAACACTTGTGTGCCCCCACCCCCGCTGGACAGGGCTGCCAAATTGCTGGTGCTTCCACCTATCAGCAAGCCATTGTTCCCACCACCACTGCTGGCAAGTGCTGCAAGGTTGCTGCTACTGCCGCCCCCCGGAAGAGAACTGAGCTTGGTGTGGCTGTTGTTGGCACTAGCACTTAGTGAGCGCGGCTCTGTGGCGGTGGCTGCACCTGTATCACGAGCATATCACACACACACTGTTCAAATCCGAAGCAGGATGATGAGACACTAATCATTGTGGTGAGCAGCACCAACCCTATTTCTCAATTCAATCAATGGCAGCATGAGGCAGCCGCAGTAGATGAGGCCAAAGCAGTGTCAAGCAAGCTGCAATGCGTCCTCGCGCTCCTGGCTATCCGCACCTGGTGGAGGACATTGTCAACCAGGGTAAAATGGAGATCACGCAACCATTTGATGTAAAACTAGTGCTAGAAACGTTAAAGAAACAACAAAACAAAATTCAATCATATGACCTGTGGAGGAGGTGCCGCTGTGTGAGGGCGTGGGGAAGGCCTCCTGCTCGCCAGCCACAGCAGCGTTGTCCTCCACGGTGAATAGGATGGGCCTGGGGGAGAGGGTGTGATGCGGTTTTACGACTGGGATGAATGGTGAGGGTGCACATCGGAGGGTGTGGTGTGTCAATTGTGTGCAGAGGTGGATGCAAGATGAGGGTATGTAAGATTCACAAATGCCGCAATCCTGGAAAGGTCATGCTCTTGTCAGCGGGTGCGAGCATACACATTGACATGCTACCTGCATGGATGCACCGATGACGACTGGAACATGTGTTTTTTGCCTCTGCTCTCTCCCACACAGACCTCCCTTTGCCTTCCACAGGAGAATGGCCGGTGCTCATGGGTGTTGATGAGGAGGAAAGACCCCCCAAACCGTACTACCGAGTCCTTGCAGGCATGTGAGGGGCAAGAAGCTCCAGCCTATGCAACACCTCACAAACAACAAAACCATCATGCAATACACATCATCTATTCTGTGCCCAATTGGCCGTGGCTGCCAACTGGCTTTGAAATGGACCTGGTGGTGGCATAACAGGTGTGGCGTGATTAGTGTGATGTGACAAGTAGCCCTTCATTTTCTGTGCTGGAAGGGAAGGCCTTCTTCCCACCTCCTAGCAAAAGCCAGAGCCTGAGAAACAGAGCATCCTCCACTGTGTGCGCCTGCACAGGCACACCAGCAGGCATGCACAGCGTGCAGCCTCCTCATGCACTTGCGTCACACGCACGCCCACCTGCAGCGCTTGTCCTCGTGCATGAGGGAGGAGTTCTGAAAGTGCTGCACCAGCGCCGCCCGACCCTGGATGCGGGCGTAGCTGATACTGCACACCTTCTCGCTGTTGAAGCGCTCCCACTTGCGATTGTTGAAGCGCTGCATGAGCGGGATGATGTCGATGGGCTGCGCGGAGGGAGTGAATGCGGGGAGGGTACATTTTAGGAACAGCTTTTACAGGTTCCTGTTAAAAGGCCTTCTGTCAAAACGACTGTCTGCCAGACTGCTGCTCAAATAAAGGGGCACACGCGCAGGGAGGGAGCATATGGGCAGAGGCGACAGCACATGGTGAAGTCGAGGGACCCAAACTTGGACGCAAGGTGATGTTGGCAAGGTTGGTTGTGTGTGCAGGAAAGAAGAGACAGCCTGAAGGAAGGGTCGTCCCTACGTGCACACCATGCAGTGCAAAGCAAGCTCCATACTGAGAAGCCCCAGTGCCTCCAGGTTGAAGCAGCAGGGAAAACTGTAGGACAGCGGAAGAGCCGCACAGCCATGCAAGTGCTGCACCTTTGCAGACTTCCTGCTTCTCCTCGTGCATCGGTTTGGTCCAACTCCCTACACAAATGCGCCCACTCTGGCAGCTCTTTGCCGCTTTGTCAGGGGGCTTGCTCTGAGGCCCACGCAACGCTCTAGCAGCCTTGCAAGGTCGAGACCTAATAATCTGTCAATTTGTAGACCATGATCAGAGTTGAGCACCACAACAGGCTTTCAGACACACTCTTGTCCCCAGGTGCTGGTTGAAGCTGTTGAGCACACATGTGAGCAAGCTCTGCAAATGCCTGTAAGAACTTTAACTCCACATTGCAGCTCATTCGGGATCTCTTTTCAGGCGCCTGGGGAGACAGTGGCCATTCCTTGAGCCCTCCCTTCTTATTTGCCCTCATCATTTGCACACTCAGAAAACCCTTGCCGCCCACCTGCACCATGTTGATGAAGGCGTAGCCCACATTGCACTTGTTCTTGAAGTCGATGGGGAGGTAGAAGAAGTCGTAGGTCCCCTTGAATTGCTCGTCCACCGTGGCCAGGAGCATCTTCTGGGTGTACTTGTTGGGGATGTTTTTGATCATGAGCGTGGTGCGGCGGTCCTCCCCGCGCTGGATCTTTTCAGGATTCAGCGCATACAGCTTCTCCTGCACAAAATGCACAGATTATGTGCCACACATTTGATACGGGACTGGGGCTTGAACGGGGGTTGACGAGCAGGCATTGGCGGGTCACACCTACCAACAGTAACTCGTCCTGTTTAATGACCATTAAGAGGCTTTGATGAAGGGAATACTGCACTTCATCGCAAAATGGCACACCCTCACACACACATCGCTTGCTCAGGACCTCACATACATCTGCTATTAGGGAGTGGTCGGTTTTGAATTGTGGGGTTATATGCAGGAGGGTGCACGTACATGTGTACATTTTGTGTGGGTTCAGGTGTAAACTTGGGGATGCTAGCACAGCAGGGCGATACCCCGGTTCCTATGCCTGCACTCCCACGTGCGCGCCATCCCCCACACAAACAAAGCACCACGCACGCCCCCAGCCCCTCACAATATGCACGATAAAAACCTGCGAATCAAACACACCTGCTGCGCCTTGCGCTCCATCTCTGCCTGTGGGTCTGTGGTGCGTCTGCTGAGCCGGCCGCCGTTCCGTCCCGCACCACCACCCTCCCCGCTCGCACCCATGCCCCCCCCTGTTGTGCTGCTACCCTGGCCCCTGCCCCCCATGCCCCCATTCCCACGAGGCCCACCCCCACCCATGCCATATCCACTGTGCTGCATGGCCGCCATGCCTGCAGGGCCTGCCATACCACCCACGCCTGCATGTGGGGTATGGGGCATGCCCAGGCCCACCATGGGAGAGGGGCCACCTGCCAAGCCTTGCTGCTGCAGGAACTGGGCAGCAGCGGCCTGCAGGGCAGCAGGGGTGCCCGCGCCCTTCTGGCCCATCATCAGTGCCTGCGGGGCGAAAAATCAGGCATGCAAGTGCGTGAACCACACATACACCAGCATCTACGACAATGACAATGCGAAGAAAACTGATCAATGCATGTGAGCGCTGGTGTGCCATGGACATTGACTGAGGATGTGCTACAGGCGGATGCCAGCATCCCTTGCTCTGGCCTGATTCATGCATAAGTCTAGCCTCATTCATTTACAACTTAGGCCAGGAGGACACCTGACTTAAGGGTAGGGCATGTGTGAGGCCTCCCTTGACCAACCCCCATAGAAATTGCTTTTTTAATGCTGCCATGCAGTCAGCATTGGCTTGACTGCATGAGCGCCAGCACCCATGCCTCACCTGCTGCGCCTGCAGCTGCGCATACAGCTGGGCTTGCTGCATCAGCTGCGCCTGCTGCCGCGGGGGCAGATCTGGGAGGCCAGTTGGGGGGAGGGGCATGCCTGGACCACCGGGAGGGAATGCAGGGGGCACAGCCTGGGGGAAGGGCGGGAAGGGCATGCCCATGCCATTGGCGCCGTAGCCTTGAAGCGCCCCAGGGGGCATCCAGCTGTCCAAGCCCATGCCACCTGAGCAACCATGACAACCAATGCAACATACAGGGCAGTGAGCACACGAGACAACAACAACACACAGGGCAGCATGCGCTTAAAAACAACAACACGACAAACAGGGCAGTATACGCACTTAGGACAGCAGCACAACAAATAGGGCAGCGAGCGCATGAGGCACAGGCAGAGGATGCATGCATGCCTTGAGTGTTGCGCGTTCAACATTCCATGGGGAACGTGGTCAGCCTGATCTGACAAGGGCAAACAAGACACAGGGAGACGCGAGGGCAAGGACACCATGGAAGAGGAGGGGTTCATTATAAAGAGCAACCACAGCCCATTCAGCAGCCCATTCTTATAACAGGTCCATGCAACAACACAACAGTGCAGCCAGCACACACCAAAATGGCTGTCTACTTGGACCTCGTATCAACACAGAAATGCAGCTGGCATGCAGCAGAATGGCCATGCAATCGGCTCATCCTTAGCATGCACCAGAACAGGAGGGCAGCTAGCACGTACCAAAATCATATCCTGCAGCCAGCATGCCCGTGGGATCCAGCGCACCACCGCCATACATTGGCAGCCCCCCATAGCCAGCCATCAAACCGCCCATCATGCCCTGCGCGCTGCCAGTCCTGGAGGGGTAGCCGCCCAAGGGGCTACCTCTGTGGGCACGCATGTGTGTGTGTTTGTGTGTGTGTGTGTGTGTGTGTGTGTGTGTGTGTGTGTGTGTGTGTGTGTGCGTGTGTGTGTGTGTGCGTGTGTGTGTGCGTGTGCGCGAGTGTGAGCAAGGATGAGGAAGCGTGTCTGCATAGGAAACAAAATCAATGTACTGCTGCAAATTCAGGGTGTGTAGCTGGGTCCTAACGCCATCACAAAACATACATGGACCAGGGGCAGCAGCCATGGGAAAGTCATACAGCCGGCACCGGCCCTGGGCTTATAGACACAGTTATATATTTTTCAGATACACGTTTCTAAAATTATAACCAAGTGTGCCATGTTGGGGAGCCTAAGGGGAACAGGAAATTGCGATGCTCGTCATTGAAACTGGGCTCCCACCTCACACAATGTACTTACATGTAACTTGAAGCACAGCGTGCAGGGAGGCGTGTGGGCGCGTGCGCGCTCACACACACACACACACACACACACACACACACACACACACACACACCTGCGTGCCAGGTTCTGCACGCCGCCACCCCCTATCATGGCGCTAGCCCCGCTGCTGCCAGGCATGCTGTAAGAGGGATCATTCATTCGCATGCCACCCATGCTTGCTGCCAGGCTATCCACACCGCTCCCAAACCTGCACCGACACATGTTGACAGGGATCAGCCCAATTCTGAATGATCAAACGTTGCCAAGTACACTGCCACCTACAACGCCCAACCACATTGAAACATCTGCTTTGGATGGAAGCAGCTTATTCCCACGTGCATGCTGTAAATGGTGCAAGGGTGTGGCTGCATTTGTCGTAGTGCAACGTGAGGTGTTTGAAGGCCCACCCACACGCACGGGTGTGAACGCATAACACACTGGCCAAGGAAAAATGGTGCCCTGCTGTTGTGCTTGGACATACCCTGTGTAGTTTGGAGCAGCAGCGTTGAGGGTGGACTGCACAGCCCTGTTCCTGTCTTGTTGGTGCTGAGGCTGGTGTGGATGTTGCTGTGGCTGCTGCGGCTGCTGCGGCAAGCCTAAGGAGGTAGGCGGCGGCTGCTGGTGGTGCTGGAGGTCGGCTTGGAGCGCCTGCATGCAGGATCAGACCAAAGGTCTCAAGGAAGGCCATTGCAGCGCAGCACCACATGGCTTGCACCCTGCTGAAGCACATCCTCACACAAACCCTTGCCGTGCCCTGCCCGGCAGCCTTGCTCTTCGGGAGATGCAACCTAATGAAAACAACATGTTACGCAGACATAGTACTTGCAGGACCAGCAGGCAAATTTTGTGATCCATGTTTCCCAAAGGGTCAACAAGAAGGTTTTAAAGGTGCTTAAAAAATCAAACGGCGCACATCCACGCACTTGCAGGTCGTGCTGCGAGCCATGGCGGGACGCACTGGCCAGAAGGGATGCTTGGGAGGGTGCGTCCGTGGCAGAGAAGGCTGCGCTTGCCAGGTTGTGATGCGAGTGCACTTGGGGCTGCGGAAAAGGAGCAAAGCAGGAACAGCAGGTGGAAGGGCAGAGGGTCGGTGGTGGTGTTCAACTACCCTTGACCATACACAAGGGTGCAGCAAGGAGTGCAGTAATCAACAGCACGTGTGACCAGCACGTCATGCAGAGCATCTGTGCAGCTGCAGAGCCACGAAAAGCAAGGGTTTCTGCAAGGTCAGCCGTCCTCTGCTGAGGGGCGTGCGCCATGTCCTGGTGATCTAAAAAGATGCACATCCTGAAACAGAGTGTGTGATCACACCAAGGCATGCCTTACCATTCGCTGTGGCTGGTTGTGCTGCTTGGCCAATTGCATCAGACTCTCCATGGCAGAGGAGCTGGGCGAGTTGTCCCACAGTCCAGGAATGTGCTTGCCCTGGAAAGGTTGTAACATAGAGGTGAAAATCTTAGAAGAGAGGACGTGAGGGAGACGGGGTGTTGCTCAAGCAGAGAATGTTTTCCAGTAAGGCCACAGCCATGAACACTCAAAAGGACCAAGGAGCACGCCCAATAACCAGAAATAGATGAGGTAATAAGGTGAGCTGAGGGGCGAAGGGGGGATAGGTGTTACTGCTTTGCTGAGGTCTTGCCGAGATGCCTTCCTGCATGCTTGAAAAACGCATCCTGGCCACGCCATGCTGTACCCTGGATGCCTTTCTGCATATGCTTGCAAACCACATCCTGGCCATAGCATGGCGTGGCCTAAAACCGACAGGCCAGGATAAGGCAATGCATGGCGTGCGCCTCATCTAGATCTTTGCGCAGTACAGATGACAATCACTGGGAGCGGGTCCCAGCCAATTCGTGGTGGAAGGCCAACAGATGTACACTTCATCAGAATTTGCATTTCAAGGGTACATCTCAGACACGCACACTCACCTGTGACTCAGATGCTGCAAGTTGCGAGCTGAGCTGACCCAGCTGCAGCAGGTTGGGGGCTGATATGCTGGGCTGAAGGGCAGCTACCTGCCAGCAAATAGGAGCAAGCAGGAATTGGGTTAACTGCTCTGACTGCACAGCAACAACAACAACGACAACAACAACAACAACAGGCACGCAAGCAAGCTTCCATGGCCATCCTTGCAAGAGCTTCATGTGCATGTGAACACACGCGCGCGCATGCATGTGTGTACGTGTGTGTGTCCCCTATGGAATTTATCCTGAAAACCTGCTTTATGAATGGCAGCCCCCTCCATCGGACCTTTTGTTTGAGGCTTATCCAACGCGATAGATGAGAGTGCTCAGTGACTCAACGTAGCATGCTGCTTATTCATGGCAGAACACAGGCCAGTAATTCTGGTTGTTCTGAATCCCTTGAGCCCGCAATGGGATGCTGCATTGCTCGTGAAATGTTGCGAGCTGGTCAACGTAGGTTGCAGAATGGCCACCATCAACAAAAAAGGAAGAGGGCAGATTGCTTTCTTGTTTGAGTGAACATTCTGCGGCCTGTGTTGATGAGCTAAAGACCTTGGCGGTGCCTCTGAGCAATGCCCATTGCAAGTACCCATTACTGCACAGTTTACAAAGGAGATGCCCACCTGCTGTGCTGTGAGCTGGCCAGGCATCTTGTTGAGCGACTCAGCACTGCGGTTCATTGCACGCAGCGCAGCAGCCGCATGACGCACATCATAGAAGGTGATGAATTTCTGGCTGGGGCGGTTGGGTGCCTCCCAGATGCCCTTGACAGCCCCAAACTTGGAAAACAGCCACACCAGGTGCTCGTTGGTGTTGTCGGAGTCATGGAACATCATGGTGCCCTGCATAACCACATGTGTGTCGAAATAGGGGGGCCTCACACCACTGCCGGCTTTGTCAAGCACTGCATGAAATGCAGTTACTGTGCTCTGCTGCCCTGCACATGCACACAGCGCAGCCTTGTGCAAACCTTGTGCAAATGTGCTGAGCGCACGCTGCAACGCTGCAAGCAGACAATTGCTGGGTAAACTAATTGTCGCCGGCAGTGCAGCAATCACTGCTGCAAATAAAGAAAGCACATGACTGGCAGCTTTTCTTGCCAATCCTGGGCGTACAGAACAAACGTGGCCAGTGAGTAAGCGAGTCACAAGTGAGCACAAGCGAATGCACATTGATGCACACTACAGCGCACCTGGTTCACGTTCCCAGGGTCTTTCTCACGTGCGTCAGCGCATGCTACGCTGATGGGGATGCCTTGGATGAGGGTGCCATTGAGGGTGCTGACGGCATTGGTGGCAGCCCTTAGGTCGAAGTATGTCACCACAATCACGCCCTGGGGCTTCAGTGCACTGTGCAAGTGCCGTACGTCTCCAAAAGCCTGTTTTTGTGCATGGATAGGGTGGAGCATGAGTAGGCAGGCACGGGGAGCAGCATGTAGGGCTCCAGGCAAGGTGCAGACTGCTGCCTTGGCCTCAGTTGAGGGGCGCTCTATCATCTTCAACCTAGCAACCACTGCCAGGACCACAGACTGAACAGGACACAGAGAACATTAAGTGAAAGAAAGGCAAGGGTTTTCCTTCAGGAGGTGTCAAGGACACAGTATGAAACGAAATGGCCTCACAAATTGGCACGACCAATGCCAGCCATGCACCGATTGGTAGGTAAAAAAACTGGAAAAAAAAGCCATACCACATGCTCAGCACCTGAGCAGTGTTGCTTCAGACCCACCTGAAAAATGCTCCTCAGCTCCTCATCGCTTACATCTGAAGCCACGTTTCTAATGATCAGGGTCCTGCATGGCATAATAGAGCCAATATCTGCCTGAATCTCAGTGCACAAGCAAGTATGCTTCCTCCACCAACTGGGATAATCCCGTCCACAAGGATGAAGAGCCTGAGAACAAGCTTAAAAATGTTTGCATAATGCATTGCGTACAGCATGCTTAACCACTCAGGCTTGGGAGGGTGCCTACCTTGACGCATCTCCATTGTGTTGGTCTTGAAGCGCTGAGGCAGGCTGATGCGTTTCCCGCAGTTGGTGCTGCGCGTCCAGCCCCAGCTCCAATCCCCCCACTGCACTGAAGATATCATCCTCAGCAACAGTGGGCAGGCTGTGTGTAGAGCCCCTGTTGCCGCAGGAGCATGCTGGCAAGGGTCAGTGAAACTGAGGAATCCCTCCAACATATCACCTTGATCAATACCACAGGGTTCAAGCTAAACTTTCCAGGAGAAGGGAGGAGAGGGGGGAAAAGGGGGACTTGTGCATGTGCTTCAAACGCACCAGGTGCACTGTTTACACTGCTACAGTGCGTACAGTGCGGACTAATAGGACTTTTCTTCTTCGAAAGCCTTCAGCATTCCCATCGAATCCACACTGAGACACAGGCCTATGCTTCGTTGAGGCATCCCTCTGTAATGACAAGTCCGGCCACACAGCTCTCTGATTTTTCAGTGAAGGTGGAGCGGGTGCAAATGGAGGTGGGGTTCCTCATGAGACTGTGAGCTGCGAAAAAGACCCTCTTGCATGCTGATAGGCATCGGTATTAGTGACCAAGAGCGTCAGCATGGTCTCAACGCATGCATATCCTTGATCAGCCAGAACACCATGCAAAATCAGAACTGCACACTGAGGGACCCATGGGACATCCTCCTCCCTCCCTGGCTCCGCACCCACCTGGCTGCATAAGCTGCTAAGTGGCTATCACTGCTGTTGCGCGGGAGGTGCATGGACTCAGCGCCAGAACCTGTTGTATATGTTAGATAGGAGGATATGTCAGTGATTGGAGTGTTTACACGAGCACGAGTGAAGGAGGCACTCTGCAACCCTGAAAGAGCCCAGCTCAAACACATAGGGGCAAGCCGTCCATGCAGCCCTTTGCATCCACCAGCACCATGCTTGTTGCATCATATCTCTTGGTGCTCTTGTTTCTGACCTCTGCTGGCATGTACACCATTCACCTTGCAAAGGATCCAGCCCGTGTGGGTCACCGAGGGCAGCCAAACGGCTGGTAGCAAACTCAATGTTGTCGCTGAGGGGCCCCAAAGACTTCTGCATCGGGGGAAAAGGATTACACGATGGGCAAGCGTTGTACAGGCTGATCAACATCATCTACTCATGCGCATGCGCCGCGAACCAGCGCACAAAAACAGCTGTGATACACAACAGCAGAGTCCTGGAAAAAAGATAGCACAGTCATGCTTGCTGCTGGGGGCCCTGGCGTGCCCAGGATCCAGCCAGGCTTGTATTGTCATTTTCCAGGCTGCACCCCCCTGTGACACCTCCCCTGACACCTGGATGCTTTGCTTGTAACGTGGGAAGCTGTGGCCGCCCAGTGCGATGTCTGCCTGTGCTGTGTGCAGTCCACTGAGCTCGTCAAGGCCACCCCCCCAACTGATAGCACCCTTCATGGGGCCAGAATAGGAGTGCCACCTGGGAGTCAGGGAAGCCAAGTGAGAAGAGCTCACAGCTCAGCATCACACAGGCACTCAACACCCCAAGTCCCCTACAGCGCTAGAGCTTTAAGCATCAGCACCGGTACCGGCACCAGCACACGCCTAGCTCATGAGGCGTGGTGCGGGGGTGGGGGGAATGAAGTCTGTAACAAAAAATCTCACGTCTGCACGACCCTCCCTTTCCCGCAGCTCAAAAACTGACCTGTTCCAACCAGCCCGCCGAGGCACGCCAGGGTGTGTTGTCCAGTTACCAGAGAACTAGGGGTAATTGTTTAACCGGGCTGCCTGCCACCTCCAACCAATTGACTGCTTCTTGATAAAAGTGTTCAAATTCATGATTCGCCCATACGAAGATCCGGCTCCAAACGCTTGCTTGAAAAGCTGAGCTCAGGCATACTTACGCTCAGGAGTATAATCGAGGCTTTCAGTGTTTTACATTTCCACACACATGCTTCTGTACTTGAATAGGATTTTATTGGGGAGTCGTTGCAGGTAAGCCCAGATCCGGGTGGCCCTGCGGTTTGCCTCCCTGCTTGCTCATTGGGGATGTGAGACCTGCCAAGATAAGTCAGGGTCATCATTATTGACTTCTTTAGTAAGCAAAAGAAACGAGGCAGATTCTTCCGATCATTCAAATTGAATTGTTTTCAGCAGCATGCTTTCCTTTGCTTCTCTGAACATGGCAGGGCTCCATTGAGAAAGGCTTTGAGGAACCAAAACTCTTGCTGCACTAGTGATGCTATATTCTAGTGATGAAATATTCTATTGAGGTGGACCTAATATTGTATGCATGGGCTTCGAATGCCTTTTTCATTTACTGACCGAATGCTTCCAGTAACACTCCAGACCACCACTAGCCCTTTCTGCTCTTCAGCTTTGTGGTGGAGGGGACTCACATTTTCTTGGCCCAGAATTTTTCCATTTCTTTGATTGATATAAAGGCTCAGCTGCCTTCATAGGCAAACATAGCTATGTAACCCTTCTCTCTCCTTACCTCGTCTCAACTTGGAACGCCTTTGATGGGCCTGTGCACTTTCTGTATGTTTTGAGAAAGAGCGCCCCACTCAGCCTTGCTGGAAGACATCCATTCTCTAGGCCTGGATTGAAAAAGACAAAAAAAATACTAAATGAGCAGCAAAACAAATACCAGTGCTCGTTAGTTAACTTGAAACGTTCATTTGTACTGTCACGAACCAATTATCTAGGAATCCGACCAATTCACACATAGGTGATCAGGGAGAACTCTCTGTACCTAATCAATCTCGTCTTAACCTCATGCTCAAAGACCCTGACTGGAGGACATGGGCGTACACTGATGGTTGCTGACACACTATGACTCTGGATAGTATCCAGAACAGCAAACAAGGATTGGTGCAGGCATCTATATCACTGCCCACTCACTGACAGCAGAAATTTTGTTGAGCCCAATGGTCCTGGAATTATTAACATCAGGGTGCTTCCAGTACCCCTCCAGATCCCCATTAGCACTTTCTGCTTTGCAGATATGCTGCGGAGGGGCCTCGCGGCTTCTTTGAGCCAATGTGTCTCCTTTTCCTTTGTTGATGCAGGGAGAGTTTCATCTGCCTACGTGGTTCTTCTATTCTTTTTGTTCACCTCCGCACGCTGCCCATTGTGCAGCAAAATGGACAGCATTAATCACACGCCCTAAGATGCTCTAACCCAACATACCCTGTATCTCCACCCGAATGAACGTGCGATTTTCCAATCTTTCATAGGCACCCTCTATAATCAAAAACATGCAGCCCGCTTTTGAGAGTCCGCTAGCCTTGTATGCCCACTCCCAGAATGTCATATGGATAGCGCTCTCCACATTATCTCCGGTTGCCGATGCCCCGTCATCCATAACATGTTCACTGAGCGACACAGCATTTCCAGCAGAATGATTCTGAAAGTGATTAGTAAAGGCTGTTATGGATCAAACCTGGTGCATGTGGATGTAGGCAGCGCAGACCGTCTGGCCCAGCATGACCTGCACATCACTGAGCAGGTATAAAGTCATGTAATACCTCCATATTTCTTTGACTCCAGTATTTCTGATCAAGCAAGACGCAACTCCAGCCGCCCTGACGCAATCTTGGTCACTCCCTAAAAACCCAAAAAGACCACTTACTTCCCCCTCACATTGGGTACCCTACAAAATGAGAGGTAAGTTGTAAGGAAGACGAAGTTGTAAGGAGCAGCACAACTCCAGCCAGGCAACTCCATGAATTGAACATCCAAGACCGCCATGTTTACTTAGAAATTGAACTGCTGTGAAGATATGAGGCTGGCAGGGGGGCAGGCTTGGTGAACATGGACATAAGGAGTGATGATAAGTTGGCGCAACACAACCTCCAAATCCCTGCACATGCATCGAACAGAATTATACCCTTATACCCCCTTATCTTTTTCCTAGAAATTTTCCTAAGAGATCTAGACTCACATCCAGTCGTCCTGATGCTATACTGATTACTCCCTATAAAGCCTGACCAACTCCTTCTTCTCCTTCTTCCACCCGCTCACACCATGCATTACGCAGCAGACACAACCCAACACAGAGAACCACACGAGCCAACCGCGTGAGACAGCCCCACCAACTTCATGTAAACCAGCGGCACATGCACTTGATCGAAATCAAGTACTGTGAAGATGCGGGGCCTAGACAACAGTTAGAGGCGGCACAGCGGCAGCATACAGACCTCAGGAAACTTATTATTGCTAAAGTTGTGACTCTCCACACTATCCTTCTGGGTGTTGGTGGGACCTGCTACACTGAGCACACCCTTAATCAGTTTAAACAACTGGGACTTGACCACCAACGCGCCAATAAACTTGCTCGCAAACTTCATGCCCATTCAGTCATGAATGCCAACAAACTTGTTACCACTAGGCGTGCTATTGAAAACAAGAATACTTCTTGCAGCCAGGTTATGGAGCCGGGTGCTTTCAATAACCCTTCAGATCTCCATAAGCACTTCCTGTTTTCTAGCTTCATACTGGAGGGGACTCACGGCCCTTTTGAGCCAATGTGTCTCCTTCTCCTTAATTGATGTAGGGAGAGTTTCCTCTGCCTACGTAGTTTTTTCTTTTATTAAAAACAGATTTACACCATCAACGCCTTTGCATGACCTTTGTACAGACTATTCAAAGGAGGCATCTGAGGCAGTCAAAGCATAATAATTTCATGCAGGGGACTTTGTACCAATTAGATCATGAACAAGGTGCTATGTAGGGAATTGCACTAATGAATACAGGCCATGAAAGCCTTTGGGGCTGGCTCAGGAATCCAGCTGTCTTAGAAAGCAAACCTGATCACCTCTTTGGTTGCCAATCCCATGACCTCTACCTCCTCCAGCTTACAGCAGGTGCCGGAAAACGAAGGAGGACTTGCACTCATCCCAACCTGTAATCCTCTCCTTTCCTTACGCTCATCCCAGCCCAGTCCCTCCAATCCAGACTGGATCCAACATCGCAAATAATTGATCTCGATAGGTGCATATTTTAAAATGTGAAAGTATGTGCATTAAATGCCAGTTTCAGATAATGCTCCCCCGCTGCACCCTATTGGATAAGGCAAAAAGTCAATGCACACAGAGAAGCACGGCCTGGATTCAGCAACAAGTAAAGAGGTAGCAAAATACAATCCAGGCAATCCCATGAACTTTGCATTACATGGGAGCACGTCATGCCACTCATCACGTTCACTTTATGGATGTCTTGCAAGGACACAAGGCTTGGAAGTGAGGTAGAGGCCTCACATTAACAACCCTACAGAACCTACAGAGCTTTAGCTGAAGGGGGCTAATGAAAGCCAGGCCATGCATGGTCGTCGCAGGGCATTGGCTGGACTAGGATCCTAAAAAGGAGTGTAGTCAGAGGTGCGACTGACTGCTGCAACTAGGAATCGCTTGAATCTGACATGCATATTCTCTGATGTTCTACAGCTGAAGTCCGTCTAAAGCACCTGCCAGATGCGTACTGGCACTGCCCGTCACGCCTAAACCTCGCTGTCCACCGGGGCTGCTCATTGTTTGCGGCTGGTGCTGGCTTGCCTGAAATGTAAGGATGAGAGCAGAGCATAAACGTTGATGCGATGGTTATGGCAGGTTATCAATGTTCGAAGTTGTCTCTGAACAACAGGAGGAAAAGCACATCCCCAAGAGCTAACAGACAAACTCAGAGCTGTATATGTGATAGCAAGAAAGAACGCATAGAAGAACTATGCTGGCAGTGAAATCACTCCCTACATCAGTGAAGGAAAGAGATATACATTGCAGGAAGGAAACATTCTTGCTGGTTTTTGGATAGTGCAATAAATTGTTTAGTCTGTCTAAACAACTGCAATCGGAATCCTGGAGCTGAGGGCATACATCAATCAGTAAATCGATTGGTGTGCTCAGACGGGCCTGGCCAGAGAAAGTGGGGGTTGGGGGGGGGTCCTGGAACCCCCCCTCTCCGGTATTTCTAAGTCATATTAAAAAAACCCAATCATTCTGTTTTGGCTTTAATCCTCTCACTTTTCCAAATTTTTTATTGCAATGTGCTTGGAAAGGGGGTGGTTGGTGTGCATGATTGGAAGTCAATGCCACATGTGCACGATTGCATGCAGCAAGGGGCATGATGCCGAAAGTGCAGCAAATTTATCCAAAGTTCCAGGATAGTAACAGTACAAGATACTCGATTTCATAATGAACTTAGAATGGCAGCACCTGGACTTGCAAACTAGCAATGGGTGCCTGACAGAATATATGTGCAAAAGATTTGCATCCGCAACTCAAACCCTGCTCCAAGAAAGAGGACTGCAAGACTAGTAAAATCAAAAGCAGGGCATGGCGCATGCCTCCAAGGTTGTAAATCCATGTGAAACTGTTGAAGTCAGCAATGAGTCATGCTCACTTACCTGCTTTGCAAAATGCCGTGGCTGTCCATACCCTGCAGGACTCCCGATAAGGTCAGATCTCCCGCTCGCTACAAACATTTGCCATGTGACATTGCCGTAGTTTCTGCTATATGAGAAAAGATGCAAAAAAAGGACTTCAGCCGTCCTTTCCTCGCCTCTCAGCAATAAAGAGGCAAGCACCATGAAAGACTGATGATGTCTCTTGAGGGCATCTGCAAGAAAGAGGGAAACCTTGCAAATGCTGCCAGCGTGTCTGGCTATATTGTGTGGTTCCTAACTTCCGATCAAGCCTTTATGTTGTGCAAGCTCATCCTGCTTTTGTATGTAGGCCTGACATTTACAGCCAGGAACCTGATTGCCAACAAAGGAGACGATGTAAAGTTGGACTCTTCCTTTGCCTGGAAAATGTTATAGAACTGTCAAACCTATGGGACGCAGTAAAGAAGCTGACAGCCTCCCAACTTACTTTAGAAAGAGAAAAGCCCAAGCAATCCAAACGAGCAGCAAAATGTCCAGGAATGGTTCCCCTTTAAAGTTAGTCTAAGGTAGGGAAGATTGTGGCAACGATTGTGAGGGTGATGTTGTACAACAATAGCAATTGATTAATAAACTTACAAAAAGCACTTCCTCTTGCACGAAACCTTAAGCTTTGTGCTGATTTACCAGTAGACCTACAGACATCAGCATTTTCAAACATCAATTCATAAACAATCAAGATTGAGCACACTTGTACTAATCTTGCAGGCTGAGCGGCAGGCCACGAATATCAGACAATAAAAAAAATGATATGTGCAAATGGAAGGGGCTTTTGTACGTGGGAGAGCAGCCAACACTGCTTGCTGTGCCCAATTTACCTGTTGCTCCACGAAGGCCACCAGACTGAACAAATTGAGCAGCTTGTGTGTTGACTGAGCCTGGTCAAGGATAAAAATAAAAAATTAGGATCAGTCACATTGGTGTCAGGGACCTTCTAATGCCAGGAGAGCTTGGTCTGAAGGCTAACAGCAACACGCACGCAGGATACCAAGGTGCTGGAAACAAGAAATGAATACGAGGGATTCGCAAGGAAAAAGGTCAAACTATTGTGCTTACCAGCAGACAGCGGCTTCGAGCCCAAGCCCTCACTGAGCGTGGTAGCGGAGCTAGCAGCAGCTTCCCTGGATCGCAAGGCCCGCTCCTCCGCCCTCTGCTCCATCTTCATTTTCTTAACCTGCAGTAAACAGTGAGCGCAAACATTGGTGATACTTAGTGGAGATCACTCCTTTCATTCACAATCCTTCTTGAGCATGTCTTGTCGCTCTGTCACCTCCATCACACCCACTTTCATGTCATACTTGTGAATTAGAAATGGAATAGAACGCATTGATTATATGTATACATGTCGTATCTTGTTGTATATATCTTGTCTTGTTATATATACATACGTCTTGTAGTTATGCAGTGCAATACAGCAGGAAATTGTTGGCAGCCATGCTTAAAATACAGCAAGACCAGCTTTACTCTGTTTCGCACACATTTCCCCGCTTCAAGCTGCTTACCCTGGCTTTGGAGCTGGTTTGGGTAGGACATACCTGATTGGTTGCTTTCTTGTGCAGCAGGAGAGCTGCGACCCAGCTCGGCAGATAAATTGGCAAGTGCAGCTCTGAAGCTGACACACCTTGGTCCACTTGCTGTGACAGCAGAAAATAAACGTTTCCACACACTCTTCACAATCCCAAGTACTTAAGTTACACCTGCTCAGCATCATATTGCCTGCTACCTCAAACACTGGGCAAGCTCCTCACCTGAAGCCGCAACAGGCTCTGTCGCTGGCTCTCCAGTACCTCATGCCCATCAATGGTGCGCAGGCTGTCACTCATGATGATCATTGTTTCTCGGTACTTCAGGCTGCAAGCACACAGATTTGCACATCTGCAACCATGAGCTGCATGCGTCCATGCCACCAGCTTGTGCAGGCGGACAACTTGGTCTGCTAGGAAGCTCAGGGCATCTGCTGGGGTAGCCTTTCAATCAAGATGACCTGACCGTGTAGTGCTGATCTCAGGTACCTACTTTTTACAGATTGGGTTGTTCTTGAGGTCAATGTGCAGCAGGTAGGGCGAGCCCTCCACCACACCCTCAATGGCTTCAAACGAAGAGAGCGCGTTTCCACCAAGCTCCAAACTGCGAAGATCACGCAGCCCGCTAAGGGTGCTCAAGCATTCATCCTGCACACACGCATGGAAGACGCATTTTTGCACGTACCCTTGAATAAGGATGACTGGCACAGAGAGCCGCATATCATGTCACAGCAAAGCTAGCTCATGGTCTTCAGGACTAGTCTGAGTGAGAGGGTGCCCTAACCCTGTTCAGCAAGGTTGCTCACCCTGATGAGAAAACAAACTTTGGATATGCTTGCCCAATAACTGTGCACAAGCATGCTGCATTCTTCGAAGGTTGCTCACCCCTAAGGGGAAAGCAGGCAAAGGGATGCTTGCCAGTGGACTGCGCACAAGCATGCTGTGTACATTGAGCAGTTGTGAAGCACTCCCAAGGACATTGCTGCCCTACCAGGGGAGAGCAGACTGTCAGAAGTACAGAAAGCAAGATACACGCAAGGCAAAAGGCTATGCTCAGGGAGCTTGTCAGCAAAGCCACATGCCATGAGACTTCCTCATGACAAACAGCATGTGCATGATGGTCAATGGTTAAAGTGAGTCCGATTGAAGGCGCCCCGCAGCCCGACAACCTCAGCTCACCTTGATATTGGAATTCACAGCAACCAGCTTGCGCAGGCTGTGTGCCACCTCCTGGACTGCAAAAGGGTCAAACTGCAGGGAGGCGTGCTCTGGTAGCTTTTGATCGGATACCTGCAGCTCCTCGAGGGACATCATGCCGCGCAGCCCACACACAAGGGAGATATGGTTTCCCTGGAGAAATCAAAACAAGAGGATTTGATTCATTTGTGGGATGGGCGAGTGCCTTTCAAGGGCCATAGGGTGAACCATGCAAACAACACGCACGCTTGCAAGAGCCAGAGTGAGCGTGGCTGGACACATCGCTTCTGCTTCCAATAAGTCATTGCAATGACACCATTGTGGCTGTGAGAAGAGTATTACTGGCCTTGGAAGGTGCTTGGCATGGCACTCAGGTACACTGCATGGGCCATGTAGACAGCATTACGCTGCTTTGTGTGCAGAGATCCATTCCTTGTCCGCTTTTGATATAACCTGCAGCCTTGCTGACTGTTAAGTAGTAAACTGTAGAGTCTTACCTGTAAGTACAACTTCTGCAAGCAGGGCATGTTGTTCAGTTCGCTCATGTCGCTAATCTTGTTGTTGGCGAGGTACAGATGGGTGAGGCTCTGTAAAGCGGAGATGCCATGCGTGTTTTCCAGCAGGTTATCATACAAGTACCTACAGGCAAACGGTGAGGGAGGCCTCGGTAAAAAGCTTCAATGCACCCTAGGTTCCGCCTGCGGGAGGGAAAGCAACACTGGGGGTCACGTGCAAGCTGGGCCACACCCAAACTATCTGCAGCAAGCTGCTCACAGGGTCTCCAGTTTGGTGAGCGCCAGCATATCCTGGACTCCAGTGATCCCCAAGCCATTTGCCCTCAACGTCACCAACTGCCTGATGTCCTTGTTGGTCAAAGGAGCCTTCGTGTTCTTCTGGGCCAGGCGCAGGGCGAGGTCAGGCGTGAGGAGCTTCTGCTTTGAGTGTGGTTGCGGCTGTTGCGCCAGTGAACTGAGTGCATGGGATTGCTGTTGCTGGGTAGCAGGTCTCTCACATGCCGACGTGTCCTGGGTCCCTTCCTCGAACGGTAGCTCCTCTAAGTCATCTCGCCTGGCCTGCTTGAGTGGAAAGCAGCACACAGTAGTCAAGAACACATGCCAGCTTGTGCTGTGCTGCAGCAAAGGCATGCAATGCCTCACTGGCAAAAATAAACACGCAAGGGCGATGGTATGGCCTTTACTCACATACACACATATACAGATACACACACATTCGTACACGCACGCACGTAAACATGCACACACACACTCGCACACACATACACACAAACACACAAACATACACACACACACATACACACACACACACACACACACACACACACACACACCTGTGGAGTACTTGCATTCACCCTGCTGGCTGTGCCTCTTTGGCCCTCTTGATGCGGGCTTGCTGTCCTCATGTGAGAATGCTGCAGATTCTGGCATTAAGATTCAGAGCCTTCCACCCAAATGGCATGGAGGTTGGAACTCAGAGAAGCCTCAGTGAGGCAGCTTGCCATTTTCACAATAGAAATATTAATTGTGTTACTTTGCTTGTTTGTTGAAAGCTATAACATTGTTTGAAAATCCAATACCTACACAACCACAAGAAGCCTGGCCATCTATGCACTTGAGGAGCTCCTGCTTTAATGAGCTTGAGGAGAGGCTGAAAAAGCTTGAGCTTGCATGCCCATACACTCCAGCGGAAGAAATGGCTTTGAGGCAGATAAGGATCAATGCACGGTTGGCAGCCTTGCTCCGAGCTACAGGCACTGATGTCCAGGTGCGTACACAAACGCACATACACACACAAACACACACACACAAGCACACACGCTTGCGCGCGCACGCACACACACACACACACACACACACACACACACACACACACACACACACACACACACACACACAAGCACACACGCTTGCGCGCGCACACACACACATACACACACACACTCAGACACACACACACACACTCACGACACTAACATGCACACTTCACCATATTGAGAAAAGTGATCAGAAATGCATCCAGAAAAGCAAGAGGGCTTGCACAAAAGCAGGGTGGGCACGTACTTGCCTGGTCAGCTTCACCTGCATGTCAAAGTTCCAGACCATCCCCTTATGTTCTTTTCGGCATGGACTCTTGTACTCTTACCCACACAATGTGAGTGCGTCTAGTAAAATTGCTCCTGATTCCGCAGGAAGCGTCCCTGTCAAGCAGCAGCCTGGCTACTGTCCTGGGCCAGCAGCAGCAGCAGCAGCAGCAGCAGCTGAAGGAAACCCTCGCTGCAGGACAGCCGCCTCTGGCCCCTGATGCAACCCCCACGCACCAGAGGCTTCACAACGAGCTGGTGCAGAAAGGCTTCTCTGCCTTTCGCTTTGTGCGCGTACCTGCAGACTACTATGAGCAGCCACTTGAGTACCGCCAGGTGCTGTGCCTACCTGTGTTGCGTTGCTCCTAGGCCAACAGGCGTTTCAATGGCAGGACATGAATTTTAATCAGGCATGCTGCTTCATGGGCTTGCAAGCGCTGGCATGCTCCTTGGCATTCCCAGAAAGATAGCCATAGCAACCATGGGTGAGACGCATGCGCTTTTGGTTGTCCAGGTCCCTGGCGGATGCACAGGTCAATGAACTTGTTCACGTCGGGCTGACAACAATTATGTACCATGCACACATGCCACGCATGCACTTTTGCTCACACAGCACATGCAGATTGCAATTCCTCCACAACACGTGCCTCAGCTGAACATACGAACCCAAGGAGCCTTGAGTACAATGCAGGCCCTGCCTTTGCACTTGATGTGTTTGAATAAGACCTAGCACTTGCCCATCCTCGATGTTCACATGCCTACAGGACGTTGATGCCAGCCATGGTGGCAAAGTGCAAGAGGTTCAGATTCCTCCACAGACTTCCTTCTATCTTTTGTACTCTTATGTTGCAGGCAAAGCTTGGGGCTGCGTCGGTGTCGCACCTATGCAAAAGCATGTGAGTGCAGGCATCTGTACTATGTATCTTCAGTCTTGCTTCTTGGCCTGCGCTCAAACAAACAAGCTGGCTTAAACTCCACCCTAAAAGGTCGAGATTCCCCATTTGCTATTACATGGGCCCTCTTTGAAGGCAAGAGACTTAGATTTGGAGCATGGGCAGACCTAGGCATCTGTGCAGTCGCATCGTTGCAAGTTCAAAGCTCCTATGAGCACCCATTCCACGATGCAGTTGGGTTTCCACTTGAGTTCTGTAGTACACTGAAAGGAGGGAAGAGATTATTATAGGGCATGTGTGTGTATGTGTGTGTGTGTGTGTGCGTGTGTGTATGTGTGTGCCCGCCTGCATGAATGCATGCGTGCGTACGTGCGTGCATGTTTGTGTATGTATGTGTGTGTATGTATGCGTGTCTGTGTGTGTGCCTGCATGCATGCGTGTGTGTGTGTGCCTGCCTGTATGCATGCGTGCGTGCGTGTGCCTGCATGCATGCATGTGTGTGTGCGTACCTGCATGCATGCGTGCGTGCATGTGTGTATGTGTGTGTGTGTGTGTGCGCGCGCGTGTGTGCGTGTGTGCGTGCGCGCACGTGTATGTGTGTGCGTGTGTGTTTGTGTGTGTGTGTGTGTGCGCGCGTCCGCGCCTGCCTCTGCTTTGTGTCGGTGCACACACGTACGCTGCTTGCATCATCAGGTGCCCGATGGCGCTACTGATTGGTGCTTGAGGATTAATGTATCGTGTGTGTGTGTGTGTGTGCAGCGGGAGGAGGCACACAAGTATTCACGAGCAATGCTTGCACATGCGCAGCAGTGAGCTTGCTTCAGGGCTGTTCTAACTGTTGCTGCTGCCGGACTTTCTGTTTGCTGCTCAATGGCCCTGCATCGGTAGGCCTGAAGGCTAGTGATGTCTTGTGCGCTCATGCGTTTGGGGGCAGCAGGTGAGTGGGTGGGTGGGTGGGTGGGCAGTGCTTGCGCATCACCACGCTTGCAAGCATGGCCCTCTGACACCTGCAGCACTTAGTTGGACCGCTGGTGGCTAGTGTTGTGTGCAGTGCGCTGGCCGCTTGCAGGCGCGCACGCAGTGTGCAATGCCTGCATTGATGCGAGCTCTTAGGGTTGTTTTGACTGCGCTGCTGACCTGTGTCCTCCCTACCTTCCGTGCTCGGGGATGGGATGTGGGGCTGCCTGGTGCAGCGCTGCGTGTGCGGGAGGCACGGGCACGGATGCAGGGTGTGTGAAACACGCCATTGGGCCAAATGGTCATCTAATCAGACTCCGAGACCACTGGCAAAATCTAAGAACAGCTCTGTTGCGATGGTGCCACCAGATCTACATGGCATCACCCAATGATCTAGTGATACAGAACTGGTGGCACAGATTCAGTACAAGCCCGCATCTGTCGGGTGTCTTGTTTCCATCTTGCCTTGATCTACTTTGTGCTTGCATATTTTTTGAGCTGCTATTCGATTTTCTCATTCAATGGTTGTGGTGTGATGATGGTGATGATGCAGCTCAGCAGGGCCAATGTAGCATCCATGAGTCACGACACCTGGGGAGAGTCCGTGAGAGATGAGCCTCCTACGTGCTGATCAATTTTGATCACCCCCTCTGATCCTTGACTCTATGCAGGGTGTGAAAAGATGCAATACCTGAAAAGCCCTGCTCTGCTCGTACATGTTCTTGTGCGCAGATTTATGGAGAATACACGCATCCATCCATCTGCAATTGATCCAGATGACCCGCTATCACCTGCTAACTGGGCCAACCCCGTAAACAGCAGGTGCGGGGTGTAGTGTGCCAGAAAGCAGTTGTCAGCAAAGGCAGGGTGTGCGGCATGGTGCAAAGCCTCCAGAGTACTCAGCCCATATAGACGATCTTGCTAATAGGCCTGGTAGCAACTAAGCAAGCACTTGCTTGCTGGTTGGGCTGTGAGCCCCAGGTCTCATTGCTCTTTTGACAATCCAATCATGCAGGACACAGACGAGATGTGACGTGTTGCATGCTTCCATTTAACAATGCAAATTCACCAATTGTGCTCAGGCCAATCAGCTCCTGTCGAGAATCAACAACCTCTTTCTTTCCAGGACGCTTTTGCATGAATGTAGCTTTCTGTGTACGCTTACTTCTTGCGGCTCCATTTGTGTGCTCTGGAGCAACCCGCTTGCTCCTGCACACCTCCAGCATCTAGCTGACGTGGACCCAGCTGCCTCATCAGCTCACTCACTGAGTGAAGATGAGCAGCTCAATTTGAATAGTTATTACCAATGCACTTCTCAAGCACTTCTCTTGCGTACGCGATTGCTGGGGTCCTCTAATGCAGAAACCTGGTAGCTGTCTCTCCGTCAGAGACTGTGGCCTTGCGTACTTGTGCAAAGATGCTTCAGACCTTCCAGGCTTTACACAAAGAGTCAAGTTTTCTGTCTGTTCCTCATGCCATGCAATACGTGCCAAGGCACTATAAAAATGTGATGCCTCCTGTGAGTGAAGATGAAGGCGTTTCCGGATGAATCCCGTCATGTTGTTGACATATGTGACCTATGCAGGTATTACGTCATCCTGGTGCAGTATGCTGCCAGATTGAATGCAGACAAGCTGAAGAAGCTGGTACACCAAATGAATGGTGGGTGCACATCCTACATGCTTTGGCTTCTTTGCAAACCCCTGTTTCATCCTGCTTGTGGGTTGATGGTGTGGGCAAAACAAAGAAGCAAGGGAAGAGATGAATTATAGTACAGGACGTGGTCTAAATGCCTCAATGTTTTACAAAAGCAAGGGTGCATAGTCAGCCATCGGTGATTGTAACACTGAGTTGTACATGAGTGCTGTAAGACACCCATGCTCATTTTCTTCAGTGTTGCTAGCTTAGCGCCTCACATCAGCAGCTGTTTGTGCACAATATTTTGGGGAGGCCGCTGTGAAACGAACCCGGGGCCTTTTGCGAAAGTCCCTACCGCAGAGGTAATACGTCAACGCACAAATCAATGGTTGCACTCATGCATTGACTGCGTGCACGTTTTCCGTATCATACAATTCATATGTGCTCATCTTGCGGGTGCACGGCTGGCGTGCTTTTGCAAATTGAAGCTCTTGGACTACTCAAAGCATGGGGTGGTCAGGGGCCCCCACTGTCCCCTCATTCCAGCAAAAGTCCTCCCCATGCAGTAGCCTTCCAAGAAGCAGCCTTCTTTAAAGCAGCAAGAACAGGGGAAAGCTAACAACAGCAGGCCAGCACAAGCAGTTTAGGAGCAGCACTGCAAGCAGGAGTAAGCTCGACAGCAGAAGGAAAGATAAAAATTGCGACAGTAACAGGGAAGCGTGTAGGCAAGAGCAAACATGATTACCAAGAGCGTACTGAAGTTGATTTTACATAACTGGTGCGTTGCCTTGTTGCGGACCTTATGATTAAGTTTCCTCATGCACTCAAGGGACAAGATCTTGTGCGCGATTGTATAGAAAAGACTACGCAAGCCAAGAGATAGCGTGCGTAAAAGAAAGGTTCCTTACCAAGCAAGCAAGCAAGGGTCTCTCCAGTTCCTTCAAGTGTTTATTTTTGGGGATGCGTGATTGTTGCATTTTCCTGCACTACATTTATTTTGGTGTGCATGACGAGCGTGTGCCTATACTGTTACAAAAAAGGATGAGCATGGAATTTAAGCTTTGTGTGCATTGCAAGGATGACATACAAGGGATGGACTTCTAAAATCCTCACAGTGTGGAGCCTTTGATTGGCTTATTTGAGGCTCAAAGTAGAGGGGCTCAATGGGAGGGTGCGCAGGATACAGGGGGGCATTTCATAGGAAATGTCTGCTGGTTATCCCTGTACAACATTTCAATGGCATCTCAATAAGTCATCGTTTTCTCAACTGAATCCCTTGCATTAGGCCCTCTTTCTATACAAAATGGGTAGAATTGTGGGTCTGTGTGCACGACCAGAATTCAAAGCCACACTCGCCAGATGGGGTTGCTGTAGGGTGTATAAGGCAATGGAGCAAAAACCCACACTTCAGAATCAGTTTTGATGTGAGATGCTCACAGGATTGCTGACGTTAGGAAGAAAAATTGTGGACGCGCAAGCTTCAACTAGTTGTGGGCGCCTGGTCATAGGGTACAAAGCGGGGCAGGGGGTCCCAATAGAATGTAAAAGGAGGTTCCTTGGTAAAAACTGCCTTCCTATTTCTGCACTTGTTATGAAAGATGCTCAAATTAAGGCTCGCATCACATCAATTTTCTTCAGAGCCCATGCTTCACATTCACCGCAGGCTCGGCCTTTGGGAAGCAGTTCTTCAACTTCAGGTTAGCCCCAGAATTCGTAAGCAATGCCCTGAGTGGCTATACACATAATGCTGGTAAGCGTGACCCCGCTTGGCTTGCTAGTCCAATGTGCTGAGGAGATAAGAGTGGAGCATATTTCTGAAGTTTGTCCCTTAGCGTCATCGTGCAAAGACCAAGTGCAGTCCCTGCTCTTTCTCTTAGGTGTGTTTTGCTCAATGCCAGCAAGCTATTCTTGTCGCAACGTCAACGTGTTTGCGTTTTCTTTTTGCCCCTAAGTGTTGCAATTTTTTATGCCAATGCAGTCACGCCTATTGGTATGAAGGCCTCCTCTGTGCCTATGATCATGAGCCACCTGATCACTGAGCTCCAGCCGGAATTTTTCTTCTTGGGAGCTGGGGAAACTGACCTGAAGGTGGGGAAAATGTTGCCCAGCATGCAGAAAGTGAGCATACTATTTGAATTTCGTGGCAGGCATTTCAGCTCAGCTGCGACCAGCATTTTACTTTTGATTTGGGTCTGCAAAACAGTACAGCTGAGATGTGAGTCGGAGCAGAAAAAATACCATGTTTGTGCAGGAAGGCAAGAAAAAAAAGCAATGGACGTCATGCCAAAATGTTTGGGTGTGACCCCCCTGATCCACCCCCCACCCCCAAAACCCCCCTTCCAGTGCCCCAGTCCAGACAATAAGGATACTAATCTGCTCCTGTTTTCATTCCCCATCCATCTGCATATTCATCACACTGAAATATTGAGTTGCAGCAGATTATGGGGCAAAAACTGGGCAGGGGACTCCCATGCATACCTGCCCTTTCAGGCACCCACAACTGGCTTGCAGGTCCACAAATTGCCCTCCTGACTTACCCATGCAAGAACACATCATACAATGTCATTATCCTGGAAGTTTGGATTGGTTCGCCGCATGTTCGCCTCTACACCCCCTGCTGCCCACACCCTTGCGCGCATGGCACTGACTCCCAGCCATGCACACAGACCCCCCCTTTTATTCAATTTGTACTTTGAGGGTGGCAATCGACAGGGCTTGAGCTCAGGAACCCGATTATATGTTTAGAATTCAGTAGAAGTGACCCAGAAAATTCTCTGAAGGGGGTCCCCAAAAAGTCACCCCCCCCCCTTAACCACCCACCACCCCCCGCCTCCTCCGATTGGACCCACATATATATATATACCAATTGATAGCTCTTGATATCAGGATTACAAATGTAATCGTCCAAAGTTATGCTTTTTGACGCCTCCCGGTTTGTGCCTAGTTGTAGAGAGTCCAGCAGCAAACCCCACCTCAATACAAATCACCACATTAATTCATTTGCGAAGTCTTGGGCTTCTGTATATTTTTTGCAGGTGGGCTTGCCTGCCAGTGAGTTCGTGGCCAAATTTTCACCTCTTGTAGCAGACATTACTTATTAAGATCTTGACTTGACAGCAGCCAAATTTGCAGTCATGCAATGTCCATCGTGACACTGACTAGCGTGGGAGCTTTTACCTACCGCATGGCTCCTCTGCTTTTTACAGTCTTGTTAATTGGCTGCATCCAGAACTGAAAGTTGAGGCTGGTTTTCTGCTTATATTATATTCCTTGTTAATGATTGTCAGTGTGACTGCTTGGGATTTCACACTTTTATTATTGCATTCTGATTTAAATTATTTCGACTCTTTTGTCGTAGCTATGATAGCGCAAAGACTCTACAACAAATATTAAGTGGAAGAAGAGGAAGAAGAAGAGGAGGAGGAAGAAGAAGAAGAAGAGGAAGAAAAAGAATTAGAAGATGAAGAAGGAGAAGAAGGAGGAGAAGTAGAAAAAAAGAGGAAGAGGTACATACACCGATACGCCACGTGCATTAGGAAAAGGCCGGATGGCAACCCCACGTCTCCTGACGGTCACAGCGGCGTCACTTATTAAAGGTCTATAGGAAGAAAAGCATGTACCAAATCTGAAAACTAGATGCGCCTTCCAAAAGCAAAAATACTTTTCACAGCCAGGTTCTGGAGCCGGGTGCTTTCATTAACCCTCCAGATCCACACTAGCCCTTCCTCTTCTTTAGCTTTTTAATGGAGGGAATTCACTGCTCTTTTCAACCATTGTATTTCCTTTTCCTTTACCAATGTAGGGAGAGATTTGACCTGCCCACTATTACACACTTTTCTTTCTTTCTTGCTGTCTTGCTTGCTTGCTTGCTTGCTTGCTTGCCTCCATGCATGCTTTGGTTCTCTGTTTCTTTCTTGCTAACTTGCTTGCTTTCTAGGTCCTTTCTTTCATAGGTTCTACAATGGTTAAAGGAAAGGAAAGGGTTTCATAGCTGCCTACGAGGGCAGCTTAGCTGAAGCATAAAGAGATGCCTGCAACCAAACCAGACCTAAGCTTGAAACTAAAAGAAAAGCTTGAAGTCTACAACTGTTTTTGCTTTGCTAAAAAAACAGAGATATATAGGAAGCGTAGAAATTGCTCAAACTGCTCAAAAAACCATGCCAGATTCATGTACAGCGCCATGATTCCCAGGATAGCAATGAGGTACGCGTTCAGCAACCAGAGGACTGCTTGCCAGGATAGCAATGAGGTACGTTTTCAGCAACCAGATTTAGATTTAGATTTTAAACAGAGGGACCTTCAGCCAGACTGTTCGGCTAATCAGCCTGTGACTGGTCCTCGCCAGCCAACATAATGTCCATAAGCTCAGAAACAAACAAAAAAAGCTTGTTGTTGTGTTGCAAGAGGAAATCATAAACATCCTGGACACTGGCTTGTTGTAGGAATGGTTGCTCCATTGAAGAATCACCAGAGAAACAGTTGAACAGGTAAGCGTACTTTCTTCTCAAAGCACAAACATCAGCGTCTCTGCACACCAAAAGGGCATGAGCCTCATCTTGAATCTCATCACAGGAACAGCGATCACACGAAAGAGTGTTCCGAGTATCCCAAGCTGCTGTCTCCACCTTCAGTGTGTGTGCCCTAAGTCTGAAACGGCTAACACTCCTCATGACATGTGGAGACAAATCCAAATGCATGTGCCTTGGTAAACGGGCAACCAGAGGATTGACAGACATAAGTGTTGACAGACATAAGTGTTGACAGGCATAAGTGGATGAGTCACCCAGTAAAAGGACACGCTCCCAGTACAGATAAAGCCATCACTCCCCTGCTCACCCAGGTCACACCACAATTCCATCCAATATCCTGCCCCCCACACAAAATATCAGTTTGGAGACCACTAATACTGGCAGTTCCCCTCCTGACAACGCTCCCACCATTCAGGCTAGTCAGCTAAAGATTTAGATTTAGATTTACACGGGGGGACCTTCAGCCAGACTGTTCGGCTGATCGGCCTGTGACTGGTCCTCGCCAGCCAACAGAATATCCATGTGAAAAAGCTTGGTCCAACTAGAGCACAATAAGAGGACGGAGGTTCATCTACAGAAGAAAGACAACTGCAATTTCAGAGCCATGCAACAAGCAAGTTGAGGTCTCAATGTGCGGTTTCTGAGTAATGCAACAACAAGCAGGTTATGAGGTCTGAAAGGAAAAGAAAAGAAAAAGAAAAGTCTACGCAAGCCAAAGGCCGCGTGCATTAAGGGAAGAACCCCTAACAAAGTTAGAGGCCTCACCAGGAGGCCCTCCACCTAAACTAGACAAAACTAGCCTAGGAGAGAGCAAGAGACAGAACTAATGGGGATCCGGGGGATTGCTTGCCATGCCCCTGAGCGTTCAGACTCTCCTTCTCCCATCCTCTGCCGCCGCCGCGCGCCCAGCAAACCCCCTCCCAGATGCTCCCTGAAAACAAAGTGCATGTCTAGTCGAGGTCTGAAAGGAATACAAGCAGCAAGCAGCACATGGCCTACACTTAAACAGGACAAGGGCCAGCTGATATCCTGGCATGCAAACACACAGCATGCAGCCTCATCTCTACAAAATCCCAGTCCATAACTAAGCCTGCCATGCGCTCGCACAAAGACACCTTCGACCTTCCTAGTCAGCTAAATAATGACAACCGCCCAACACAGGTGGTACCTACACCACAACCTCCCTCCACAACGCACTATAGGGCATTGCCTCCTAAGGACACCCAATTCTTGTCTAGAACCTAAAATAAATCTTTCTTGCACAAAGAGGGCACACCCAACCTGCCCTTCTAGGTCATAGTATGACACAAAACACTAACCAACCCATTGATATGCCAGCTACACAGCAAATCTGCCCCCTTACACAGGACTCTTCGGAGGTGATACATGCTATTGTGGCTACCCCCATGGATGAGCCACCCAGTAAAAGAACACACTCCCAGTGCAGATCCAGCCATCACTAACCTGCTCACCCAGCTCACACCACCATCATGGATGTTGTATGGAATTATTCCATCCATTATCCTGCCCCCCACGCAAAATGTCAATTTGGAGACCACTAATGCTGGCAGTTTCCCTCCTGACAACGCTCCCACCATTCAGGCTAGTCAGCCTAGTCCACACAGTGAAGATCCTGGGGATGGGCCTCCCAGCAAACGCATGCGCTTAGCTAAGAAACAAGAATCTAGACATCCACAACAACACTTGAGTCAGGGCACTCAGGGATCTAGTGTCAATCAACAAAATGGCGTGCCTTCCACTCCCCATACCCACCCCAACACCCTGAACAGCTTGAACATACAGAAAAGTACCCAGAGTCCTAACAGAAAGAGGAAAACTTTGCCTCATGTAGAGACAGAGCTTCAGACCCCTACCATCAACCCTCTAGCTTCAAATTGGCAAGGAAACGACGTCTGGAGGTACAAAGAAAACCTGGTGAAAAAGATGGCTCAGGAAGCCACAGCCAACCACGCCATTAATGCTGTCTACTATAATGACATTAACATAACACATATAGACGCATGGAGAATCCATTCAGCCAAAAGAAAAGACATGAGCAATGACCTCTCACCCCAACAGAAGCAGTACCACACACACTACGGGCCCATGATAATAGAGAGGTGGGCCCTGCCTTTCTTCAAGATTTAGATTTACACGGGGGGACCTTCAGCCAGACTGTTCGGCTGATCGGCCTGTGACTGGTCCTTGCCAGCCAACAGAATATCCATGTGAAGAAGCTTGGTCCAACTAGAGCACAATAAGGGGACGGAGGTTCATCTACAGAAGAAAGACAACTGCAATTTCAGAGCCATGCAACAAGCAAGTTGAGGTCTCAATGTGCGGTTTCTGAGTAATGCAACAAGCATTTCTTCAAGAAAGCTGGCTTTCAACCAGCAAATATCTGCACTGCTGCCCGCACTGACATTGAATGCGCATGCTGCCAAATCTGCAATTACCATTATGGCTATGATTCTGTTAATTCTCAGGCACCATACCCCGATATGCATGTTTACGATGTGTGCAAACGTACCTACCACTGGAAATGCATGAGAGAACTTGGTTGCTATAATGATGAGCAAAAGCAAGAGGTCAGCGCAGCTGAAGCCTGGGCCTGTCCCGCCTGTGCTAGCCTCAGCAACGAAGCCAACTTTAACAGAGCATATAAGTCTAAAGAAGAACTGCTTGAGGTTTTTTGGTTACCATCATGGGAGCCAGAAGGATTAAAAATTGGCTGGCCCATCTTCGACCAGCGCATAAAAGAATTTGAATCGCAGCTAAGCAAACCCAACCTTCTCTTACCCACAGCAGACTCTGCCCTCTCCAACCTAGAGAGGCAAGGGTTCAACAAATCTGACACAAATAGCACCTGGAGCCAGAAATTAGACATCAAACTTCGCAACAAAATCATGTTTGATATACACCCTACCAATCCACAAACAGACATCAAGCCCACAGGCACCTGTGAGTTCTGGGTCCAAGAAATAGATATTGTCAAACACAAGCCTAACCCATCCTCCAATCATTCCCCAACAGATGAAACACTTGAAAGCCGAACACCATCTATCCCACCCACCCTCACCCTCCCTGAAATCTACAAATCAAGAGTGGCTTGTATCTATAATACAGATGGCAAATGTGTCGGGATGATAACCCCTCAACACTTTGACGTCCTTTTCAAAGCATTCCACAGGTCCAAAGCAGAAGGTCTGCATAATGGCATCTGCCCCCCACCAGCAAGCTTTGCATCTGAGATACTGGGGCTCCTAGCCCGCAGAAACAAATTGGAAGACAAATACCAAAGCAAAAAGATTAAAGATTCCTTCTCACGAACCCTCCCACCTCACATTCATTCCGCTTTCCAAAAATGGGCACATATCACCCAAGAGAAAATGGCCTCTCCCCTGGACTATAACGCTCACTACCATCACTACTGGAGCTCTGACCCCCGCGACATCTTGTTTGGTGACCACTACAATTCTTTCTCCTCCAGGTTTTCTGGGATGTCTATCTGCCATCCCATCTATGATGAGAAGGCCATGAAATTAGCATTACGGCATGCTATCTACTCTGCCATTCTAAACACAGAGGCTACAGCCACCTACATGCTTCTGCCAGCAAGTGGCAGGCATATGATATCCAACCCCTACTCAGAACTCCTCAATGCTTACCCACACCTTTGCTATAAGCTTGGGACCATTCCAAAAAGCAGACTTATATATGACAAACCCCAATCCTGGGCCAGCCAGGAAACTGTCCTCCCCCAGCATACCTGGGATTTACAATTTATTGCAGTTTGGAATACGGCTGCAAGAGTTCATTTGAATAATCAGAACCATACCTGGCTTCAGGTTCTAGCCAAAGCGATCCCAGAGGCCAAGTGGATTATCAGTAACGTTAGTAACTACCCCATCCAAAATACAAGACATAGAGTGATGCTCGGGATAAGGAAATGTGAAAATACTCCCCTTAGACATGAAACAGATTTCCAAGCGCCCCAAAAGATCCGCCTCAGACATTACCGTCCAAGCTCCTTGTCAGTCCCATCCCAACCTCCAGCTTAAAATTGCAGATTGGAGGTCTTGGGCCTACACAGACGGCAGTTGCCAGGTCCAGAACGGTAAGACAGTTATAGGGGCAGGTGTGTGCCATCCTATGAGTGACTCACAAAATCTAGTTGAACCTAATGGCGCTGGTATTACCAATGGTATTCCATAGGAAGAGCTGAGCTGGCTGCCATTGCTACTGCGCTCACTCATGATTACACACATATTGCCACAGATAGCCTCAGCTCACTTCACCAACTCAGAAAGCAAATCCTGTACCCAGAGAAGCATAGACATCACGTGCAAGGAGATGTTGTAACGGCCATAATTGATTTTTCAACCAGCGCTGTGTTTGCAAAGAACTTGTTTGCCTAGGCCTGTGCATGCGCACACATCTTGATAGACTTTGCTTACTTAAGAGGCTAAAAGCCATATCTGCACCCTTGCATGATTTGAGACACCGTGCACAAGCACAATGATTTGATTAGTTGCTGAGCAGGCTTGAGACACTTTGCTTTGAGATTGATAGGTACCTTTGAATGTCGTGCTATCCTAGGCTGCTGAGACAGCCAAGACTTAATGTGTCACCTTGTTTGCAGCATTCTACCCTTGCAGATGCATGCAGACATGAAACTTGACTGTGCTGGGTTGGAGTTGATGAACAGACTCGAGGCAACATACCAGTCTGTCCCGTTTGGCTTAGTAGGCTCCGTGAATGAGCTCCAGAGACTATGGTTGGAGACAGAATAAGGCTGCCAACTCGTATTGCTGACGCTGCATGCCAAGTTGGTTAAGTTGAAGAGACACATCAAGCTATTCTTGGACGAACATACATGTGGATTCTATATTCTATTTTGCTAGTTGTTGCTTTGCTAAGGAGTAAACTTGACCTTGCTGACTGTTTGCCTAGGTGTCATCAAATCTCTATTTCAGACCACATATGAAGATTTGCTTTTGTGTGTATGGTCATATCTTGCTGAGATTCAAGTGTCTGGCTAAGGATGAAGATTTGGTCTAGATTTGCAGTATAACTTACTGCAGTATTACTTTGAAATTGCGCCGCCTTGTATTGTAATTTGTGGTTCGTGTTTTGGTGTGTTTTCTGGCCAATTGCTGTCTCTCTCTTTGAACTGTGTAAGGAATTGGACCGCCATCTCTGCTGCCCCAGCTCTGTGTACATAAAGGCAAGGAGTTCAGCTATCCTAAGTGCAAATCCCAAACCTGAGTTGCACGCGTGTGTTGTGACCAACAGCACCAGTGCTCAAACCACTAACCGTGTTGCCAGCCTGCGCCACACTACAGCAGCTGGTTCTACACAAAATTAGGTTGTTACAGATGTTCTGAAGAGGATCTCAAACCTTGCCCGAGCCTCTCAAGATCACATCTTTTTCTACAAGGTCAAGTCTCATGCTGGAATAGCTGGGAATGAATGCGCAGACCAGGTTGCTAAATACCAGGCCTCCCTCAAAGATGGTAATCTGACTGGTACTGGAATCCCTAGCGCTAGCCCAGGAGGAAATCCCTTCCACAATACAACCTGGCTGGCTCGGGAAGAGACAGATTCTAGGCCATCTCAATCCAACCCTTCTTCTCCTCGTCGAAGGCACCTCCCAGACCTTAAAAATGCTCTGAAATCCCATATGCATGCTCAGCACAAGCTGGGCTATGCTGCCAGGAAGACAGGCTACTACACTTACTATTAGAGCTTGCTACCTCAAGTAAGCAAGAAAATTAGCAATGCCTTTTGGAACATGCCCGGTCTCTCGACTCGAATGAAACGCACTGTCTTCCAATACCGCACAGGCACCCTAGAAAAAGAAAAAACTACGTAGGCAGAGAAAACTCTCCCTACATCAATTAAGGAAAGAGAGACACATTGGCTCAAAGAGACGTGAGTCTCTCCCACCAGAAGATGAGAGGGGAGTTAATGTGGATAGGGTGGGTTTCTGGCAGCACGCTGCTCCAGGGCACCAGTATTATGAGTGTTTTTATTTTCAATGGCACGTCTGGCAGAGGTAAGTTTGTGCGCAAATTGTACAGAATGGGCATGAAGTTTTCTTGCAAGTGTTTCAGATCTCTGTGAGTCAATCCCTAATTTTTTGAATTGATCAAGGGTATGGGCAGTGTATATAGTCCCACCCACACCCAGGAGGATTGGGTGGATAGTGATCTCTGCACCTTGGAGTTGTTTGCACAGTTCGCTGTGTTGTTGTTCTGAGGCTTCTAGCTGGGCACCAGGCCTCGTATCTTCACAGTATTTGATTTCTATCAAGTGAATATGGCGGGCTGGAGTTGTGCTACTCCCCATACTGCGCAGTACCCAGTGTGAGGGTGGAGTGGGTGGTCTGTTTTGGTTAGTTAGGTGAGGAGTAACCAAGATTGCATCAGAGCGGCTGGAGTTGCGTCTGGTATGCATAAAAACCGTGGGTTTCAAGAGGTTGGAAGGTACAGCACGATTAGAGACTTGCTCAGGGACTTGCAGGTCGTGCTGGGCCAAACGGCTTTTGTTGCCCGCATCCAACTGCACAAGATTAGCCCTATAAGAGCCTTCACTGACCAGTTTCAAAATCATCCTGCAAGCAATATTGTGAAGCTCAGTTACCATGTTACGCATGACAGGACATTGGCAGCCAGATAGGATGTGGAGAGCGCTGTCCATGTGGTGGCCATTAGGTAAGGGGCATGTAAGGCTAGTGGATCTTTTATATCGGACAGCATGTTCCTGATTGTATAGGGTGCCTGTGCGGTATTGGAAGACAGTGCGTTTCATTCGAGCCGAGAGACCGGGCATGTTCCAATAGGCATTGCTAATTTTCTTGCTTACTTGAAGTAGCAAGCTCTGATAGTAAGTGTAGTAGCCTGTCTTCCTGTCAGCATAGCCCAGCTTGTGCTGAGCATGCATATAGGATTTCAGAGCATTTTTAAGGTCTGGGAGGTGCCTTCGACGAGGAGAAGAAGGGTTGGATTGAGATGGCCTAGAATCTGTCTCCTCCCGAGCCAGCCAGGTTGTATTGTGGAAGGGATTTCCTCCTGGGCCAGCGCTAGGGATTCCAGTGCCAGTCAGATTACCATCTTTGAGGGAGGCATGGTATTTAGCAACCTGGTCTGCGCATTCATTCCCAGCTATTCCAGCATGAGACTTGACCTTGTAAAAAAAGATGTGATCTTGAGAGGCTCGGGCAAGGTTTGAAATCATTTTCAAAACATCTCCTTGCACGTGATGCCTATGCTTTTCTGGATACAGGATTTGCTTTCTGAGTTGATGAAGTGATCTAAGGCTTCTCTGTGGCAATATGTGTGTAATCATGAGTGAGCGCAGCAGCAATGGCAGCGAGCTCAGCTCTTCCTATGGTATTGGTAATACCAGCGCCATTAGGTTCAACTAGTTTTTGTGAATCGCTTATAGGATGGTACACACCTGCCCCTATAACTGTCTTGCCGTTCTGGACCTGGCAACTGCCGTCTGTGTAGGCCCAAGACCTCCAATCTGCAATTTTAAGCTGGAGGTTGGGATGGGACTGACAAGGAGCTTGGACGGGAATGTCTGAGGCGGATCTTTGGGGGCGCTTTGAAATCTGTTTCATGTCTAAGGGGAGTTTTTCACATTTCCTTATCCCGAGCATCACTCTATGTCTTGTATTTTGGATGGGGTAGTTACTAACGTTACTAATAATCCACTTGGCCTCTGGGATGGCTTTGGCTAGATTCCGAAGCCAGGTATGGTTCTGGTTATTCAAGTGGACTCTTGCAGCCGTATTCCAGACTGCAATAAATTGTAAATCCCAGGTATGCTGGAGGAGGACAGTTTCCTGGCTGGCCCAGGATTGGGGTTTGTCATATATAACTCTGCTTTTTGGAATGGCCCCGAGCTTGTAGCAAAGGTGTGGGTAGGCGTTGAGGAGTTGTGAGTAGGGGTTGGTTATCATATGCCTGCCACTTGCTGACAGAAGCATGAAGGTGGCTGTAGCCTCTGTGTTAAGGATGACAGAGTAGATAGCACGTCGTAGTGTAAGTTTCATGGACTTCTCATCGTATATGGAGTGGCAGATAGACATCCCGGAAAATCTGGAGGAGAGAGAATTGTAGTGGGCACCAAGTAAAATGTCACGGGGATCAGAGCTCCAGTAGTGATGGTAGTGTGCGTTATAGTCCAGGGGAGAAGCCATTTTCTCTTGGGTGACATGTGCCCATTTTTGGAAAGCAGAGTGAATGTGAGGTGGGAGGGTCCGTGAGAAGGAATCTTTGTTCTTTTTGCTTTGATATTTGTCCTCCAATTCGGTCTTGCGGGCTAGGAGCCCCAGAATCTCAGATGCAAAGCTTGCTGGTGGGGGGCAGATGTTATCATGCAGACCTTCTGCTTTGGACCTGTGGAAAGCTTTGAAAAGGACGTCAAAGCGTTGAGGATAACCCCTCAACGCTTTATCATCCCAACGCATTTGCCATCTGTATTGTAGATGCAGGCCACTCTTGATTTGTAAATATCAGGGAGGGTGAGGGTAGTTGGGATAGATGGTGTGGGGCTTTCAGGCGTTTCTGTTGGGGGATGATTTGGAGAAGGTTCAGAATTGTGTTTGACGAGGTCTATTTCTTGGACCCAGAACTCACAAGTGCCAGTGGGTTTGATGTCCGTTTGCGGATTGGTAGGGTGTATGTCACAGATGATTTCCTTTCAAAGTTCTATGTCTAATTTCTGGCTCCAGGTGCTATTTGTATCAGATTTGTTGAACCCTTGCCTCTCTAGGTTAGAGAGGGCGGAGTCTGCTGTGGGTAGGAGAAGGTTGGGTTTGCTTAGCTGAGATTCAAGCTCCTGTATGCGCTGGTCAAAGATGGGCCAGCTGTTTTTAATTTTTCTGGCTCCCATGATGGTAACCAACAAACCTTAAGCAGTTCTTCTTCAGACTTATTTGCTCTATTAATTTTGTCTTCGTTGCTGAGGCTAGCACAGGCGGGACAGGCCCAGGCTTCAGCTGCGCTGACCTCTTGCCTTTGGTCATCGTTACAGCATCCAAGTTCTCTCATGCATTTCCAGTGGTAGGTACGTTCGCACACATCACAGACATACATGTCAGGGAAGGGGGGCTCTGTGTTGATAGGCTCCAGGCCTCCGTGGTAGTTGCATATCTGGCAACATGCGCACTCAATGTCTGTGCGAGCAGCTGTGCAGATGCTTGCTGGTTGGAAGCTAGCTTTCTTGAAGAGAGGCAGGGCCCACTTGTCTATTATCATGGGCGCGTAGTGTGTTTGGTATTGCTTCTGCAGGGATGAGGGGTCATTACTCATGTCCTTTCTCTTGGCTGAATAAATTCTCCATGCGTCTATATGTGTGATGTGAATGTCATTACAGTATACAGCATTAATGGCGTGGCTGGCTGTGGCTTCTTGAGCCATCTTTTTCACCAAATTTTCTTTGTACCTCCAGACATCGTTTCCTTGCCAATTTGGAGCTAGAGGATAGATGGTAAGGGTCTGAAGTTCTGCTTCTACATGAAGCAAAGCTTTCCTCTTTCTGTTAGGACTCTGGGTACTGTTCTGTGTATTTGAGCTGCTTGGGGTGTTGGGGTGGGTATGGGGAATGGAAGGCAGGTCATTGTGTTGATGAAAACTAGATCCCTGAGTGTTCTGGCCCAAGTGTTCCTGTGAGTGTCTGGATTCTTGTTTCTTAGCTGAGCGTGTGTGTTTGCTGGGAAGCCCATCTTCATTGTGTGGACCAGACTGATTAGCCTGAATGGTGGGAGCGTTGTCAGGAGGTGAGATTCCAGCATTAGTGGTCTCTACATTGACATTTTGCGTGGCAGGCAGGACATTGGATGGAATGGTGGTGTGAGCTGGGTGAGTGGGGGAGTGATTGGCGGGTCTGCACTGGGAGCATGTTCTTTTACTGGGTGGCCCTTCCATGGGGGTAGTCACAATAGCAGGTATCACCTCCTATGTAAGGGGGAAAGTAATTAATTGATGTAGGGAGAGTTTTCTCTGCATACGTAGTTTTTCTTTTTTCCTTTTCTTTTCTCTGTAGCTCCAACAAAGCATACATGTGCACATACCCCAAACTCAGTATGTTCAGCCCCACAGCACCAAGAGGCACCTTGTGTAACCCCATGACTGGCAGCAATCATCAACTCCACCAAGAGAAACAAAAGAAAGAAGTCAATGGGGATCAGGATGGTTACTAGCAGTAGCCCGTGCCTGATCTTAGTGACGAGAGGCAAAAGAAGTCTTCTCAAAAGCGCGTCTGGTGCTACAAAGTTTATAAGCGTGCTGGACGGAATGGGCATGAAGCTTCAGAGCAAGCCTAGAGGCTGTATGAGTGTCAAGATCAAGCTCTTTAAGGGGCTCCAAAGTGTGAGGGGTGTAGATGACTCCACCCACATCTAACAGAATGGTATGGAGGGTGACTTGAGCTGAGGCTCTTGAAAGATTGCAACAGAGGTCGTGGTGCTGTTGCTTGGAGGCCTCCAACTGATTCCTGGGCCTGATGTCTTCACAGTATTTGACCTCCACGAGATGGACGTGCCTCTGTTCTGGAAGGAGCTGACTAGGACGACGCATACATGACCAGTGGCGCTGAGGTTTGAAGCATAAAACATATAATGAACTTATCTGACACACCATTTTCAGAGTAATGCAGTTTTTTACTTCTCTGAACATCATGTGGGAATACGGTAGTGTATTTTCTGAATCTCACACTTTGCATCATGATGTGCGAGTGGATACACTTTTTCACTTCGTGTCCATACCTTGATAGTCGAGCAGGCCACATCGGATGATGCTATTTCCCCTGCCTGTGATTCATGTGATGCCCAAGATGATGTGCAGGATGAGCAACACGTTCTTATCAAATGCACTCATCCCCATGTTTGTTCTCTTCGGCTTAAATATGCTCCCTTATTTTCTGGTCCTCTCCTCTTTTTATCTCACTCTTCCAACCATTGGAAGCCATGATGGCGTGGCTCCCTACATGCCTGGCATTCACCATGTACAGTCTTATCATATCTCTCCTTTCTTAAATCAGAACAATAACAGGCCTTTTCCTTTTCTACATGAATTATTGCTTTTTTTTGAGCAGGCTAGCAGTCAACCGTTTCGACTGGAGGCCTGAGGCCTTCTTTTCCTGTAACCTGTAACCTGATACACTCTTTCATGAAGAGCGACAGTGTGTAATTCTCTTTAGCATTGGGCACTTCTGGTCTCAGCCCAAGGACTTGTTTCCTTCTCCAGTTGACACATTTGTTCACAAGTTCGGCTTGGTTTGGTTACAGGCACCCTTTTGCTTCAGCTTCCCTTCAAGTTGTAGGCAGGTACAGCTATGTAATCCTGTCCTATCCTATCCTACAACAACAACACAGTTAACTGTGCAAACAACTTCAAGGTGCCATGCTTCTGATTTCCTCTTGCAACACAACAACAAGCTTTTTTCGTCTGTTTCTGAGCTTATGGACATTATGTTGGCTGGCGAGGACCAGTCACAGGCCGATCAGCCGAACAGTCTGGCTGAAGGTCCCCCTGTGTAAATCTAAATCTAAAAATAAATCAAGGTGCCATGAGCACTCTCCACACAATCCTCCTGGGTCACACAGTGTGGGTGGGACATTCTGTACTGCTCATATCCTGGATCAGCCTAGAAAAGTAGGGATCGACCCACAAAGGTGTCCCAAACTTGCATGGAATACACTCATGCCTATTCTGTGCAATATGTGCACAGACTTACCTCAACCAGCCAAACTACCTGGCTGAAGGTCAAACCCCATTGTAACTCATTGTAACTCATTTACCTCAACCAGACATGCCATTGAAGTGGCAGAAAGATAAATCGTGAGAGCTCACGCTCCCACTGCACCGTCTGGTAGGGCTCCACTAGTGTTTTTGACACTCTGAGAACGGAACGAGCCCTACCAGGCGGGATAGGTGTGCTTGCGCGCACGCAGATGGGGCACACACGCCAAAAGTAAATTGGATAACACAGTGAGGGACGCTGACCTGTGCCTGGGGAAAAAGTGACGTGAGAAGCCAAGAAGAGATGGAGATTGAGCAACTTGTGCGCCAGCTTCTACAGAAGGTCGACGAGCTTAATCAAGTGGTGCTCCAGCTACGGCAGCAGCAGCAGCAGCAGCAGCAGGATGGCCGAGCAACTCGGGGCAGCGTTGACCAGCTCGTCCGAGACTCTGCTGACACCAACTGGGCAGCAGCATGCAGCATAGACAGGGAAGAACGTCAGAAGTTCTACAGTGTACGTCTGCTACGCTCCAGGAACGCAGGGGCGCTGCCCTGCGAAGCAACACCAGCCGGGGTGGAAGCCTTCCTGCAGTGCGAGGTGGGCAGCGTGCAGCATGTGGAGCGGATGCGGGACAACGCACTGGGCAAGCAGCGATACATCGTCTGGTTCAGCACGGCAGAGGCAGCGACTGCAGCGTACGCGGGGTTCCGCGACAGCAGCAATGCAGCACAAGCACTCCTGGTACAAAAGAAGACGCGCCTGCAGAATGCGCTGGTGGACCTGGCCATACACCTGCAGCAATTGGGCCGGGGACAGTGTGGGTATGGGGAGGAACTGGTTGTGCAAGCCAGGGGAAAGGCAATCGTGGTCAAACTTGGTGAGGGGGAGCTGGTTCCCTACCCCTTCCGCCAGCACCTGCCTTCAGGCCGCATCCCCAGCCCTGGCGAGCCCTTCCTGCACCTCAATGCAGGCCGACTGGGGCAGCAGCTCAAGCAGCTACTCAAGCCTTCTCCGCCCTCACCAGCAGCAGCAGCAGCAGCAGCAAGGCCAGCAGCACAAGCACCTACTTCGCCTGCCTCACCACCAGCACAAACAGCAGCAGCAGGAACGACAGCAGCAGGAGTGACAGCTGCTGCAGCAAGCGGAGCCCCAGTCACTCCCACCAAACGGAAGCGCACCAGCCAAGAGCCCAACCCTGTCCAGCACCAACACTGCCCCCCCCCAGCAGCAGGGGCAGCAGCACCAGTACGCATGCATGCAGGTACCTTTGGAGGAGCCATGAGGCAAGGACAAACTGCAGACCAAGAGACCCGAGTTCGAGCACACAAGGCTGCGCAGGCAAAAGAAGCAACATGGGTCCCTAATAGGAGGTATGGGGGGGTGTATGGGGGTCCTCAAGGGCCGTCCATACCCCGTGCCATGTCTTGGAGAGATTACAGAGGGTACTTATCTGCTGAAGAGATTCAAGCAAGGCAACGCAGTTGATACCTTCTTTGACATGTGCACTCACCAGGCTGTATCAGCAGTTACCCTTCCTGAAGCATTGCATTGCATCTTTAACAGTGGATGCTGAGAACTGAAGAGCTAAGCAGATCGTAACATTTTTACTATGGACTCTTGGACCTTTTTCAGAGCGATGCTGTTCTCAAACTTTCTGTGCTTCTTGTGGAAACACAAAAGTGTATTTTCCTGACACTACAGCCTTATGGAGTTATTTGTGCTTGGCTTTGCGTGCTTGTTTCATTTAGAGTGACAGTATGTGTGATTTTTACAGTTGACACTTCTGAACTCAGCTCAAGGCTTTCAGTTGACATTTACACAAGTTTAGTTTGGTTTGGTTACAGGCACGTTTTGCTTCAGCTAAGCTGCCCTTGTAGGCAGGTACAGCTATGTAACCCTATCCTATCCTATCCTATGCCATTGAAAACAAAAACAAGCACCATAACCCTGGTGCCCTGGAGCTGCGTGCAGCCAGAAAGCCATCAGAACCACTCAGTTTCCCTTTCACCCTTAGGTGAGGGAGACTCACGGCTCTCTGAGCCAATGTGTCTCATTTTCCTTAATTGATGTAGTGAGAGTTTCCTGTGCCTGCATAGTTGTCCTTTTTCCCTAGCTGACAAAATATATGTAAGGTGTGCCCCGGCAAAAACTAGCCACACCCGGTTGGATCGTGTGTGGAATGATTCTTTTTTCTCTAAGATTTTGCAGGGCTCTTTTTGGTGATGTCCAGTGCTGTTGCTTTATTCATAAAAAGATGTAAATGAGGAAATAAGCGCAAAGTGTCAGATACATAAGCACACAATCGACCATGAAAGCAATTGCACATATGTTGTTCATGGTTAAGAAGAAAACACTAAGTTTCTCAAAGTAATTTCAATTTGAGAAAATGGGTGTGGAAAGGCTCTACATGAGGTGCTGGCGTTTTGCTGCATTCACAGGAAGAATGCATGCGTGACGTTGAAAACAAATATCAACATAATCATCATCATCAGCCTTTTCTCTGCCTAACATGACAACATGGCTGCGAGGTCAGTTCGGTAAAAACAATTAGTACACTCGGCCCACATAGTGTGCGCGAGGATAGGGTGTCAATAGTTCTGGCCATTGGACAAGTAGAGAGTCTGCCATCCGCAGGTGATACAAAATCTTGCCAGAAAGAGATAATCGACGCACGCGTGCTATGCTCTCAATGTAGACTAAGCTACAGCTCATCAGCCGCAGCTGCCTGCAGGCAAAAAGGAAAAAAATGGCCTTTCTTTATTCCTTTGAAGAAACTGTGCCATTAACCTGCAAAATCATGCAATGATGCTGTACAGAAGTTCCACTGAGATGAGCCAGCACAAACAGATGTCCAAACACCGCACAGGAGGCTGCAGGAAGCATAACTTAAAATTGTCAAGGGTAAAAAGAATTGAAAGGCTACACATTCATAGTCTTGAACATGGAAAATCATTGATTGGTAAGCAAATGGGACAAATCAGAGCTCGGGAGGGGGTCAAAGGGGTCAGGGAGGGGGGACATATGTGTGGGCTGCGTAGGTTGTAGAGGAAAAGGTGCAGCAAACCAGTCCAAACTTCTAGGACAGCGACAATGTCAGAGGTGTTACGGCATGGTGCAGTTACAGGTAAAGTTAGGTGGACCTGCAAGCCAGTTGTGGATGCCTGGCAGGACAGGTGTGCATGCGCGTCCATAACTCAGTTTTTGCCCCTTGAATCTGCCGCAGCTCAACCTCTGGGTGCGGCAAGCATGTAGGTGGATGGGGAATATATTAAGCGGAACAAATTGGTACCTCTTTTGAATAGCATAGGTAGAGGCACTGGGAAAGAGAGGTGTGTGTAGAGGAGTCCCCACCCCAAAAAGGGTATGATGTCTTATTAAATGATGTTCAGCCTCCTGCATCGTACGTACCATGTGTCCACGACCAGTTTGAATATTAAATAATTATGGAGCCAAAATTTGAAAAACTTTATTAATTGTCGCCAGGCATTCAAACCCCATTCGAATTGAAAATTAATTAATTTTGGGGCTGATAAGGGCTTGTGCAGAAATTGGCCCCCCAGGCCCCCTCCTCAAGCTCCAACCCTTTAGCTAGGTGGCTAGAGCCAGTATTACCCACTCAGTAGCTTTTAGCAGACCAAGCCAGGCTTGCCAAGGCATCCTGTGGGGGCAGCCAGTGAAGCAAAAGGACCCAGTGGGGTGCCAGGTGACAGCTCGGTTGATGTTGCGTGCATGAGCTCCAGAGTGTGTTTAGCACCCGTGTGACAATGACAGCTTGTGGAATACTTGGGTTTGCTTGCTGATGGTGAGGCGTGTCCTTCTCAGGGAGCTAAAATGCGCCCAAGCCTCTCCCCCTGCCCCTGAGCAGCAGCAGCAGCAGCAGCAGCAGGGACAGAATGGACAGCCTCTCTTACAGGAAACCCCACTCCCGAACAGTGCTCCTCCAGTCCCCTCCAGTCCAGCAGCAACAGCAACAGCAGCAGTAGCAAGAATTCGAATTGGGTATTTGAAGTGAGAAATTAACACTAGCCTGAAGCCTATCAAACCCATTCAAACTGGAAAATTAATTGTGGGACCCCCATTCAAACTAAAATTGAAATTTTTATTAATTTTCAAGAGGGGACCATTTGAACTGGTCGTGGACACACGCTATTATGTTACTAAACGTGCAGTATGAGTGCATCCCCTGGCCGCCGCCCCCCAACTCCTTCCCAGCGCAGAGAATGTGTGGTGCAAACAATTGTCATTTCTGGAGAAACGGGGGTGTACCAGCAAGAAAGAAGCCTTAAGGCCTGAGGGGAGTGTCGGCAGCTGGGAATGCATAGCTCTCTTATATCCTCCCTCCCCATCTCTGATAAGTCAAGGCTGAAGCAGCGGCACCTTTTCCTTCAGAACTATTTCATGGGATTGTGCAATTCGAAATTGACCTACTGTACTACTTTTATATCATCCCGCAAACATTATGTTTTTGAGGGGTGCGGGAAGAGTGCGGGACGACCTGAAAATAATTATTTTAGGGGCTGCGGGGAAGTGCGGGAAAGTGAAAATAAATATCAGAGAATTTAAAGGATAACAAGGGGACTACTGGCCCTGTGGGATAGTGTGAGATTTTAAAAAACATTCAATAAGGGGTGCAGGAGTGGTGCGGGATTGTGAAAGTAATTATTTGTTTTGGGGGCGTGGGATGATCACCTGGTAGTACGGTAAGACCTTTTGTAAATTTTGACCGGTCTTCCTTGCAGCTTTTGCATACAATCTATTTATGGAAAGCTTGAAGGTTTGAAGGCAAATACAGCTGTTTGTTTCAATGGGCATGTTCAGATTACACCAAACAAATTTCCAAAAGGGGTGTTTTACACTACTTCGTAACTCAGAGAGCAGATGTCTTTCTGAAGTGCAAGGAGGATTACATTTATTTAGAGCTGGAAGTTTGTGTAGAGTCATTTTTTTTACTATGCGTTTCAACATTCTAAGCAGGGAGACTGGGAAATGTTAAGTGCATCTGTATAGACCTAGCTAATCCTGCAAATCAGTATTGTGATAAAAAAGGACATAAGGATCAGCCAGCGTGATTTGATTTCGCAAATGAAGGTGTGCTTAAGGCAACAACCTGCTCTTTGGTTCTAATTCCCCTGAGTTGAAGCGGGCAATTCTAGCACACACAGCAGGCACGAAGTCAACGCAACGGGATCTGTCAACCAAAAACATGTCAGAGTATGGAAGGAAGCTCTGACATTGCCACGCTGCAGCCATGGAGAGGGTGAGAGGCCCCCCATGACAAAACAATTAGCGGATCAATCTGTAATTAAGGCTCGGTTGCTGTTGTTTAAGGCGACCCCAGTTTGCGCCCATCTTACCTGAATACCCAAACAGCAAGACAGAGGGGTATGCATGTTCCAGGGCCATTTGCCAGCAACTGCGAGCATGAAACACAAAGTATTTTTTATAGTGGGCAATCATACAATGTATGTATGTGTACTCTGTGTGTTTGGATGCCAACTCATTTACCAGACAGTTAAGTGACATTATCATCATCATTATATCACCCAGGATCCCATGCATGTCATATAGGGACGTGTAACCTGCTCCTATTCAAGTGCTGTTCAGGCTTAGTCGACCCACCACATCTGGCTGCTCCCGCCAAACCACGACAAAAGCAAACGCGATGGCCCGGAGGGTGGTGAGAACGCTGGTGACATAGGATTGTCCAACCTCTCGGCTTCGGGGAATGGACCTCAGACTAAAATCAGGTGCCTCGCCCTATACGCATATCAAGTGTGGCCTCCAGTTCACTGAGTGCGTATTACTGACATGTTGGGGCACATAATTGCCCTTTGCATGGTTTCATGGATTGAGCCTTGAAATTTTCAAGGAAGTAACAGCAAGTCCTTCGCTTTATTTATTTGCCTGCGCATTTTCTAATGAAGATATGCTCTTCAAATCAAACTGACCCTTGCTGCATTTCCTGAAGCAATTGCTTGCACAGCAAAATTAAAACAGTTGTCAACTCTGACTGAACTCTAAATTTGAAAGTACCGCGCATTACTCACGCCTGATGGTGAGACCTTCTCAGCCTCGCTTGCTTTGTTGGCACTGAAATTGTCTGTGGCAGCATACACATAGATGCGCGGCCTGTAGCATGATTTGTCCAGAGCAGCTGTTGCTCGCAGCATCTCAGCCGTATGCCCACCTAATAGCGTACAAAAAAGCGTGAGTACTCAGGTGACAACTTAGATATTGTCAAGATAAGTTGTTCTTGAATGCACCAATGGCTGCTCACACATGCAATCCACAGGGGTGTACATTCGTGGGCATTGTGCCACTTGCCTGTTGTCTATACTTTTTGTCGGCCTTTAAAGCTGAACTCTGTGTAAGTGTATGCACGCATGTGTGTGTGTGTATGTGTGTGTGTGTGTGTGTGTGTGTGTGTGTGAGGCGTACCTGATCCAAGCACAATCATTGTGCGTACTGGCCTGGTTTTCCTTGGCTTTGAAGGGCTGACCAGCAATAATGACAGGACGAAGAGGAGTCCCAAAATGAGAACAATAGCCAGCATTGTTATCTGGTCAGTCTCCCGGTAGCATCATCAGTCTCCCGGTAGCATCCTCAGGGCGGCCTTTCTTGAATTTAACGTTCCCGTCACGCTAGACAAATATTAAAAAAGAACATCCTTTCCATTTTATTGTGACTTCGTGCCTACAATGGTACGCTCATTTGAAAAACCTGTGCGCCCTCATCATCATCTCAGCCTCTCTTCATTTGCCCCAGAGCTCAACATGTAGCGCTCAGCATGTAGTGTAATGCCCAAAGCTTCTAAGAAACCGCAGAGCTAACAAACCTGCCCATGTGCGCGTGCAGGTGGCCCCGGCAGAGGCTAATCAAGTGTCCCCTTCCAGTGTCATGGTGAGTTGCAAGTAAACATGCAATGTTCAGAGACGCACACACACACGCACACACACACACATACACACGCACACGCACAAGCACACACGCGCACACACACATACACACACACGGACACACGCACACACACACACACGCACAAGCACACACGCGCACACACACATACGCACAAGCACACACGCGCACACACACACATACACACACGCACACACACACACACATACACACACACACACGCGCGCGCGCGCGCGCCCTTTGAGCAGGTCTTCAACCCCATTGGAAAAAAATTGTTGGGGTGCTTTTCTTGTTGGTTGCGTGAGGAGCTGCTTGCATGACTCACTTTGTTAAATACTTTTGGTAGTCTGTCCTGTTTTGGGGGCATGTCTGCAGGACAATTGGCGGCGCAGGGTGAAGACTGAGACCATGTCCAGCAAGAACTGGAGCTCTGAGTGGGGATTTCTGGTGGAACCTGGTGGTGGAACGAACAAGTCTAATGAAGTGTACAACTTGGAGAAGCGAGCCCGCTTCCAGAGCACAATATCTTTAAATCTTACAGAGGAGGTAAATGAATTAAAGTATTGTGGGACAAGGATGCACAGGCGTTTTCTAAACTTCGGAACGTCTTGATGTCTTCTCGTTATTGCTTGTATCTGGACAAATGCCTGCTTAACGAATAGAATGTCCCATTCATCTGCAGCAGGCCTTATAAGGCACAAAGATAGGACTGTCATAACCTGTAAATTCATCAACAGGCAGACGAGTGCACAGGTGGCACACGCACACGCGCGCGCTTGCACACACACACACACATACGCACACACACACACACACACACACACACACACACACACACACACACACACACACACACACACACACGCAAGCACAAAAACGCTCGCACACACACGCACATTAATGCTTCCTTTCAGTCCTTGTAAATCCTGGTTGTATGTCTCACCACAAAAGGGTAATCTGGGAGGTGCATGTTCCATGTAATTTGACTTTGCTGATTTTCCTTGCTGAGGTACCAGCCTGCGGTGTACCATCATACGTGAGCATGTGTGGAAGTGGCGTTGCTCTTTCATTTTGTCCATTCTGCTTTCTGGTGGCTATGGTTCTAATGGTACGGCTGCTTTTTTGAGCAAGTGCAAATAGAGTCTGCAGATAAGCTGTGAGAAATAAATGCCGAAGATTGCACGCTGCTGTTTTGGCCAAGCCCACTGCAAGCCTGCCTTATGCTTCTGCTTGAGCATCCTTGCTCTCTTCTAACAGGTACTACTCCTCTGGCGGCTTTACATAATCTGTGCCCTGCAATGGATGCTGACTTGCACAAGCGGCGTCCCGTCATGTGCTACCGTCAACACCGGCCACTTCATCATTCTTATTTATTTGCTGATTGATTCAACTAAGATCATTATGCATGCCAATGCTGGCGGTGGAGCTGTCCCTGAAGAAAAAGCCTGCTTATCAACTTGGCCTGATGCGTTTGGACGTGCTGCACTCCATTCAGACAAGTATGCCTCATCATCACACTGACCATGTGGAGCCCCTGTCCATGCTCTGGTCATCAACCCATTGTCACATGTTCAGCATTTTTCACTTAAAAAAAGAAAATATATAAGAATATATGTAAGAATATATATATAAGAAGAATTATATATAAGAATATATATAAGAATATATATACCGTAGCGACGCTTATGTATTACGACGCTGATTTATTACGAGGTCCCAATATAATTTCATTAATTAATTTGCGAGCTTTAAGGGTTTACGAGGTCCGCCAAAGAAACTCAAAATTTGCGAACTTCTGCGTTTTTGCGTGCATGAATGCACTGGCTCTTAGCCTCTCCCCATCCTCCATCCTCCATTTGTGGACTCTGCGGTCCTGAGACACCTCCATCGGCTCACTCACCCCTGCCCGCCCATGCCCCCTCCCCCTGGCTTGGTGCAGCATCTTGCTCCCTTGTGCCTGAGCCCCTTCCCCTGCCTCTGCCCCCCCTTCCTCGACTGGAAGCTGTGGCTGTGGGGTCCATATACAACTCCTCAGGGGCAATGACTGCAAGCTCCTCCATGCCTGCTTCCCTTGCCTGCACTGCTCCCCCCACACTCCCAGCAAGCTGCCTCATCCTCCATGGGCTCAGGGACCATGGGGGGCTCCTCTCCCTCTCCCTCTTCCAGGGGCAGCATATTGGAGCCTTAAAGCTTGCTAAGTATGAACCTGTATCCTTTACGAGGCCTTGAAAAAAGTAATTTTAAAAGACGCTTCATATTGCGAGGGACCCCGATAATTATTTTAATTAATCGCAAAACTCCCAGCGTCGCTACGGTATTATATGATAACATACGTGTTTTCACCTCAAAAGGACAGCCTGAAGCCCTGCAGGGCACAAGGAACCCCCTCCACGTCCCTTCTGCACCTGGACTTCCATGCTCCCTAGAGAAATCGATTACATGTCAATCTAAAGAAGAGCACCATCATGCTCTTGTGCATCTGACATGGTACGCAAGGTCGGATGACAGGTACACGCAAGCACGTACACACACATGCACGCAGGCCCGTCAGGTCATTGAACAGGAGCGCAAAGGGTCTGGAGATACTTTGGATACATTTGTCCGAGGATACCTGAAGAAAGGGACAAGGTAACCCTGTGCTCAGACTAGCATGCACAGCACTTTGAATTGTTAATATAAACAATGAATTGCCCAGGTTTTGGAGCTGCACACAGGCGCATCAGGTGTTCATAGATACATATGCTGCTTCCTGTACTGTCTGTATCAGGCAGGCGTTAAAGATGGCCAGAGAAATGTTGATTGGTGCGAGACATGCTGGTGCCCCTTTGTAAGCACTCTGTATGCAATAGCATGAAACTTGACTATTAGCTTAAGTAAGTGTGCCACTCAGCTCAAGTACACTCTGGGTACATTGAACACTTATGCACACTTACAAATGCACAGGCCCAGCCCCAAGGAAGAGTTCACCAAGCCAGTACTCACATCAATGGACTACGGCTGGGGAAACGACCTCGAGCGTTTTGGGAAGCTGAGCATTCCGATGCGGTGATGAGAAAGCCGATGCAGTGATGAGGGAGAAGGATGTTTGCATGAGCCCTTATGCTCATGAGTGATCTGATAGCTTTGGCAAGTGAAAGGTGTGGAAATGCGCATGAGCCCTCAGCCCTCAATTACTAATATTCACTTGACAATATCCTCTTCAGGAATTTGCTCAGAAAATGTTGTACGCAGGTGTCGTGCCTAATGTTCCTATGAAAGTTGGCAAGCAAGCCGATTCATGTTCAACAGCTGTCGGCCTTTGTAATTTGTAATTTCCTATTCACCTGTAGGGACCCTGTAATGCTAAAAGCCGGTCGTTGTTTTTTGTACTGTTGCTCTGTTAGTTATTTAGATTAGCAATACATGTCCTATGTGGATCAAAATATTGTTCTTCAAACATCCATTCCTTACTCAAGTGCATTCATTGCACTTTATGCTTCATATAGGACTGTTTATCACCCGACGCCTTGCTAAAGAACATGTTGTCCTGCAATATCACGTTGTGCTTCAGTTCTGTGTGCCTCGGTTCTGAGTGCTTCTTGAATTCTGTGTGCTAAGTAGCTCAGCATTTTCATGGTTTCGTTGGGCATTTGATTATTTGTCTTACATGATGTGAACCACGTAAAGGGATTACTCGCAACGGCAAGTTGCTCTTCCATGCAGTATTGCTATCCGCCTGTAAGGGCCGCTGAGCGGAACCATTGAGGCCTGTACCAGACCTGGCCAAAACAATACTCGACACTCATTAACTTGGACATTAAAAATAGATTATGTTTGTTGCTGTCTGGTGTTTGATGAAACAGCATGAGGTAAACTATGCTCAAAGGGTTCAAAGCTGTTGGATCAGATAAATGCTCATTGATCACTTCCACGCAGAAAGGAGAGAACACTTGCCAGAGGTGGACATCCCTTACACTACTTGGTATGCTATTTTCCTGGTTTTCTTCAAATCTAACCATGCCAACCATTATTTGTTTTTCCATAAGATATCATGTTCACCAAAAATTGGGGGAAATTGTAGGACCCCAGATCAATCTCTATCTTATCACCCCATAAGGGCCCGCAGCTCCACCCTGGGACCAATTTTCACCCACAGAAAGTTGTGTTCGTGACCTCCATATACATTACTAACATCGTGCAAAATCAGAAAAAAAGGAAAGAAGAAGGTCTAATTTCATTTTCTTTCTTTTCTTTTCTTTTCTTTTCTTTTCTTTCTTTCTTTCTAATTTCAAATTTTGGCCATCATGCTCTCTTATTCACAAGGGTTGCAACGGGAAAAGGCCTCAGTCAAGACGTTTGACTGCTAGCCTCTTATTCACACATTGCTTCAGACAGTCTCACCTCTCTTCATCAAATACGTAAATAACTTATCTACCTTGAGAAGCACAAACAAGATATTCAAGGGGATGTTTTTAAAATCATATCTTCTCTCACTGGCAACTTGTTGAACTCAGTTACTCTTAAACCAATATTTGTTTCTATAAAGTAAAATCCCATGCTGGCATTGCTGGTAACGAATGTGCAGATGCTAGTGCTAAATGTCAGGCAATCAAGCCAATAATAGCGTGGCTGATATCAGGATCCCTGGCGCAGGCCCCGGCGGAAATCCTTTTTCTCATTCATTTTGGTTAGCCAAGGAGGGGAAAAAAGAATGCAATGCTGGCACATTCATAGCCCCTGCACCCAAACCTAAAATCACCTACCTTTCCAATCTTCAAAGGGGTTTACAAGGGGTTTACAATGGTGGCCTACAGCCCGAGACTCTGGCTGATGGCAGCTGGTGAAACAAGCTCAACCAGTATCAAAAATTGAGACCAAGTCTGACACAAATCTAAGAAGTCTGTATGCGTCTTGGTTTAGGAAAGCATTGATCTCAGAATCAGTGATAGTATGATGGCAAGCCAAGAATGGAATAAAGTCAGCGTTTGAGGGCGGAGCAAACACACGCAAAGTCTTAAACATCTCCTAAAAAAGGTCCTTGTATCTCGTGCGTAGCTCACGCACCTCAGTACATTTGCAAAAGAAAAGCACATGTTTTTCATCCTGGACTTCCCCACACTCACACTTATCACAGATACTTGAACCCCCAAGCCATTTACCAGACTCCACTCTCAAGTGATGAGCACGCAATCTAAATCTGCTAATGTTTCTCAAAACATGCTTGTCCAAATCCTTGAACAGATACGAGGGGATACAAAAAGGAGCACCTCTGGGACCACTCTCAGAATTCCCACACCACTTATGGTACGTCACTACCTTCTTGTTAACTGCACGAGGACAAAAAACATCGGCCCCTCTCCACACTTTCTGCTGTCTGTATCGCAAATCACCAATGAACTCTTGCATGGGGATTTTCTCAGCTCTCAGCATGTTCTGTTTGAACGAATCACCATTCCGCATCCCACCAAAAGCATTAGAGACTTCAGCAGCCCAGCAAGAGGAATCAAAAGAAGCCAGACTTAAATCAGCCCTCAGCACACGACGCAAGACTTCACTATTGGAGTCAAGCATGCTATTAAAAAACTTGATGGAGGCACGGAACCAGAAGAACTGCAGAGGCTCCTGGCCACACTCTCTCAATCTTCAAAGTGCTCTCAAGTTTCATATGCATACAAAACACAGACTTGGATATGCCGACTCCAAAACAGGCTACTACTCATATTATCAGAGTTTGTTACCACATGTAGATAAGAAAATCAGCAATGCCTTTAGGAACATGTCCTGTATATCCACACCCATGAAGCACACTATCTTACAATATCGCACTGGCACCCTCTATAACCAAAAACGTGCGGTTTGCTTTAAAAGGTTCACTAACCCATTATGCCCTCTCCCAGGCTGTCATCAATTAGACGGCGCACTCCACATGTATTCAGGCTGCCAAAATCATATCATCTCCAGCATGAAAAGTGAACGTCACAATGTTGCTGGAAGAATGATCATCAAAGCTCTTAGCAAAAGCCCTTGGGGAGCAGGCTTGGTTAATATGGACATAGGAAGTGGTGTTAGGTTGGCGCAGCGCAACCTCCAAATCCCTGCACATGTATCAAACAGAATTATACCCCCTTACCTCTTTCCAAGACAAATTTCCAAGAGATCTAGACTCACCTCCAGCCGTCCTGATGCTATACTGATTACTCCCTATAAAGACAAACCCACTCCTTCTTCTCCTTCTACCTCCTGCTCACACCATCCGATGCATGAGTCATGCGTTACGCAGCAGACACAACCCCATACTGAGGACCTTAACAGCCAAGCGCGTGAGGCAACCCCACCAACTGAATGTGTACCAGCGGCATGTGCACTTGATTGAAAAAAAGAAAAACTACGTAGGCAGAGGAAACTCTCCCTACATCAATTAAGGAAAAGGAGACACATTGGCTCAGAAGAGCCGTGAGTCCCCTCCACCACCGAGATGGATCAAACATAGAAGTGGGGATCTGGAGGGTTATTTGAGGCACCCGGCCCAAAAACATGGCTGCGAGAAGTATTGCAGTTATCAATAGCACGCCTAGTGGTAACAAGCTTGTTGGCATACATGACATGGGCATGAAGTTTGCGAGCAAGTTTAATGGCACGTTGGTGGTCAAGTCCCAATTGTTTAAACTGGTTGAGTGTATGTTCTGTGTAACACGTTCCACCAACGCCTAAGAGAATGGTATGAAGAGTTACGGCTTTCGCATCAATAACTTTGTAGAGATCTGCATGCTGCCGCTGTGCCGCCTCCAACTGTTGTCCTGGCCTCGCGTCCTCACAGTACTTGATTTCAAGTGCACATGTCGCTGATGAGCATTCATTTGGTGAGGCCGTTTCAATCGAAATCAAGTACTGTGAAGACACGAGGCCTGGACAGCAGTTAGAGGCGGCACAGCGGCAGCATGCAGACCTTTATAAGAACATTAATGCATAAGTTGTGACTCTCCACACCATCCTTTTGGGTGTTGGTGGGACCTGCTACACTGAGCACACCCTTAACCAGTTTAAACAACTGGGACTTGACCACCAATACGCCAATAAACTTGCTCGCAAACTTCATGCCCATTCTGTCATGTATGCCAACAAGCTTGTTACCACTAGGCGTGCTATTGAACATTCTCACAGCCAGGTCATGGAGCCGGGTGCTTCCAATAATCCTACAGATCCCCATTAGAATCCTCTTTTTGTAGCTTCGTGGTGGACGGGATTCAAGGCTCTTCTGAGCCAATGTGTCCCCTTTTCCTTAATTGATGTAGGGAGAGTTTCCTCTGCCTACATAGTTTTCTTTTCTGCAAGCTTGCAGCAAAGATGCGAGTAAGCAGTGAGGAGTTTGGAGTAGGGATTGGCTATCATTAGCTTACCGTTTTAAATTTGACCAAGGCAACGCAGTTGATACCTTCTTTGACATGTGCATTTACCGGGCTGTATCGGCGGTTACCCTTCTTGAAGCATTGCATTGCATCTATAACAGTGGATGCTGAGAACTGAAGTGCAAAGCTGAACATGAGCACATTTATCATGGCCTCTTGGACCTTTTGTTCAGAGCGATGCTGTTCTCACTTTCTGTGCTTCTTGTGGAAACACAAAAGTGTATTTTCGTGACACTACAGCCTTATGAAGTTTTTTGTGCATGACTTCGCGTGCTTGTTTCATTTAGAGTGACAGTGTGTGACTTTTACAGTTGACACTTCTGAACTCAGCTCGAGGCTTTCAGTTGACATTTACACAAGTTTAGTTTGGTTTGGTTACAGGCACCTTTTGCTGCCCTTGTAGGCAGGTACAGCTATGTAACCCTATCCTATCCTATCCTTATCGCTTGCTGGCAGAAACATGAAGGTGGCCATAGCCTCTGTATAAAGGATAGCAGAGGGTAGGTAGGGTGCTGCAGGGCTGATGCCATTGCCTATCGTCATAGATGGGGTGGCAGATGGAAATTCCTGAGAATCTGGCTGAGAGGAAATTGTGTTGGGCGCGAAAAAGAGTGTCACGGGGGTCAGAGCTCCAGTAGTGTAAGTAATGAGTGTTATAGTCCAAGGGAGAGGCCAATTCCTCTTGGGTGGCGTGTATCCAATTTTTGAAGGCATTGTGAATGTAGGGTGGTAGCATCCATGAAAAGGAGTCTTTAATCTTTTTGCTCTGGTATTTGTTCTGCAAAACAGTCTTGCGGGCTAGGAGTCCCAGTAGTTCAGATGCAAAATCCTTCCCTTCCCTTCCCTCCCCAAGTGCTTTGGCTTTGTGGAATGCTTTGTAGAGGACACTAAAACGGCTACGTAACCCTTTCCTTCCCTTCCTTTTTTAATTTTCAACGTCACGTGGGGCCCACACATTGTGTTCGTGTCTGTTGGGCTAGCAGCCAAGCGTTTGACTGAAGGCCTTTGCTTGTGTGACCTGCTGTCTTTGTCAGCACTTGCTGCTAGGTCTTTCCTGTATGCACTCTTGATAAAGTCAAGGATAGAAAAGAAAAAAATCTACGCACGCCAGGTCCGGCTGTGTCCATAAGATAAAGGTTCCCAAACTAGCATGCTAGCTATGGGCTCACTGGCATTGACTACACTATTTGGCAAAAAAATCTGAATAGAAAAATGTCCCCTAGCAAGCAAAGAACATGGATCCTCCCAGCAGGCAACAACCTCCACGTACCACATCTGACGTTGCAGACAGTTTGCCAGTCACAAAGCAGGAAAGCTATGCCTTCTTAATGTACACATTTGGCAAATAGCGATGAACAAAATAGAGTCCCAGCTCCCCATTCCCCACATTGCCCAATTAGCGGTTGCTGCCCTGAAAGCACCCTAGCCTACGCATGTATATATTCTTCCCATTATGTGAGTGCTTTTCTTGTATGATACTTGAAGTCCTCAGTTGCCATAATGAAAAACAGTTGGAAAAGAGACAGGCTGGACCATTGTTCAACATCACTGTGCAGGGCCAAAACCATCAGCTCCTACAAGTCCAACCGAGCATGCTATAAGTACAAATAAGCACATGAGACATAATACTGAGCCAGGAGTGTCAGGCTAAGGAGTGTCTAGCGTCACACAGCAGGTCCCATCGGAAGAGAGGGAACTGCTATGTGCTGTCCCCTCGGCCCTCCCGCGCCTTCTTGTCCTGGCGCTGCCGCTTCTCCATCAACTCCTTCTGCATCTGAGCAGTCTTGAGGTCTCCACACAGCAAGGCTTGCAAGTCAGCACGGAAGCGGCTGTCCGAGGGGAGAGGATCATCGATACCCACCCAGGTGTCAGGGGGCTCAGAGAGTAGGGTCCACTGCCTGGAGTACAGGAATGTGGAGAGCCAGGCAAGTCAGCTGGGTTCAAGCATGGCGTGTGCAAGCAAGCCCGTGCAGCCATTGGACAGCCAACAATCTTGAATTCAGGCAAGAGAGGGAGTGCACCAGGGGAATATAGTATGCACTGACTGGAAACGAAGCAACAATTCCAAATCCAGGCTTAATGTTGGCACACATGATCTAAAATCTGTCCCATATCATACACCACTCCAAAGAGCGCCCTGAACTCCATACCAAGAGGACACAGGCATGTTCATTGTTGCAGCAGCAGGAGCATTAACCAGAAGACTTTTTGCAGGATCATTGATTGAGGCCTTCATAACCTAAAAAAGCTGCTTGTCCTTTTTGTGTGGACATGAACAAATGAAATACACCTTGTAGGGGGTAGCAGGTACGTCTGGATGCATACTGTGCAACGAATGGTATACTGTCACAGGCAAGCCTCAGCTGCAGAGCACAGCTGGGTTTGTATGATGAACCACAGAGATGAGGCAGAGATGCTGCAGGTAGCATGTAAGCATGTAAGCAAGCATGCATGCATGCGACCTGCTGTCCTGCTGGCGCACACTCATACACACGCAGCGCTGCTGGCTGTTCTGCACCCACCGCACGCCGTCCACATCAAAGTGGCTCAGCCAGCTCCCTTCCACAGTGGCGAGCAGCTTCCCAGGGGGCTTGTCCTCTTCTTGCTTCCCATCTGCAGTTTAACGCACGTGAAGCAGGGAGCAGTGTTTAGAATGCAGCTTCTTTAGCAATGTGATGGGCGACTCTGAGGCACATGCAACTTGCATGCAACTCTTTGTGCAGCAAATATACCCACACATGCTTAAGTACCAGACAACCAGACAGGCAGCTAGTTTCTCAGTGACCTTGCCTTGCGCTCATGCAAGACCTGTGGGGTCTTGCACAGACAGTGAGTGTAGGCCTCTATGAATACTACTCCACGAGGCAAACACAAGACAGGCTACACTCACAAGAGCTGGTGGATCCAATGCCCATCATCTTGGAGAAGCCACTGAACATGCTGCTGCCTGTGCTGCCACCCGCCTTGAAGTCCAGCCTGGCACTGGTGGGCCGGGAGAGCTCACCCTGCACACCCATGTGCAGACAGTGTGTGTGTGTGTGTGCGTGTGTGTGTGTGTGTGTGTGTGCGTGCGCGCGTGTGTATATGTGTGCGCATGCGTGTGTGCGTCTGCCTTTGCGTGTCCTGCTTTGTTGTCCTTGCTGAGCATGCATGTGCATGTGTGCAGTGTGTGCACGGATTTGTGCGTGTTTTGCCAGCTTGCACGTCATATGTGACATGCACCTGGGCACGTGCAGCTGGACACGTGCACACACCTTTTGCCTCGCTGCTTGTGCCTTCTTTTCAGCTCTGCTGGCTGCCACACTCAGCTCCTCATCAAGGGGGGCTGGCAGCGTGGCAGACTTGTGCAACGGAGCCAATCGAGCTTGGGCCACCCCTGCACAGAGAGAGGCACACGCGAGTGTGGTGTGGATCCTCCCCTTCCAGGATTGCAGGCGGGGTTTTGCCTGATGCTACAGCCTGTCTCCTGCAGTCCCAAGCTCATCACCTTCTTGGCATGTACTCCATCCTGAACCTTGTTCATGCCTGCCAGACCTGCCGTCTCAACATCACCATCACCACCGACAGCCTCTGTCTGAGTAAATGCGATTACATCCATGAATCAAACAAAATTTTCACCATCTACAGCTTCGTTCATTGCTCCTGCTTTGCCACCAAGTATCCTTAAGCTCCGGCTCCTGTGTGTTCAAAAAGGCCCCCAGCACAAGAGCATATCACACACTCCTACCTTTGCCCTGCTGCTCCTCTCCTGTTTTGTCTTGGCTGTGTCGCTGAGAGGCTAACTGCTGCGCCCTTATTCCCCCTGCAGATTAAGCACCGGCACACTCAAGTTCAGGGGAGGAGGAAAGGACGCGCTGCTGGCAGAGTACCTGGCAGGCAGATAGCTGTTTGCATGACTATGCCAGGCAGCTACAGCGAGGCATAAGGGGAGATGCTGTGCCTGACATACCCTTTGCCACAGTCTTCATTCTCCGTGCCCCCACTGCCCACCCCACTGCCACTGCCAACCCTGCCTCCAGTGCCCCTTTTTCAGTCACTGCCAACCCCCCCTGCTCTCCCTGCCCCCCTTTCCATCTGTGCCCCTTCAGCCACTGCCATGCCTCCCTTGCTCTCTCTGCCCTCTCGGCCACCCCTGCCCCCCTTGCCATCTATGCCTCCCCTACCACCCTTGCCTCCATTGCACCCTCAGCCACCCATGTCACTGCCACTACTGCCACCACTGCCCCTTATGCCACCGCGCGGAACGCCCGCATAGCCTGCACTGCATCCACATCCCCTACTGCCTCTTGTGCCTTTGCCTTCATGCTTCCACCGCCCTTGGTACCAGGACTGGCACTAATCCCACTGCCCCTGCCCTCAGTGCCCATGTCAATGCCTATGCCCTTGCCACCACTGCCCCCTGTGCCATCCATGCCACTCCTACCATTTCTGCTCGTGCCCCCAGCGCCCCCAGTGCCACGACTGCCTCTAATGCCCATGCCACAGCTCCTAGTGCCAGGTTTGCCCCTAGTGCCACGACTGCCGCCCCTACCCCCAGTGCCACCCCTGCCCCTAGTGCCACCTTTGCGCCTAGTGCCACCCCTGCGCCTAGTGCCACTCCTGCCACCCCTGCCCATGCCATCACCCATGCCACCACCCATGCCTTTGCCTACGCCAACGCTGCCCTTACTGCCACCCCTGCCTCCACTGCCCTGTACATTGCCACTGCCATTAACACCGCCTGCAATGCAGCCTCTGCCTCCACACTGACTGCCATCGTTGAGTCCGTGAAAGGCTGTTCACCGCGTTTGCGTCTAGTTTTGTTTAGTTTTGATGCTGGTTGCTTGTTTAGGTGGTCGACGCTGTGCAGCATGCACCCATTTGGTTGCTATTTCAGCTGGGAAGAGGTGGACACTTAGATTGATGAGCCAAGCATGCTGCACCCACCTGCGCTGGCGATGCTTTGCTGGGAAGGGGTAGACACTCGCTCCATTGTTATGAGGTAGTGATCGCAGTGCTGTGGCGGTTTCAGCAACACTGCATCGCTTGAGGTGGGTCCAGCAGATGCGGGGGGTAATGCAGGCTTGGGGTCTGCGTCTGATGGAGGAGAGGAAGGGTGCGGCAGGTGCGAGGAAGGGGGGGACACAGTGTTGCACGGAGGCTTAGCGGTTGCTGCTGCTGCTCCTGCATTTGGTGCTGCTGCTTTGGTAGTGGTGCTGCTGCTGTGGTGGCCCAGCCTGTGCTTACTGCTGCCTGACTTGCCGGAGCTGCTGTGCTTGACGAACAGCTTGCCCAAGTCGGATGCACTGTGAGGGGAGCACCAGACGCTTGGCGCATCTTGCTGCGGCTGGGGTGCTGCAGGGCTGCCTGCCGACTTGCGGCGTGAGGGCTTGGAGCTGCTGCTGGTGCCCAGGGAGTGCGCAAGGTGCTTCTTGATGGAGGACAGGTGGGAGCGCTTGCGGGGTTTGGGGGCCGGCTGCATCGGCTGCTGATGCTGCACCAAGCTGTTGCTGCTTTCCAGGGGCAGCGGCTCAGACGCATGGGGTTTAGCTGGCAGCACAACTGCAAATTCAGAGCTGGCCTGTGAGGTTGCGCCTGACATGGGCGAGGATGCCAGGGCTGCTGCTCTAGGTGAGGTTGCAGCGGCAGCAGCAGCAGCAGCAGCGGCGGCGGCTAGCCTCCCTCCTGGCCCACCAAAAGCCCCTGCTTCTGGCCTTGCTGCTTCCAGTGCTGCTGCATCGGTGGCAGTCGTGCTGACATTTGCGCCTTGTGGCAGCAGGGGAATGTTCAAAGGAGGGGAGGCACCATTTGTTTCCGCAGCAGCAGCAGCTAACGAGGACAGGTCAAAGTGCTGGTCTTCCAGTTCTGTACCAAGCAAGAGCAAGGAGCCAAGCAAAGGAGTGCCACAATGAGTGGTCAAAGTACGAAGCATGAGACAGGCTGCTGCAAAAAGAAAGAAGTATGGGTGACTGCACATGGAAGATTGTAGCGTATGGAGGGACTGCGTGACCCATCTGGGATTTCCAGCCAGACAAGAATGTGCCACTAAAACACATACACACAATTCCAGTTGCTGCTTGTGATCTGCATATGTATTGAAGAGCACCATCCGGACAAGTGCTGACCATCATCCGTGGAGCGAATCAGCAATTTCAATAGATCAACAAATGTGTGCCTTCACACACCTACCTCGTGTGTCCCAGTCTGCAGTCTCCGAGGCAGACTCAAAGTACTCCTCCAAATCTTCTAGGTCATCATTCTGCCTCCTCGAAGATGCCCGAGGGGAACCAGCATGGCCATCCTCTTCATTGTCAAGCACAGTGCTCATCACACGGCGGTGCCCACACTGCAGCAGAGCATGCCAGCGCGCACAACATCAACTGACTGACGGGGCATGCACATGTACGCGTACGCTTGTTGCGCTGCAACAATATATGCCATACTTTGCAGAATGCAGTGCATCTGCATGGCAGGAGAGGCAGAAAAGCAGTGCTGATGCCTCAGACAGAGCATGCTCCAGGAGTCAGGCACAGCAAGCGGAAAACACCGGATTATGCGTGGAAGTTTAGTCCGACTTCAACAACCGCAGGCTGCTACCTTGCTCTTAAAACCCCTCAAAGCAGCACCAATGAACAGGTAGTCAGGCTTCTTTTCACTCTGCATTCAACAAGTGCGCAGTAGGAGCTGCCAAAGACAGCCAATACAGCAGCGCAATTCCTGCCTTGCACCCCGATCCTTGGGAACAGGATGCTCTGCAGTCCTACCGTGCTTGCATCAGGGACGTCGAGCTGATAGATGCCCCCCCAGACCGCATCTGTCCGCCGCAAGGTGGGGGTGGCCCCAAAATTGATGACGCCTTCCAGGTTGTTTTTGGCATCTGTGAAAGTGGCACATCCGTCCATCTCTGCGCGCGGCTTGCTGCTGTAGACCACATTTTTGACATAGTACCTGCAATCAGTGCAAAGGGAGCCAAGGAGGGGGGGAAGTGAGAAAACGCTTGGGCAAGAGGCAGGCCTTTTTTTTTTTTTTTTTCGTTTTGGCACAACCGAGATTTCAATACTATGAGGGAAAGCCCCCTTTATGAGAAGTGCCATTTTAATACTTTGCCCCCCAACCAAGCCCGCCAAGGTAACATATTCTTCCCTTACTGCTGCACTGTACTGTGCCTTAGCGCTTAAATGACAAGCACAACTCCATGTTCATCACCTGCTCATACGCTTTGCATGCCAAACAGTCCATTAAGCAAGAAAGTGTTAACATCTGTGCACCTTCAAATGTTCAAATTATGAAAATTTAAGGGTCCCATGGTCCCGCCAAGCAGACTTTGCGTAACAAACATCCCCTCCTAGCCCGCATCCTCCATGCTTTTTTGCGTCTAGCCACCTGCCAGTTGCAACAGGGTCTAGGGAGGACATTAATCAAACTCCATGCTCGTCACTGTTGCATGCACTGGAGCCTGCTTCTTCCATGCTGGCTCATGCTCAAGTGCGCTGCTGCTCCCACTGTGCAGCTGATGCTGCTATCCCACTCCTCAAGCTTGTCAGCATCACCCCTGCACCCAGCAAGCCTCGGTCCAGACTGTTGCTCACTCCTTGCTCAAAAAGGACAACTTGCATTGCGTTGAGCTGCAAGAACGACGACTTACTTGCTGCTGACCGCTGATGCCCGAATCCAGGTCCCTTCAGAGGTCTGAAAGGGGGCCAAAATGGTCGATGCGCCTTTTCGGGGCACATCACCCATTTTAATACGAATTTCAACTTTCAAAATCCCGGATTTTAATACGATCGTATTACTTATACGCGAAAAAAAAGGCCTGGCAAGAGGGTGCATTCAATTCTCAGGCTCATGGACACAAGCTACACCTGCAAGTTCCTGCGCTACTGGGTTGAGGCCACATGCGAATAGGGTATATCGATCTTAATGCAGGGAGGCAGCACAACAATGATAGATGAGCGGGTATGGGAGAAATTGTGCAAATAAAGGTGAAGGTGAGGAGACCAGTGAGAGGAGTGGAAAGGAGAGCGTGCTTTTGTCATTGCAAACTCTCCCAAAGGCATGATACTGCTGTTGATTTTTCAAGGACCTGACAACTGTTCCCTCCCTAATTCATTTCATCCATATATAGAAATATGAGGCCAAAACAATGCACTCCCTTCCCTAGAGAGTGATGCGAACAAGCATAGGCTAATAGAGCAGGCCACATCAGCCGAGCTTGAAGTGGGATGGGGACTGATCACCAAGTTAAACAAAATCATTTTTCCAGGCCTTGCAGCTCCTTCACGACCATGGTACAAGCTCCTGCACTTGTAGAAGCAAACATGGCCCGGGATTGGGGATTGCACCATTCAGGCCCTGCATTGCGCGGCTCCCATGCTAAATACTGGCACGGGTGCTCCCCTAATATACGCACCCTGGGAATTCCATGTCTATTCTGGACCCATCTGGAAACTCGATATACCGGAACCCCTTGGCATGTGACTTGAACCCGTAATGCCTGCGTGCAAACAAACGGTCGCATGTGAGGATTAGCACCAAAGCACAGCCATACTTGTCTTGAATGGTATCTCATATGTTGCATAGGCAGAAAAGGAAGAATGTGTCCCTCCCTAAGCTGAAGCTAAGTTGAGAATGTTTCACCAGCGACCGACCAGCCAGAGATTCGGGCTGTAAGTTAACCAGTACACCCTTGTAACCCTTGTAAGCTGAAGCTCATCAAGGCTCAGGCACATGTGTACTGGGCAACAGGCATTCAGCTATAATGTCATGGGATACACCTCAAGCTGTTTGTTGAGCTGAGATTGGCCTCCATGCCTCATTCCTAGCAATTCAGAAGCACACCCGGATGGATTTCTCAGCACGTACTTGAGCACGAGGGCGACGTGGGGTTGTGACACACCACATAACTTGTAGGCATGACCTGGAAGCAGAGGGGAAAAACAAGGAGCAGGTATTTCTGATAACGCCCATTCGTGCAAAAAGCAGCAACAATGCAGACAATAGGGACCAGGTGTACCAGCGTACAAGCAGGCAGGATTTGGCATGAAAGGCTGCATCTGTTTGGTCTGCACGACACCTCCCCCCTCACCTGGCCCTTCCATGTGGAATGCGCTGACGGGTGGGTGATGGCTGATCTGCTCGATGAAGACGTCTGTGCCATCAGACATCCTGGCTTGCCAGGTTTCACCAAGGATAGGATTGAATGGCTTCCGCCACTTCCCAAAGATGTGATGTAGCCCTGGTTGTGTGGTGCAAGAAGGAAAAGCAGGTGAGGTTGCATGAGTGCTCTCTTATGGGCACGGATGCACACTTTGCAGTGCCTTCGGAATGCCAAAGCATGATATTGCCTGCTGCAAAAAAAGCACATCAGTCCTAGCACATGAGGCGTGCGCTCAAACACAGATAAAAAAACATTCATTGCCAACTTCATTTAAATTTGCTTTAACCAAGCCACAGCGCAATTGCACACTATTCCACACAGCCCTACATGCTGCACCTAAAATGCGGCTATGGCTGCAGATGTTGGGGGAGGTAGAGTCAAAAGAGACCTTCCGCTCCAGCGAACAAAGAGTCAGCAACTGTGCTTCAAGCTGCACAGAGGCATTCATCATGGGCCTTCAAACATGCAACAATTGCGTCTGACCTTAAAACCAACAGAATGACGAGAGGGAAGGATGGCTGAGGGCGCCTCACCTGCCACAAACCATGTCATGACCAACTGCATGCGCTGAACCGGATCCGAAGTGTTGCTGGCTTCCAACAGGTATCGGGGGTAGACCCAGCTACAGAAAAAGGTGCAAGATGTGACTCAAGGGATAAGAGTGTCTGGGTATACGAGGAACTTGCTAGTATAAGCAATTTGCTGCTATGAAATGCAAAAAGAAGAGCAAGAGAATGCTTTTCATGTAGAACACAGGGGCAGCATAAGACTGAAGTGCTCAACTTGAAGTTTTTGATCAGAGGCTGATCCATGGCAGTGGGGACAGCAGCACAGCACCACACTGCATTGAAATCAGGAGTTGAGAACATACCATATGATATGAGCATGTTTCTTTTTATATGAGGGCATGCTGGATCCCTCCCATCACCTTGCCAAGCGTTCAGGCCCTGAAAACACATGCTGTGAATTAAGCAGGCAAGGGTTGCTGCTGCTGCATTTACTCACACGTCTGCGATCTTTTCTAAGTAGCTCCTGGGCTCAAAGGTTCTGACCGGGAATGGCACAGACACAAGGTTGAAGCTGCCAGTAAAGAGCTGCCTCCCCATGGACTTGATCCATTCGCTGACAGCTCTGCATGATGGACGCAGGTGACACAGTTGAAACAAGGGAGGAGAAGGCTAGGTTCAAAGTTGAAACAGTTGAAACACCCCGCAAGGTTTTGGCGTGAACTTCCACAAGTCTACACTGTGCATGTGAGCCCAAGCGTCTGTGTGACAATTTCCGCGAGCCTCTTAGCTCCTCCTCACTCCTGAGTGCACAAATGGCCTGTTTTGTATGCCTCATGACTAGGTGCACAAAAAGAAAACAGGCACACTCACTCGCGCTGCTCCCTCAAAAGCACCTGCATGTGTGCACAACAGCCAGGCAACGCCCAGAGGTAAGCCAGCATCAACAGGTTCCAAGGGGTTCAAAGTCAGGCACCGCAGGGCAGGAATAAGCAAAATCAAGATGCTTTCCCATGCAACCCACCTCGTCATTGCAAGCCAAACCCCCACCCTCGTGTGCATCTTTATGGAGAGCTACTGGCCAAGATGGGGAGGAGCTGCTGCCCTGCATGTTACTGAACTGAGGACTACCTCCCCAGGAAGAGAAATCACTCAGGCCACCATCACTCGCATCCGAGTTTGATGGCCTACGAGAAGAGGACAGCTTGAGAATATTCAGTGCCTTCATCGCCCTCCCTCCTTGCTACCTGATTGGGGTCATGGTGACAATTATGGGTCAGCATCATCTTCAACTACAGAGTAAATAATATTAATTTATCGGCAGTCCATATTGTGGCTGCCTGTCTCAACGGATTAAATGGGAAAAGCAGAGAGAGGCAGGAGCTCTACATGGGGGGGGATCAGGACGCCGTTGCAGAAGGCTGTTGCCCTGTTCACACCCTCTAAGTCAGGAGGAGGAGGGCATGCTGATGGGGGTGAGGCACAGCAGGCTCAAGAGCATGCAAACGGGGAGCAGCCTCACCCTCCTGCCACTGGGGACCAGGCCACAGAAACGCATGATGCACAGGTATAGCATAGCAGATAGCTCCCTGTCACCCTCTGTGTGGAGCTGCCACAGGAGGGAGAACTGCACAGATGTGGCATCTCTGTGCGTGAGCACTCACGTTGGTTGACTGCATCTGAGCTACCTGATACCCCACATGGCGACCTAGCTGTTGCTGGGTCCTGGCATGCTGCAGGATGTGCAATGTTCTATGGGATACTGAAGGGCTGCCTGTGATCAAAAGATACCTGCATGGATGTGCACAACCCAACACTCATGCAACGAAGTGCATCTGCAACGTGTATGAGCGCATCTCACTGATTGTTTCTTGATGGTCATCGCTCAGGTTCTTATTAATTGTGAGTGTTTGTTTTGTTCTTGCCATGTATGTCATGTAGGATTTATAAAGCTCATGCATGAGCAGACATGTGCACAAGCAAGTGCACACACACACACACACGCACACGCGCACACACACAACACATGCATTCATGCACGTATGCAGGGAGTTATGAACACAAGTGCGGCTGAATTGCAGCAGCCTTCAGCGCAAGTAGGGCAGCCTGGTCAAAAGAGTGTGGAGGGGTGGTCGCCATCCAAGCTCAAGTCGCTGTCCTTCTTCCTCAACTCACATCCTCCACCTGCTCCTCACACCAGTCAAATAGGACTGTCAGGAGCCCTCAATGGCACAGCTCCCCCTTCTCAGCCTGGTGCGTGAGGTGACCCTCGTTGTAGATCTTCTCCTCTGGTGCCTTGCTTCTTCAAAATCACAAGTTTGATCGACGCGTACACCATGTGATGCCTGCATTGGATCACCTGAAGCTGCAAACCAATGCACAGGGCTTTGCTGCTTTGCTTCCACTTCTGCTCTGAACACGTCATGGCGGAACGCCTTGAGGAAGTGTACTTTGTGTGAAAGCCCACAGCCTTGCATTTCAAGTCTTCAGCGCTGTTAACTGCACCCTGTCCTTGGTGCGCATGCTCTCATCCCAAGCCCTTCTTGCTTGCCTGTTCCAGACAACCAGCGCCCATACCTAGGCCTCAAGTTCCTGCTGCGATCCGGCCCCGGGGGCTCAGGGGCACCCAGTACATGGACGCAGCTGCAGGCCAAGGCAGCCCCCCCCTCTGCTGCTGCCATGCGGGGTGTACCTGGGCCCAGTGCTCAGAAAAGAGGCTCAAAGGGAGATCGGTATGCTCCTTACTCACTGAAGCCGCCTCCCAAGTTTGGGAGGGCCACCCCAGGGTAAGTTGTGCAGGGCAGCCGACGACAGGACAGCGAGGCAGGCCAGGACACAGGGGGTTGCAAGGTCCCTGTGTAGGATGGAATCTGACAGGTTGCGCTGCCTGGTTGATGGATACAGGCGCATGCCTTGTCCTCCATGTTGAGGTTGAGAGCTTGAATGAGTGCTCCCTGGATCATGGGTGCCAGCTGGCCCTGGCCCGTGTTGCTTCACCTTGCTTGCTCAGTGTACTGTGAACATGGCGCGATTCCCTTCCTGTCTAAATCTGTGATGATAATGTGGCCTACATGTTCCAGCATATCATACGGTGTTGAACCAACATTGTAGTGCCAAAACGGATATTCAAGCAGCTGAAAGTTATTATGAAAGTAACAAGAGGCCAGGTCATGCATGTGTTACCGTGGCCCCATGCCTCACTCTTTCCTGGGCTGTGCCTGCTCTGCCCTGCTCTGCTCTGCAGACCCACCCCCATGCTCCCTCCCCCTCCCCCCTCGCTCACCGCCGCCACGCCAGCCCCCCCGCGGCTGACCGGCCCCCCCCGCCCTCACACCCTTCCCCCACCTGCTGCGTGCGCCACAGCAAACACCAAAGCAAGGAGCCATGCCACCAGTCGGTCGCCAGGTGTGGCATACAAGCAAGGAATGCACTGCGCTACAGGGCAGCTTGTTGAAGTGTCATCGCCCTGTCTTGAAGTCGGCCTGTCCCTCTGCCTCGTCACTGTTGTGCATGTGCATGCATGCATCACTTTGTGACCATTTGTCTTGACTACTCCTCTGCCCCTACCTGCACAAGCTGACAAGGCACTGCTTGCCCTGGCCTCACCCTCCTTCTTCCCCCACCTCAAAAATCTGTGTCCGCGTCTCTACTGCGACTTCTTGACTCACTGGCTGTGAATTCTGACCAACGCTTCTGCAGCTGCCACAGCAGCCGGCTGCCCTGGCCCTTCCACCTCCGGGTGGCTTCCCGGCCGTCGGCACCCCTCAGCCGCCCCAGCAGCAGCAGCAGCAGCAGCAGCAGGAGGCTCAAGGCTTCATGGGCACGCCAATGCCCACCCCTCGGCAGCAGGTGGGAGGGGCCTTGCTGGCTGGAGTTGCCCCCACCCCGCCCACCCAGGCGCTGGTGCCTACGCCCAGTGCGCCCAGCACCCTGGGCCTGCTGGGCAAGAGAGGCAGAGGAGAACTCATGGCCTCCACACCCCTCGTGGGCTCTGGCATCAAGAATTTGGCAGGTGGGTGACGTTTAACCAGCAGTTGCAGGCCTGCACCAGGTGCTGGATGCAAGGTTGACTGTCTCCATCCACGCTCTGTCGTTGACACTTAACACCTGCTTGTGCTGTCTCCAGGTGTTGCAAGCGAGCAATCTTTTGTTGCAAGCAAATGCGGCTCCTTGCCTGAGCTGCAGTGCCTCCTCCCTCTTCTCCACCATTGCACATTTTCTAACCTTGACTTGTTTGTTTGTGTGTTTTGTGTGTGCCGCTGCAGAGTACAAGCGGCAGCGGCAGCGCTATACGCAGCAGCCAAACAAATCTGTGCTGGGGGCGGTGGGTGTACTGGGCGCAGCAGGGGGGGGCCTTCTGCAGAGGCGGTCTTCGGAGGAGGGCGGCGGAGAAGGTGCGGCAGGGGCGAGCTCTGTATCCTTGTTACTCGTGTCCCGATCTCCATGTAGGGCTCTGTTACTGGAGAGTGCAAGCCATTGCTTGTCTTGATTTCAACCAGAGGCTGATCCATGGCAGTGGGGACAGCAGCACAGCACCACACTGCATTGAAATCAGGAGTTGAGAACTACCATATGATATGAGCATGCTTCTCTTTATATGAGGGCATGCTGGATCCCTCCCATCACCTTGCCAAGCGTTCAGGCCCTGAAAACACATGCTGTGAATCAAGCAGGCAAGGGTTGCTGCTGCTGCATTTACTCACACGTCTGCGATCTTTTCTAAGTAGCTCCTGGGCTCAAAGGTTCTGACCGGGAATGGCACAGACACAAGGTTGAAGCTGCCAGTAAAGAGCTGCCTCCCCATGGACTTGATCCATTCGCTGACAGCTCTGCATGGATGGACGCAGGTGACACAGTTGAAACAAGGGAGGAGAAGGCTAGGTTCAAAGTTGAAACAGTTGAAACACCCCGCAAGGCTTTGGCGTGAACTTCCACAAGTCTACACTGTGCATGTGAGCCCAAGCGTCTGTGTGACAATTTCCGCGAGCCTCTTAGCTCCTCCTCACTCCTGAGTGCACAAATGGCCTGTTTTGTATGCCTCATGACTAGGTGCACAAAAAGAAAACAGGCACACTCACTCGCGCTGCTCCCTCAAAAGCACCTGCATGTGTGCACAACAGCCAGGCAACGCCCAGAGGTAAGCCAGCATCAACAGGTTCCAAGGGGTTCAAAGTCAGGCACCGCAGGGCAGGAATAAGCAAAATCAAGATGCTTTCCCATGCAACCCACCTCGTCATTGCAAGCCAAACCCCCACCCTCGTGTGCATCTTTATGGAGAGCTACTGGCCAAGATGGGGAGGAGCTGCTGCCCTGCATGTTACTGAACTGAGGACTACCTCCCCAGGAAGAGAAATCACTCAGGCCACCATCACTCGCATCCGAGTTTGATGGCCTACGAGAAGAGGACAGCTTGAGAATATTCAGTGCCTTCATCGCCCTCCCTCCTTGCTACCTGATTGGGGTCATGGTGACAATTATGGGTCAGCATCATCTTCAACTACAGAGTAAATAATATTAATTTATCGGCAGTCCATATTGTGGCTGCCTGTCTCAACGGATTAAATGGGAAAAGCAGAGAGAGGCAGGAGCTCTACATGGGGGGGGATCAGGACGCCGTTGCAGAAGGCTGTTGCCCTGTTCACACCCTCTAAGTCAGGAGGAGGAGGGCATGCTGATGGGGTGAGGCACAGCAGGCTCAAGAGCATGCAAACGGGGAGCAGCCTCACCCTCCTGCCACTGGGGACCAGGCCACAGAAACGCATGATGCACAGGTATAGCATAGCAGATAGCTCCCTGTCACCCTCTGTGTGGAGCTGCCACAGGAGGGAGAACTGCACAGATGTGGCATCTCTGTGCGTGAGCACTCACGTTGGTTGACTGCATCTGAGCTACCTGATACCCCACATGGCGACCTAGCTGTTGCTGGGTCCTGGCATGCTGCAGGATGTGCAATGTTCTATGGGATACTGAAGGGCTGCCTGTGATCAAAAGATACCTGCATGGATGTGCACAACCCAACACTCATGCAACGAAGTGCATCTGCAACGTGTATGAGCGCATCTCACTGATTGTTTCTTGATGGTCATCGCTCAGGTTCTTATTTAATGTGAGTGTTTGTTTTGTTCTTGCCATGTGTGCTATGTAGGATATGTGAAGCGCATGCAGGCAGCAAAGTTAAAACAGCAGAGATTTGCCACGCATTAACCTGCTTGTGCGCTCACATGGGCGCGCACACACATACACGCACACACGCGCACGAGCGCATATGCACACATGCACACACACATACACATACACACACACGTGCGCGTGCATGCTTGCACACATGCACACACATACGCACTCACGAACACGGACCTCTGAATGTAATCAGAAATAATTTACGGTGGACAAGTGGAGGAAGCGTCGCAAGGGATGCTGAGAATTTGGTAAAGAGAAACATGACTTAGGAGGTGCAGCTTAAAGGGCCACACGAGACCCTTCACAATTTGTGTGGGTTGACCATGATTCTAGGGCAGGGGGTGCACTGGGTGGGGAGCCAGGTACTGGGTGGGTGGGGAGTAAGGTACCCAGGTATGCACATGGGGCTCTCTTCGTGACTGGGGCCTCGCCAAAGTCTCATGTGCGTGTTTTGCGTATTTGTGTGTTTGTGTGCGCAAGTTCATCCAAAACAAAGAGTTGTCCCCTTGTGCTGCTTTCAGGCACCACCCCTGGGCCCAGCACAGCTCAGGCTGTGATGGATTCCGCCGCCAAAGCTGTAGGCAAGCCCTCCACAGAAACAGCGCGACGCATCCTGGAATCCCTGGACAGCATGGCAAGGGTGGGTTGGGGGATGTGAAGCCAGGAGTTCTGTGTGTGCGTGTGTGTGTGCCAAGCACATGCCTGCCATGCTGTGTAGACAGCGATAGTTGACCAACTGGACGTTGTTTTGTAGCAAGGATCTCTCTGAATTACAGTGATACCATTTTCTGGAAGCACATGCACAGTTCCTGCCACCCCATGCCACCTAGGCTTCTGTTAGGGAGCCCATGTCGCTGCACGCCCACAACCTGTTTGGACTGGCATGACAGAATCGTGCAATTCCATGCGCATGCAGGCTGGGGACACAACAGCGGGAGCAGCTCCATTTGCAGGGTCTGCGCGGCCCTCCCCTCCTGCTGGCACTGCTGGCACTGCTGCCAGGCCCTTGACAGATGGTGCAGGAGCATCAGGGGGCAGGACCCTGGAGTTCCCTGCGCCAGGTGCGTGTGTAGCATAGAGGCCCTCAGCTGTGCTGCCTTGATGCCTTGAAGTGCTGTTTTTTTTAAGCATCCAGCTTGAGTTCCTGCACAATGGTAAAGAAGTGACACATGCATGCCTCCTCCCTGCATGCATGCTGGAGAGGCACGCCAGCGGGTGACTCTAAGGTTAACCAGCTGCCTTCCAGGCTTCGTGCTGAGCTGCTGCAGTACAGCACACACCGCTCATACCCTCAGCAATCCCGTGCAGGATAGCACATGTTTCCTTGCCCAAGTTGCAGGGAGGTGGTGCACCTTGGCATTGGCTAGCTGGGTCACACATCTCTGCACTTTCCTTGCTGCCACATGCGCAGGCTTCTCACCCTTCCCTGCAGAGCAGCCTCCTCCCCTGGATCGCCTCACGCCAGCACAAACTCCTGGGGAGGCCACCACATCGCAGCGGCCGCCCCCTTTCTCCTTCTCATCGTTTACCTCAGCCCCACCAACACCCACTGGTGCGCCTTGTTTGCTGGATTGATTTGCTGGATTGATGTGAAGCCATCCAGGGGTGAGCACTTTTGCTGTGATGTGCGGTGATGTGCTGTTCCTTGCTCTTGCAAACGTGCATGTGGTGTGTCTGTCACAAAGAAGACACAACCGTCAAAGAGGAAGAGCAATGGCATGCATGCAGCCAGGTGTGATGCAACAGGGCACGCAGCCCTTGACAGTGAGCAAACACCCCAGCTGCACCATGTGGAGGGGAAGCCTCCCTTCCCTCAAACGGTGCTCCCTCGCATTCCTCAAAGCTTTGTTTTGTTAAAGCAGAAGGCTGCTTTGTGTGCGGGACACAGGGCGCTGCTGCCTCTGCTCAGCATTACTCAAACCATCTTGCCACCCTTTCACCCACACAGCAGAGACACAGATAAATGCGTGCCTTTGCCTGTGTGTACATCCACAGCATTGTTTGGCTCAGCCGCTCCCTCGCCTGCACCGCCTGCTGCCCCTCCCGCTGGCGAAGGCACCGGCCTGTTTGGACACGCCCCGCCCACGCCATCGCAACAGCCACCCCTGTTTGGTGCCCAGGCATCTAAGGACGAGCAGCAGCAGCAGCAGCAGCAGCAGCAGCAGCAGCAGCAAGCTGCGCCCTCCACCCCTGGCCTGCTGCCAGAATCCACCACCCCAGCAGCCCTCACAGAGCTGCCAGGCCAGTCTGCAGCAGCGGGTGGTGGGCCAGGGGCACGTCCCAGCAGCAGCAAGCAGCACAAATCGGTGCGCTTTGCTGTGGCACCCGGCGAAGCACCTGAGGCAGAGGTGCGCTGCTGTATGTGCGTTGCATGAGTGCTTGCTTGCTTGCATGCATACCCTGTGTTTTCACCTGTGCCCCTTGTGTGTGTGTTGCTTGGAGGGGAGGATGATCAGGGAATGCAGTAAGGTGAGAGCTTGCAAGGCTGTCAAAGTTTGGCTCGCGCTTCCAAGGCGTCTCCATCACCACACGTGAGTGCTCTGTGTGTACGTGCAGGGAGCCTCGCGTCCCCCTCTGGTCAGCCCCCCCCCTCCCACCTTCTCCTTCCTCAGCCCTCGGGCCGCCACTCATGACAGCCAGGCAGCCCCTGAGACACCCCCGCCCTCTACAAGGTATGCCTTGGCTCCGCTGGTTGCAGCTCTATTTACTAAGCAGCAAAGCAGGAGCGCTTTCAGGGTTATTCTAGCTTGCCCTCTGGATCATGTGCAGCTTACATTGAAATTGGCCTTGGTATCCATCAAACTTACAAGCTGACACGCAGAACCTCCACATTTCGTGGGCACTTGCCTACATTCCCGCATGGTGCTGTCAAGAAAGCAAGCCAATCTCCCTTGCATGCTCCCTTACGTTGTTTCATGGATCCTCCTTCCCATGCTGCATCCCTTCCCCCTTATCTTTCCCGCAGCTTCACCTTTGGCGCCGCTCCCTCCCCAGCCTTCAGCTTTGGCGCCAGCACCCCATCTGCTCCCTCATCTTTGTTTGGGGGGGCCCCATCTGAGGCAGCTCGGCAGCAGGAGCCGCTGCCATTGCCTGCCCCTGCGCCTACTGCCGCGCCCCCACCGCAGCCTGGAGCAAAGCAGCAGCAGCAGCAGCTCCCTGTGTTCAAATTTGGGCAGGCAGGGAAGCGTGCAGACAAGGTGGCAGAGCAGGTGCGTGTGGCGCAGGGCTGGAGGGCTTCTGCTATACTGTGGGTACATCACCCTTGTTACGAGCATGAAGTTCTTGCGCTTTGCCATGTGGGAAAGTTGGAGGTGCCATGCAACTGGAAGCCCAAGAATGGCCTCGTGCTGTTGTGTTGTGGTTGTCCTGGAATATGTGGCACCACTGAAACAGATGGCCGGGAGTCTGTAGGGATGAATTCATGCCAGGCTTTAATTAAACTTGGCCTGAAATTGCATGCATTTCTGGTCAAGTCTTATGCACTGGCTCATGCTCGCTGTGGACTTGGCATGGTTGCAGGCTCGCATGTGTGCATCACAAGCATGTGCAGGGACATGCAACCGCCCATGCTGAAACCATGCACACGCACACGCACATACACATGTACACGCGTACATTACACACATGCACACGTTCACACACGTACACGCACACACATACACACACACAAGCACACGTGCGCACGCACACAAGCACACACGCACGCACGCGCGCGCATACACACTTACACACACGTGCATACACACACAAAAGCTCAAAACACACACACATACACACACACACACCATGATTGTGCTTGTGATTCTTGTTGCCTGAAGGTGGCTAGCATTATTAGGGGTGCTCCTGTCGCTGCTGAGCTTCCCCCGCCCTTGCTGCCCCGCTTTGCCTTTGGAGCTGCGCGCAAGGCAGCAGCGGCATCTGAAAAGGCACAGCAAGTTCCTGCTGCTGGTGCTGTCTCTGGCCAGCCACCTCCCACGGAGGTTGCTGAAGTGGCTGCGCCTGCAAAAGCAAAGGACCTTCAGTTTGAGGCAAGTGCTCTGCGCGCTTGCGATTGTTTTCAGATATATCTGAAGTGTTTGTGTTGATGTTTGGCAGCTGTATTCTTTCCAATGCAGCTGCTTTTTGCACAAAAGACAGCTGCCTTGCACAGCTATAACCCATGCAGAAGGACAATGCATGTGATGCAAGGAAATGTTGGCCGAGTGTGAAGAATCGGAGGTGATCTGCCTTGATGCTAGCACAGATTGCAAGCAGGTTTGCAAAATTGCAGACTTGTTCATCTTTTAACACATTCGGATTGTGTGTGTGTTTGTGTGTTATGCAGGTTGCACAAGCAGCTGAGGTGCCTCTGCCTGACGATGATGAAGAGGAACAGGAGGGTTTGCAGGGAGCAGGTTGGTGTTGCATGCTGCTGTCATGACGCACACTTGGCAGGAACCTTCTGCCCTTTTGGCAAAAACAACAGCACCAGATTTTTGCCATTATGAACAAGTATGCATGGTCTCGCATTTACGCACATACACACATGCGCTGATTAATGCAAAGAATGAAGGCTTTTGTTGCCCCTTTAAACAAGCATGCGTGCGCGTATGTGTGTTTGTTTTATATACGTAAAGAGAGAGAGAGAGCTTGTGTGTGTTGAAGAGAGTGTGTTTGAGAGAGAGAGAGAGAGAGAGAGAGAGAGAGAGAGAGAGAGAGAGAGAGAGAGAGAGAGAGAGAGAGAGAGAGAGAGAGAAATTGAGTCTGCACTTTGTCGCAAGCTTCAGTGCCTGCATGATAGCAAGTGGATGCTGATGGCAACTGTGATGTGCGTGTGCACCATTTGCACAGGAGCGGAGGCTGCTCTGCCTGAAAAGGCCACCGAGGATGGAGGTGGTTTTAGCTACAGCAAGCTGAAGGCCATGCAAGACGAGGCAGCTGCGAAGGTGTGTGTGTCTGTGTGTGTGTGCATGTGTGTATTTTTAAAGGCAAAACAGGGTGTTTATTATGTGCAGGCACAGGCGAATGGATGTATGTAAGCAGACACCCTCATCCTCACAGCCTTGCTGCCAACTTGGATGAGGTGCAGTACCAGGCGTACAGCTGCCCTGCTTGTGAAGACTGCTGGGCAACTACAGGGGTACAAGGATGTGAGGGTTGCATGTTGCTTTGCACTGTAACAGAGGTGCACTTTTTTGGGCTTGCTTCAAGCATATGTGCTGCTCTCACTGAACGATGTCCCTCTCTGCTGTGGCAGGCGCCTGCTGCTGCTGCCCCCTCCATGGAAACAGGCGGTTGGGGTGCGGACCTCCTGGAGAAGACCAAGCATGTGAGTTTAAAGTCATGGTGCATATATGCCCGGATGCTCCGTTTCATGCAAAAGAGGTCTCTGTCTTATTTCAATGCAGCGGCGTGCAAGGAGCAATATAGTGCTGGGCCATTGAACACCATTAAGGAAACCCTCATGAAATATGTCAAACAATGCTTGAGTCTCTTTCCATGGCTTTGTGACACATTTCCTCATGGAATGCACTGTATCTACATCCGTGCTGTGACCAACAGGCAGAGCGAGAGGCCTCAGCAGCGATTGCCAAGGAGGTGGAGAAGGCAAAGCAGCCGCCATCACCAACCAAGCCTACAGAAGGGGGTTGGGACATGTCTTTCCTTCAAAAAGCTCAGCAGGTGTGTGTGTGTGTGTGTGTGTGTGTGTGTGTGTGTGCGTGTGTGTGTGTGTGTGTGCGTGTGTGTGTGTGTGTGTGTGTGTGTGTGTGTGTGTGCGTGTGTGTGTGTGTGTGTGTGCGTGCGAGTGCGTGCATGCGTATGTAAGCAGGGTTCTGCCTGCCTTTGTACAACCGTTCGTGTCCCACAAAACAGCACCCTGCCTCAAAGCTGGCATGTCCCCAGGGGTACACAGCCCTTGACCAGTGGCTGAGATGGCAGCCCTCTGGTCCCTCAAAGCTGGCGGCAGGGTCTAGGAAAGGCAACAAGAGGAAATTACAAGGCAACAGGTCTTATAGACATGCCTGCATTAATGCATCAGCCTGCCTCTGTTGACAGCAATATGGGGAGGGTACGCGTAGCTTGAACAAATGCCAAACCATTCTTGTTTGTCTATAGCTCTCAGCTATGAGCATGTGCACTTATGATTTTTTTCATCGGCCACCACAGGCGGAGAGCGCTGCCACTGCTGCCATTGCGCAAGAGGTGGAAAAAGCCAAGCAGCCAACACCACCTGCTGCAGGGGGCTGGGATCTGGCGTTCCTCCAGAAAGCGCAGCAGGTGTGTGTGTGTGTGTGTGTGTGCGCATGTGCGCGCGCACGTGGTGTGTTTTCCAGTTTGTGTAATCTCTGCAGTCTTATGCCGCTCGCATCCATGCTCATTTGCTGGATATGGACAGAGGCATGTGTAAGGCATCTTTTCATCTTGCAGCTGAAGGGGACACTGAATGAATGGACTTCAGCAAGGGCTCCCTGATAGATTGCGACCTAGAACTGATTTCTCACAATCACATAGCGCTGCCCCACACTTCTCTCTTTACGCTTTTCTGGACGACATCACAGCGCTCTAATATGAGAGGATTTGCCATTTGATGCTGACCCAGCAGAGCACCTTTTCCTACCGTATTGTTGGCAAAATGGGTTCACTGAATTTCGCACTCAGATGAGCAGGCAGCCCCATCGCTCCATGCTCAGGTCATGAATATGGCCGTAGGGGATCAATACCAACAAGCATTACAAAACGTCCTTTGCCCAGTGCTGTGACTGCATGCTCTTAAAACCACCATTAATTGGGGGTGCAAAATTGTTTTTGTGACTCACCCCCTGTCAGTTAAATTGAAGGTTCTGGGAACGCTCAGGACACGAATGGTCTGATGCACCCCACCTTGACCTCGCCTTCCTCTCTCCCGGCAGCAGCCCTCCCCTTGCCGCATCCTTCCCTTCAGCAGCCCCCTTTGTGGCAGCAACAGCAGGGGACAGGCAGCAACAGCAAGGCCTGCACTCGCAAACATGGATGGAAGCAGCAGCAGAGAGGAAGAAAGTGGGGGGGGAAGAGGCAGGGTGGGCAGCAAGAATGACATATGAAGTATGGAAGGAGTGCGTCCAAGGCCCGGGGGGGGGGGGAGGGGATGAAGGATACAAATATACTAATGCACTTGACTGGCTGCCCAGTCTGGTCAAATGGATTGAATGCGCGGAAGTGGCCTGATCATGTTTTGCTGTTCATTTTGTCGTGCATGGATCCTTTCTGTGGATGCCCAGAGTCAAGTTGGCGGCATCCATTGTGGCTTTGGCAAGGGCCTCTGCGTGGTTGATGTTTGGTTGTGTGAATGTAAAAGTTGGGCTGTGGCTGATGTCTGATTGCGAATTAACTTTTGGGGTAGTGTGACGAGTCCACTTTCATGTGGTACTGTCGTTTCAAGCCCAGCAAGGTGTTTGAACCAATAAAGTTAGGCAACACTGTAAGCCATGTCCACTCCATTGATTGTGGCTTTTTCCTCTTAGAAAGACCGACTGCGTCTACTGCCTGTGCTGCTGCTCCTTGGCAGGCGGAGAGTGCAGCCAATGCTGCAGTCGCACAGGAGGTTGAGAAAGCCAAGCAGCCCGCAGCAGCTACGCCTTCCCCCGCCTTCACCTTTGGCTCCCCCCTCCCTGCCCCTTCCACCACGATTGCTCCTCCGGCTTCATCCCCAGTCTTCTCTTTTGGTGCCCCAGCTGCCAGCAGCACGCCTGCTGCCAGCACCACTGCTGCCGCCCCTTCCCCAGTGCCCACCTTCACGTTTGGTGCCAGCACTGCTGCTGACGCTGCTTCCAGTGCTCCAGCACCCTCGGCATCAACGGCTGCTAGCAGCGGAGTAGGGGCCGCTGCCCCCTCCTTCACATTTGGGGCGGCCCCTTCCAGTGCTCCTGCAGCAGCAGCACCCAGCTCCACCCCTGCAGCACCCTCTCCTGTCTTCACCTTTGGCGCCACTCCCCCTCCTGCAGCAGACTCCGCAGCTGCTCCCTCCTTCAGCAAATCACCCTTTGGGTTCAGCTTCGGGGCGGGTGGTGCAGCCTCTGCGCAGCAGCCTGATGGCGCGTCGGCTGCCTCTGCCCCTCCTGCTGCCTCTCCACTCATCAGTCTCACGTCCACCCCCCAGCAGCAGCAGGAGCAGCAGCAGCAGCCTGCACCCTTCAGCTTTGGCAGTGCCGCTGGTGGAGGTGGGGCAGCAAGCACTTCAGGGTTTGCATTTGGCAGTAGCTCTATGCCCACCTTTGGTACTTCTGCTTTTGCTCCCACAACAGCGAGCGCCCCTGCACCTGCGTTTGGCACTGCAAGCTCATCACAAGCCTTTGGAGGCGCCCCTGCCAGCACTCCTGCCCCCGCCTTCGGGGCAGCAAGCACCTTCTCCTTTGGCGCAAGTCCTGCACCTGCTGCTGCCAGCACTCCCGCAGCTCCTAGCGGCAGCATGCCTTCGTTTGGAGCACCAGGCTCAACCCCTGTCTTTGGAGCAGCGAGCTCCACACCTGCATTTGGAGGTGCACCTGCTAGCACCCCTGCCTTCACCTTTGGAGCTACGCAGCAGCAGCAGCAGCAACCGCCCACTGCTACGAACCCCTTCGGCACTCCTACAGCTCCTCCTGCCGTCAGTGCTTCCAATCCTTTCACCTTCGGCGCAAACCCAAACCCCTTCGCCCCTGCAGCTAGTGCACCTTCCTTCAGCGCCCCCAGCTCGAGCACTCCTGCTTTCGGTGCTGCCCCTGGGACACCCTCTGCCTTTGGTGCTGCTGCTTCAAGTGCTGTGCCAATCTTTGAGGCCGTACCCAGCAGCAGCGGTGCTCCTGCGTTTGGTGCCCCCCCTGCTTCTACGCCGCAACCAGGTAAACACGCGCATACACACAGGTTCTAGCAAATTGCCTTAGCTCGGGCGCAGAACATATTAACCTATTGTGCTTGCCTGGATGTCTCATTCTGGAACAAGTTCTCTGCACGCGCAGATCTAGAATTCGTCATCCACCAGCAAATGTCCACTCTGAAGCGTGGAAAGCAGACCAATGCTCTTTGTTGATCACTCATGCTGCAGGCGCTTGAATGCAGCCCCTAGCCCCTGGCTTGGGGACCCGCCTCCGATGTGTGCATCACTCCCCTCTTCTACATAGCCATCTGCACAGCACACAAACAGCTGGACTTTGCCTCTACAAAGGCTGTTGCAGTGCTCCTTTTGGCAAATATGGAAACACAACCATGGGCGTAAACCATCTTTTCTTTTTTGCAGGCGGCTTTGTGTCCACCCCCCCTGCAGCTACAGGCGCTGGGACAACCTCTATGTTTGGCGGCTCCCCCCTGCCAAGTCCCTCCAACCCTTTTAGTGCTCCAGGCTTTGGTGAGCGGGGTTTCATCGTGTCATCTGTGGCTATGGCAGCAAACAACATGAACAACAGCCTGCGACACCTTGTTGCTGCCTGTGCAGCTGTGTGGTAGCAATGCAAGATAAATGACAAGTTAGGACGGTTCAGCAGGAACAGCACCATTGACAGGCCATGCACTGCTGCCATGGAGGTGGACCTCACAGCTGCTGCAAGACACTTGCATGGCGTATTGCAGACACGCAAGTTGTTCGCTTGGCAAGTTGCTTCATGCTTTCTCCCTGGACTTGCCTTCTCTCGCCTCCATCCCATTTGGAGCTTGACTGGAAGCATTTCTCACGTACACTCCTTCCTCTCTACAGGTGGCATTATGGGTTCGACTCCCAGTCCTGCCCCCTCTTTCTCTGGCCTGACAACTCCCCCCACGCTCATGAACAACCCCGCCAACGCGGGTGCCACACCCTTTCCATTTGGCAGCACCCCAGCTGCCCCCACACCCTCTGTAGCCCCTACGCCAGCACAGCCGCTCTTTGGCAGTGCTGCCACGCCCCCAGCACCTGACCAAGCAGGAGGAGGGGCAGCAGGAGCTGGTGGCGCGTTTACAATGGGAACAGGGGGTGAGCCTAGTGGTCGGCGCAGGGTGCTGAGAGCCAAGCGTCATGGCTAAGAAGCAGTGTCCTTGGATGCAAGCGCAACGACAAGCAATGGTCAGATAGCAATTTTCGTTATCGAAGCTGCACCCTGCAGTGAGCCTCGCTTCCCTCCTGTTAAAAGAATTCCTGCTCATTTCGGACGCAGCGAGTGCAGGTATGCATGCCGGGACAGCGATCAGCGCTCCGGTATGTGTTGTTGATCAATGATGCCTTGTGACATACATGGCTATTCTTATGCAAGCATAAGCCGCTTATCCTTGTTACACTCACGATGGCCCGGATTGCTCACATTGAGCACCACTTTTGCTCTTTATCAAATGCAACAAAATATAGCCACTTCTTAGTCTTGCGCGATTTCTCTTTCTTTTCTACAGGCATCATAGGCATCAATGTTCACATTCTCATGCAAGTGTAGAGCTCGAAACTCAAGTTTTGCTTCTCACTGCAGGTTTGAAGCTAAGCCCTTAGGCCTTGAATCAAACACCTGATTGAAAAGATAAGAACAGCCAACACCAGCCAAATAACCGCGTGCATTTAGGACAGGTTCACAACAAATACCCGTTGAGAGGGGGAAGATCCCCAACAAAAACCTGTTGAGAGGGGGACAATCCAAGGTGATACACTCTCTCCCTTTCTCTTCATGCTCTATATGGAACCACTTCTTCGAGGGCTCCACATAGGCGGCCATGGGCACCTGCACAGCTGCATCCCAAACCAAAATGACACTGACACCCACGTCGCTAACACCTTGAGCAGCGTGGCCTTTGCTGATGACCTCCTGTTCCCTACAAACACAATTAAAGAACCCAAAGTCCAAGCCCGTAAGCTCACTCTGTACTCAATACTGGGCAGCACTTATCATCTCTGGCAGCAAAACAAAGGCCACTGGTTACCTTCATAGTCACCCCCCAAAAGGTAACAACGGGATAACACCCTCCCAAGCCCTCAGTCACCACCTCCAAGGAAGAATGGAAGTCCAAAGACAGAAAGCTCAGTTTCTACTATCTGATGAGCCCTTCCTTTACCTTGGCGCCAAACTTACCATGGATTTAAACTGGAAGCACCGTTGGTCCAACGAATGACTTGTAACCCGAGGGGAAAGCTTGAAAACCTCAACTTCTCTCAGACCTTCCCCCCGTCAAGCCAAAGATATGCTTCGCATAGCTATCAGTCCTAGTCTTGCCTACCCCTTTGCATTTACTCCATGCATCCCAGCAGACCTTATCATCTGGGACAAAATGATTGACAGAACCATTTAACATAAGGTTGCAGGTTACAGGAAAAAGAAGGTCTCCAGTCAAAACGGTTGACTGCTAGCCTGCTCATAAAAAAGGAAAGGAAAGGGTTACATAGCTGTACCTGCATACGAGGGCAGCTTAGCTGAAGCATAAAGAGATGCCTGCAACCAAGCCAGACCTAAGCTTGAAACTAAGAAAAGCTTGAAGTCTACAACTGTGTTTGCGCTGCTAAAAGAACAGAGATATATGGGAAATGTAGAAATTGCTCAGACTGTTTCTCAAAAAACCGTGCCACATTCATGTTCAGCCCCATGCTTGCCAGGATAGCTATGAGGTATGTGTTCAGCAACCAGAGGATTGACAGACATAAGTGTAGCTCCAACAAAGCTTACATGTGTGCATACCCCAAACTCAGTGTGTTCAGCCCCACAGCACCAAGAGACACCTTGTGTAACCCCATGACTGCCAGCAATCATCAGCCATGTTTAGCTTCCAAAATGCTGTACTGTGTATGGCCCCACACCCTTCTGGACTGCATGTTGTATAGCCCCAATAGCCCTCACACCAACTGTTCAGCTCCAGACACTTGCTCATAAAAAAGCAATAATGCATGTAGAAAGGGGAAAAACTTGTTATTGTTTGATTTAAGAAAGAAGAATATGATAAAAAGGGTAACAGAACATAAGTACAACCTCTCAACATGAACATATGTACGACCCCTCAAACAGTACAGCAGCAGCAATGATGCAACTTGCCCCCTTGAAGGGGATGTGAATAACTTTGGTCTAGGGTGCCCCTCAACCTGCATCGAATACCACAGGCGCATGGCCTCCCGCACACACATCCAGCCTGGAGGACCCCTCAGCCAGACATCACACGGTTAGCCTTAATCTCCTCAACAATCAACACAAGGTTTACAAGGATAAGGCCTTCAGTCAAGAAGTGCGACTGCTAGCCTGCTCATAAAAGGCAATCAATTCATGAAGGAAATAAGGAAGTTTGTTGTTGTTCTGGTTCAAAAAAGCAGACACATCATGAGATTCTGCCTGTGAGAACAAGGGAGCATATTTCCTGCGGAGAGAGACCACCTGGGGATGTGTGCAATGGAAGAGGACATGTTGTTCATCCTGGACATCATCATCAGCCTCACAAAGGTCACAGTTTGGGGAAGAGCTGTGATTCCAAGTTGCTATCTCATAGCAAAGGGTGTGAATGCGGAGTCTAAACCGAGCCACGCTGCGAATGACATCGTGGGGGAGGTCAAGGAACATGTATTTGGGGAGACTATAAGGAGAATGCATAACCAAGGCTCTTTTAGTTGGAGGAGCGCACCACTGGTGATAGGTCAAGCGTTTACTGTTGCGCTCTCTAGGGTGTGTGTTGGAAAAAGCCTCCCAATATTGTAGATGCCTTGTCCTGAGATCTACAACAGAACGACTAAGTTCAATGGGCTCACAATCCAGCAGCTTCTGTTTGAAAATATGGGAGTGTGCCATCTTGTTGTGTGGTGGTGTCGTTGGTGTAGCAAAGTATTACATTTAATTTGACTCTAAGGGATGAACACACGAGGGCCTTTATATATGCCCTAAGAAGGTTCGAGAAACAGGAAAAGTCTAGATCAAACTTCCACAGCCACAAAGAACATTCTGGAACAGTCAACCATAACCACATGGAATGTTCTAGAGTACTCAGATCAGGTCAATATGCAATCGTTCCAGAACCTATCGAACACAAATGGAACCTTCCAGAAACTTCCAGTGTCTTCCAGATCCTTCTAGATTCAAAACATGATAGCAAACTGTTTTGGACGATATAACAAAGTCCTTCAACACTCCCTCGCGGACAAAACACGTTTGCTTAAAGTTTGTTTGAAGTCCTAACCAACTCCCATGCCCTTGCAGCACTTCTCAAACTTGCTCTCTGCCAATGCCTTGGTCATGATGTCGGCAATCATCTTGGCAGTGGGGCAGTACTCGAACTTAACTTCCTTCCTTGCGACGCGCTCCCTCGCAAAGTGGTACACGATGTCGATGTGCTTGGATCTTGCCGATGCGATGGGGTTCTTCAGAAGTGTTAGTGCTGCTTGGTTGTCGGTGTACATCTGGATGGTCTTCAGGGGTGCTCCAATGTCCGCAATGAGCTTGCGTAGCCACAGTGCTTCCTTCACGGCTTGGGCGGCGGCCATGTACTCAGCCTCGGCAGTTGACACGGCAACGGTTGCTTGTAGTCGGCTTGACCAGCTGATGATGCCTCCGTTCAGGATGAACACGTAGCCCGTGGTAGAGCGGCGTGTGTCAATGTCTCCAGCGTAGTCTGCGTCGCAGTAGCCTTCCAGCTCTGACATTGGTCCATAGGTGATGCCGCGGTCCACAGATCCAGCTAGGTACTTGAGAACTCCTCTGGCAGCGGTCCAGTGGTCCGTAGTCGGCTTGACATGTATCTTGCCAGGGCTCCCACAGCTTGTGCGATGTCAGGTCTCGTGCAGACTGACAGGTACAGGAGGCTGCCGATCAACTCACTGTAGCCGTAGGTGCTGGTGTCCAGTGGCTCTCCTTGCTTGGTCAGCTTGGTAGCTGTGCTGATGGGTGTTGTCTTGGTCTTGGCGTTGTCCATGCCGTACTTGTTGATGAGGCTGGTTGTCATCTTGGTCTGACAGATCTTCAGGGTCCTTGATGCTCTGTCTCGCTTGATCTCCCATCCCAGGAAGTAGCTGGCGTCTCCCAGGTCTCTTGCATCAAACGTTGTCATCAGGATGTTCTTGACTGTCTTCACATCGTCCTTGTTCTTGGTGGCGATGAGGATGTCGTCCACGTAGACGAGAATGTAGACGTAATCCTCCTCCAGGTGCTTGATGAAAAGGCCAGGGTCGGTCTCTGACGCTGAGAATCCCATGTGCTCCAGCTCTGTCTTCAGCTTGGTATGCCAGGTTCTCGGTGCTTGCTTGAGGCCGTACAATGCCTTCTTCAGGTGGCAGACGTAGTTTGGCCCACCTTCTTCGTAGCCGGGTGGTTGTGCCATGTAGATGTCCTCCTCCAGCTCTCCGTTCAGAAATGCGGTCTTCACGTCGAGTTGCTGAAGCTCCAAGTCTTGTGCCGCCACGATGGATAGCAGAGTCCTCAGGGTGGTGTGCTTGCTCACTGGGGCGTAGACATCTTGGTAGTCGATGCCTTCTCGTTGCTTGAAGCCTTTGACGACGAGGCGTGCCTTGTATCTCTCGATGTTGCCGGCTGCGTCTCTCCTGATCTTGTACACCCACTTGACAGGAACTGGGCGGATGCCAGCTGGTGCTTCTTCCAGTGTCCAGGTACTGTTGGCGTGCAGTGATGTCATCTCTTCATCCATGGCTCTCCTCCACAGATCTGCATCCTCTCCACTCACTGCTTCTTCATAGGTTGCCGGCTCCTTTAGCTCTTCTGTTGCCAATGCAGCCTTGTACCACTCGGTTGGCGGTCGGCGCTCGCGCAGTGGGTACCTTTTTGGTTCTGCTACTGCTGCTGGCTGAGCTACTGCTGCTGGTTGTGCTGCTGGCTGTGCTGCTGGCTGAGCTGCTGGCTGTGCTGCTGGCTGTGCTGCTGCTGGCTGAGCTGCTGCTGCTCCCTCGGCTTCAGCGTTCTCTTTCTGTGCATGCTGCTGGTCGTTTTCACCGTCTTCAGAGCTGATTCCATCAATACTGTGCTGCTGACTGGGCTCTCCTTCTTCCAGTGGGTTGCTTGTTATAACCTATAGGGCTGCTCTCTGCGCACCTTGGCCCATGGTTGCCTTCATCAAACGTGACATCTCTGCTGATCACGATCTTCTTGATGTCCTCCATCAGGATGCGGTAGGCCTTGCTGCCAGGTTCGTAGCCTACCAGAATGCCCTTCTTGCTGACTGGATCCAGCTTGCGCCGCAGCGTCTTCGGGGTGTGCACGTATGCTGTAGCTCCAAAGGTCCTCATCATGGTGACGTCTGGCTTGGTACCGTAGAACAGCTCCACAGAAGTTTTGGTCTTTCCAGATGCTGGTGATCGGTTGCGGATGTAGCTGGCGGTGGCTACGGCTTCAGCCCACCTATTGGTTTGCAGCTTGGCGTCTTGTAGCATTGCTCTGACACGCTCCATGAGTGTGCGGTTGAGCCGTTCTGCCTTGCCATTCTGCTCTGGGGTGTAGGGTGCCTTGGTCTCGTGCATGATGCCTTTGGCAGCGTAGAACTCCTTGAGCTCGTTGTTCAGGTACTCTCCTCCTTGATCGGTACGCACCGCTCGCAGCTTGTGTCCGCTCTGGTTCTCCAGTTGGTTGATGATCTTCTTCACAGTTGGGATGACCTCTGCCTTGCTCGGTACAGGTACAACCGTTGACAGTTTGGAGTAGTCATCCAGGAACGTTGCCACGTACTTGTTGCCTCCGAGGGACGTACTTCATGCGCATGCTCCACGTCCCATAGTTGTCCAGGTCGAGGGGCTTGATGTCAATGCCCTTGTCCGTAGTCATGCTGCTCATTTTGCCGCGCCTGCTATGCCCGCAGTTGGCACCTCGAGTCATTCCGCTGACCCTCCTCGGACGATGACCTCTGTCTGCCTTCCTAGCTATCCCCGCTCAGGCAGATGTTGCGCAGTGAAAGCGTGAGTTGGCGCCCATAACCTCTTGTTGTGTGGTGGTGTCGTTGGTGTAGCAAAGAATTACATTTAATTTGACTCTAAGGAATGAACACACGAGGGCCTTTATATATGCCCTAAGAAGGTTCGAGAAACAGGAAAATTCTAGATCAAACTTCCACAGCCACAAAGAACATTTTGGAACAGTCAACCATAACCACATGGAATGTTCTAGAGTACTCAGATCATGTCAATATGCAATCGTTCCAGAACCTATCGAACACAAATGGAACCTTCCAGAAACTTCCAGTATCTTCCAGATCCTTCTAGATTCAAAACATGATAGCAAACTGTTTTGGACGATATAACAAAGTCCTTCAACATGCCAAACCATCCATGGCTGATAGAATATGGAAAGACCAACAATCATCAGATCTCGAGCTCAGCCGCATGTCAGCCTGCAAAATCTTTTTCATTGTGGAGCTGTTGCATCGGGTCAAGGAGTTGTAAAGACGCATTGCTGCTCGGAACCAATTGAATTGTAAGGGCTCCAGACCACATTCCCGCATGATGCACCAAGAGGGAGTAGTGTCCCTGACCCCCAAAGTTCTTTTAAGCACTGTTAGTAGCCACTTCTGTATGGATTGTCCATCTCTTTGCCTTGCCAAAAGTAAGGGGTAGCCCAGATCTGACTTGCATACATGCCAGCAGGGATTGCGTACGTCTTGAGGAGCCAAATCTGGGCGTGTAATCTGTTGGCAAGGTCGTGCTCCTGAACAAACTTTTTGACTCAGAAAGTACCAGCTGTTAATGGTCTCAATGCTGCATCAGCCGCAACATCCAGATTGATTGTTTTGTCACACACCAAGCCGAGATATTTGAAAGTATCTGTGTAGGGGAGCTGCGTACCATCAAAGTAAAGTGGGGGCAGATTATCAGACCTGGAATTGAAGCACATCACCTCAGATTTCAATGTGTTGACAGTCAACGATTTCCTTTTACACCCCCCGTGGGACCCCCAAAACCCCCCGTGGAGAAGGCTCTCTACGGGGGGCCGTATGTGCACCTCACGGGGGCCCGTACGGGCTCCCGTGAATTTGGACACCCGTGAGGCTCTCGACGGGGGCCCGAAGGGGGGCCCGTAGGAGTAGACGCGTCCACGTGGGGTGTATCCTGTGTATTTAACACTTAGGACGCGTTTCCAGTGGGCACTTAACGGGACTCCGCTAACGGAATATCGGAGCTCAAAAATGTATCGTGTTTCCAGTAGACGGCAAAAACGGAGCAAGTTGTTTCCACTGAAAATAGGCTGTGAGCACCCAAAAAAGTTGGAAAGGAGAAAATAAAAGGAAAAATGAGACTTCTTCTTCTCCTCCTTGCTTGCATGCTTCCAAATCTCTTCGGAAATGGCAGACTGAGTGTGTGTGTGTGTGTGTGTGTGTGTGTGTGTGTGTGTGTGTGTGTGTGTGTGTGTGTGTGTGTGTGTGTGTGTGTGTGTGTGTGTGTGTGTGTGTGTGTGTGTGTGTGTGTGTGTGTGTGTGTGTGTGTGTGTGTGTGTGTGTGTGTGTGTGTGTGTGTGTGTGTGTGTGTGTGTGTGTGTGTGTGTGTGTGTGTGCGCGTGCGTGCGTGTGCGTGCGTGCGTTTGTGGGTGTGTGGGTGTGTGGGTGTTGGGGGGGGGGGGGGGGGGGGGGCTGAGCGCATGCTCCCCACTGCATGCATGCGCACAACGCTTGCCCACTTCCCTGGGTGTGCTGCGTCGGCCTAAGAGGTTCCGGGGGCTGGGAGCCATCTTGAACTGTGGGGGCAGGGAGACACCTAGAGCCTCTGGGAGCTAAGAGCCAATGGCGTCAAGTCTCCGCTGTCACCCATAGTGTGCTTGAAGAGACAGTGCTTAGGACTGATTAAATTAAATTGAGTAGCGCAGTGGTTTGACCAAGCTTACTTCTCCCGTTCGGACCTCTACTGGAAACAAACTTTCCTCCGTTAGTCCCACTTTTCTTTTCAAGGGGGGGGGCCCTTGAAAAATCGGGCCCAATTTTCACGCTCCTTTTTTCCCTTTTGGGCTCATTTTTTGGTCCACTGGAAACACATTTTTCCCTTTCCGTCCCGTTAAGCGCCCACTGGAAACGCGCCCTTAGTTGAAGTTGCAAAATCGCTAAGTGCTAACGTTGTAACTGCTCACCCAAGGTTGATCGGCCTCCCAGCCTGCAAGCGCGCCCTTCGCACGCGCACACCTGCAGCGACGAACACAGCATGCTCAGAGCCTCGATGGTGCGAGCTGCAGTGCAGGCGAAAGGAGAGAAGGAGCGTGTGGCCATGGTGGTAATTGTCATCGAAGGGGATTGCTTCTCCTGCTCAAGTTCTCCTGCTTCCCCTGCACTTACAATCACAGCAGCATCAAACGTCAGTAATGCATACTCCAGCATGCTCAGTGCCCACCTCTGAAGGGAGCTTCCTGGAGGAGGGAAGGGGGCAGTATGCATATGCATGCTGCAGTCAGACTGAGCAGTTACCAGTACCATATTGATGGAGTAGGCAGGCAAAATGTGTGGCTGCTGCTGGTGCCTTGGGTCCGGTGGGCAAGGGGGTCGAGGAGAGGGGGCAGCGGGCAGGGAGTGTTTAAGGACTTTGTTATATCGTCCAAAACAGTTCGCTATGATGTTTTTGAGACTTGAAGGTTCTGGAAGTATTGGAAGTTTCTGGAAGGTTCCATTTGTGTTGACAGTTTTTGTAACAATTGCAGGTGTACCTGATCGAGTACTCTAGAGTGTTCTTTGTGGTTATGGTTGACTCTTTCAGAACATTCATTGTGGCTGTGGACGTTTGATCTAGAACGTTCTTGTTTCTCGAACTTTCTTAGGGCATATATAAAGGCCCTGTTGTGTTCATTCCTCAGTGTGAAATTAAATGTAATACTTTGCTACACCAACGAAACCACCACACAACAAAAGGTTATGGGCCCAACCCAACACGCTTCCACTGCGCAACATCTGCCTGAGCGGGGATAGCTAGGAAGGCAGACAGAGGTCATCGTCCGAGGAGGGTCAGCTGAGCAACTCGAGGTGCCAACTGCGGGCATAGCAGGCACGGCAAACAGAGCAGCATGACGACGGACAAGGGCATCGACATCGAGCCCCTCGACCTGGATAACTATGGGACGTGGAGCAAGCGCATGAAGTACCTGCTCATCCACAAGGGCCTGTGGACGAACTGAAGAAGGAGCTGAACAACCTGAAGAAGGGACCGTCCGAGCCCCTGCCCAAGTACATTGCCAGAGCCAAGACCATCTGGAGTGATCTACTGGCAACCGGACATGACATCAAATCGTCCGAAGTCGTGCTCAGCGTCCTGGCCAAACTACCCAAGGAGTACAAGACCCTGGTCGCCATTCTGGAGGCGAGTGACAAGGAGTTTGACCTAAATGAAGTGCAAGCAAAGCTTCTACACGTGGAGCAGTGTCTGACACGTCAAGAAGTCTCCTCCTCTCCAGACGTTGTTTTCCACAGGCCCTTGTGGATGGGCAGGTACTTCATGCGCTTGCTCCACGTCCCGTAGTTATCCAGGTCGAGGGGCTTAATGACAATGCCCTTATCCGTAGACATGCTGCTTTTTTTGCCATGTCTGCTATGCCCGCAGTTGGCACCTCGAGCTGTTCAGCTAACCTTCCTCGGACGACCTCTGTCTGCCTTGCTAGCTATCCCTGCTCAGGCAGATGTTGCACAGTGGAAGCGTGACTCACGTGCATGCCCACAACCTATTGTTATGTCGTTGTATGGGACCTAGTGAAACTAACTAATTTTGGAATAGTGAGGGAACACAAAACATCAAATATATACGTGCATGCCCACAAACTATTGTTATGTCGTTGTATGGGACCTAGTGAAACTAACTAATTTTGGAATAGTGAGGGAACACAAAACATCAAATATATATATATATATATATATATATATTGTCATATATATATATATATATATATATATATATATATATATATATATATATATATATATATATATATATATATATATATATATATATATATATATTGTCATATATATATATATATGACAATAGAACCTTCTAGAAATACGAGAGTTATAGAACAAACGGTTGTGTCCACAAAGAACCTTCTAGAGTGTTGGACTCAGAAGAACATTCTAGACAATGATCATTACAAAGTATTGGGACTGTTTTGAACAATGCAGCAAAAGAAGCGAGGTCTTAGGTTCATGTCCAGGTGGAGTGCTTCTATGTTCATGACACTTTTGCTCTCAACAACCTGTGTCTAGGTTAAGTATGAAGGCCTCAGCTTTGGCGAGGCCCTTGCTTGCTTGCTGGATAGAAGAAAAAAGCTACATAGACAGTAAGAACACTCTCTTCACCAGTAAAGGAAAAAAAGACACATTGGTTTAAAGAGCCGTGAGTCTCCCTCACCCGAGGGTAAGAGGGAAGCTAGTGTACACACATGTGGGTCTGATGGGTTTCTGGAAGCATGCAGCCCCCATGCACCAGAGTTATGATGAGTAATTTTGATTTCAATGGCACATTAATAGAGGTAAGTTTGTGCGCATATTGTACAGTCGGCATGGAGCTTTTGTGCAAGCTTAGTAGGCCTTTGCGGGTCAATCCCTAGTTTTTAAAAATGTTCCAGGGTGTGGGCGAGTATAGAGAGTTTCACCCACATCCAGATGGATTGTGTGGAGAGTGATCTCAGTACCTTAAGCTGTTCACACAGTTCACTGTGCTGTTGCTGTGAGGCTTCTAGCTGGGCATCGGGCCTCGTATCTTCGCAGTATTTGGTTTCTATTGAGTGGATATGGCAATTTTGGATGTTCAATTCATGAAGTTGCCTGGCTGGAGTGTGCTGCTTCTAGCTTCATCGTTACGTCTCATACTGTGGAGCACCCAACTTTAGGGGGAATAGGGGATCTATTTGGGTTAGCAGGGGCGTCTTGGGATGCGTCTAGCTTGATCAGGAATGCTGGAGTCAAGTAGTGAGGTGTAATACGGTTAAAAACTTGTTCAGTGATGTGCAGGTCATGCTGAGCCAGACGGTCTGCGCTGCCCACATCCATATGAATAAGAATTGATCGATAAGAGCCTTAGCTGACCATTTTTAAAACCATTCTGCTGGCAATGTTGTGACGCTCAGTTACTATCTCACAGCAGCAGAGGCCTAGTCTGCTGAGTCGATGGAGTCAGGGTTGCACGCTACTGCTACGCTACTGCTACGCTACGGCTACGCTAAGCTACGGCTACTGTTGACATTCCGTAGCCGTAGCAGTAGCCAGAAAACTGTAAATGAAAAGCTGCTGTATGGCACACAAAGCACAAGTTGCATGTATTTGCACTTGCTGAGCACTTCAGCGTAACATATATAGGCGCTTTGCAGGTGGTTGCACACCTTATAGATGCATGCAGCGCCTGTACAAGTGCTAGTTGGCTGTGCATGTGGCCACTGCATGGGCTGTGCACCGCTTTCCTCCCATTTGCTTGATGTCCCTGTTCTATGCTTGATGTCCCTGTTATTCAACCTGAGGATATGAGCTTAAGCTTGCCCTCTGCACATACCCATTTGACTCCCAATAGCCGAAGCGTGTCCATTCCTTATTCCTCTGCATCCCCTCTCTGCTTCAAGATTACAAAATTTTATTTTATATTTTGTTTCAAGACTCATAAGGAAAAATGGCCATCAACTTCTGACGGGCACTTAAGGCGCTGCTTGTCGATTTGGCCCAGGCGCTTTTTCGTAGCAGTAGTCGTAGCCATTGCTACGCTACTCTACGAATTCATGTCCGTAGTACCGTAGCGTGCAACCCTGGATGGAGTGAACAAGAATTTGATCCGAAGTTCAGAAGCGTGTTATAGGCTCTCCTGGATGCAGACTATTGCTGGTCTGAGGAACTTGGTCGAGGGGCACAAGGCTTCCTTTGGTTGTAAATCTTTAAAAACCTATGCACGTGATGCCTGTCCAAGTAGCCTGCAAATCGATTGGGACTCTTTGCGTATGCATGTTCAGGTCTATAAGGCATCGTGTGATGCTGCAATTAAGAATTTTAGTTCTTATAAAACCTTCGGTCATGAGGAGTTCAGACCGAATGAGCCCTCAGTTCATAAGGAGCTCAGGTCAAATGATGGTTTAACCACTGGTTATGAGGAGCTAAGGTGAGCGGTGGGCACAGGTGGTAGGATGCATGGTCATGAGGAGCCCAGATCGAATGATGGTCACAGGGAGCAAAGATGCACAGGTTTGGGTACAAGGTTGTGAGATGGTGGTCACAAGGAGCAGAGATGAACAGTTGTGGTCCATAAGGTTGTGAGGTGGTGGTCACAAGGAGCTAAAATGAATTATCCGAGCAGCTGCTGCGTGTCCGGGTTGTCCGCTGCGGTCTCCCCATCCTGTGTCACTGATGCTGTTGCTGTTGCTGCTGCTGCTGCTGCTGCTGCTGCTACTCCTGCTGCTGGCTTGAAGGTTGGTTAGATGGAACCAGCAAAAGCTAGCAGCAGAGGTTGCTTTACATTAGCAGGAAGCAGCAGGTCCGCTTGTACCTATAAACCTCGCATTGCAGAACTTTTTCGATGAGGAACTCTCACTCACAGCTCCAAGCAATGTCTTCCCTCACGGATTTTTACCAAATGATGAAATATGTATTGCCGTTTCCTGGTGGGCCAATCAACACCAGCCCGCGTCTCTGCTCCCCTGGTTGGACCCTGGTCCCCAGCAGCAGCAGTGACACCAGGACCCCACCATACACCAGAATGTAAGTGGGGTTAGAGGGCCTCAGAATGCCTTGCTCATGTGGCCCATAGGTGCTGTTCACAACCCCCGTTCCCCTCAGGCGTCCCTCGCAGCCCTCATCCCCTGCTCCCGCACCCCAAACACCAGCGTCAAGCGAGTGGACTGCTCGTCGGAGAAGCGACAGCGCTCTCTGCAAACCTGCATTGTCGACGCTGGTCATCTGCCATTGGGGATCACCAATAAGCTGTTGTCCTGCTAGCTCAGGAAAACAGATGAGGGGCACGCCTTTAGCTCAATGCACAGCTCAATGCCACTTGGCTCTTTAGCACAGAAACTGAAAATTCACAGACACTGATCAATGGGTGTCCTTCCTACCTTTTCTCTGCAGAGGAGTTGAAGCAAGAGCAGAGGGGGAAGAAGAAGAAGCTTGAGAAGGAGGAAAAAGACGCCAAATCCAGTGAAGTGAAAGGGAAGGGTCGCAAGAAAATTTCCATGGCTAAGGTTTTGCGTTTTCTAGTGCTAGTGGGGAAGTCAGCATCATTGATGGCGTGCAAAAATGACAAGCAGTCGCGAAACTGCGGCAGTCTAAAATGCTTGGCGTGCTTTCAACGATGCTCATGGCTGCTATGTGGTTGATTAAGGAAGGTCTTCCAGGTCAGAAGTTTGCACCTCTTTAACAGCTTATTTGTTTAACGAGCACAAGCGAGAGTCACAAAAACAAGCATCGCAGGTAACTCTGATCTGCATGAATGCTTACAATGAAATCTGATGTGCAAAATAATTGTTTGAGTGAATGCCAGTCCTTTTTTTGCGCTGCTGTGTGATGGTGGAACTTATGTCAGCACTCAAAATAACATTATGGTACTTAAAGCTTCTTGATTCATGTACGCTTTTGTAAGCGTATTTCTGTGCTGCGTCAGTGAAAAGATTGATGATGCAAAACAACAGCATTTTGCTTGAGGCTTTGGGCACAAACTTAGAGCTAATCACAAATGGTTACAATTACATGGGGTCCACACTGGATAACAGCAGCAGCAATTAAGCAAATAATTGTGCCCATACATCACTGGGGTGCACTGAACAGCTCAGAAAACTGCATTGGTTATGAGTGATGCTGAAAGGGATAATGAATGCCTACGAACTGTGGTACATAACTAAAAAGCACCTAATTTGGTGCAGTGGGTGGTCAGATATGGACTTTTGGGTGTGAAACTAGGGTTCATCCCGAGGATAATTTGGCAGGTGTGCCCCAACTGGCACCTTTTGAACTTTAGTGCTACCAGAGGAACCCAAACTTGAAAAGTGCCAGTTGGGGCACACCTTTGCACGGGAGCATGCAAAAAAGGCAATTTTAGGCCTCAGCTGATCCGATTGGAATTATGCAAATCCGTCGGTTTTGTAGTGAACTGGAATGGCATGCATATAGACAGCAAAGTCCGCTGAACGAGCACCCCCAGACCCTTGAACCAGCAAAATCGTCAATTAAGAAGTTCTGAAGTTTTTGTTGACCGGAGCGGTTTCGGGGGCCTAAGGTGGCAGGTCCAACAAAATCAAAACACATCTTTTGCAATGTTTGCAGCTCAACTTTGCCTGTTGACCCAAGCCACCAAATTGCTTTACTTAGCAAGCATGCCGTGTTCCAGGGCAGCGGGTAGGCTGGCTGGATCTGGCCCCAAGCTGAAAGTCGGAACCACTAGTAGGGCTTAAAGCAGTAATCCGTGCCTGATCATGATGAGAGTTGAAAAGTCTTCTCAAGAGCGTGTCTGATACTAACTAGACAGAAGGAGCATGAAGCTTTGAAGCAAGTTTGATGACTTTATATGTATCGAAATTTAGCTCTTTCAGGGGCTTCAGAGTGGAAATGATATTTTTCGTTGCTGCTGCTTTGAGGCCTCAAGCTGCTTCTTTAGCCTGGTATCCCCTACCAGGTTCCCCATTTTCGCGTGGGGATGAAGTGAAACAGCGTGTTTTTCTTCAGAAGTTTTGGCACCCCAGTGCGGGGGCATTGTGCCTTTCAGATAAACTTGGCAGTCTCCTCAGGCTCCACGACACCACAAATACTTCTTAATTTATCAATTGTCATGCCTTCTCGGAAACATGGCCATGCTCAGAGGCTGTGTGCTTGCAGAAAAGGAAGCTTTTGTTCTTGAAGATCAAAGGGCCAGGCTCATCTAGGTTGAGCTGTTCTGAACTCCAGCCACAGGAAGAGGCTCAGAAAATAAATAGGCACACGCCTTAGGTAATTGGAGGACTGGGAGGCACACCTTAGAAGTTTTACGGCAAGTTTCCAACAGCGTTGAGATTGATTCACGAACTTCGAACCACGATTCAAGCGTTTCCCACAACGTGTCCACGAAAAAGAAAATTCAGTTGTGGTTAAAAAAATGCTTTCTTGAAAGGTCCCGGGCGGCTTCCTTTCATGGTTCAGGGAAACTATATGCGGTGAGAAGCTCAGTCAACAAGTATAAATCAAAGTGAATCAAAGAAGACCTTCTTCTGATTTTAAGAAATTGGGAACATGTAGCAAACATGGTTGCCTGCAAGCAATGCTACAGCATGCAGCTTTGGTTTTTTTGCTCTTGTGCACAACACCAAGTGCTAATGTGCACGCCCAGGTATGCTTGCAGGCTTAATATGCACTTCATCATGCACGTTCTTCAGGAGAAAGGACAGCTGAATGAGCTCATTCACGTCCTGGAGAAGCATTCTACCAAGAGCTGGAATAGAGCAGCAAGGTGTATGTGCGAAGGAAGTTAATTACACGATCCTTGTAATGCTTTAAACCGTTCTCGCGAAATATACTTTTCAATCAGTGATAATAAAATTCAAAAGCATTAATGAAAAGGCATAGAAGAAGTCGAGCACAGGAAAATCCAGAAAGTAAAGCTACTATACTACAAAGCCGTCTACTGAGCCATAAAACTGTCGGTTAAAATATATAAACGCTGCTAAATTGACATTGCATTATATTGAGAGGTGAAATAGAGCAGCAAGGTGTATGTACGAAGGAATTTAATTACACGCTCCTTGTTATGCTTTAAACTGTTCTCGCGAAATAAACTTTTCAATCAGTGATAATTAAATTGTAACAGGGAAGCGCTGGCATCCTTGCTACTAACTTACATACGCATAGCAGAGGTAGCAAAGCTTTCTTATAGCCGCGCTTTGGACTACTACGCCAACTTCTTCGATGTTTCCAAGGCGCGCAACTTTAAAGTTTTTTACAAGGCTAGCGAGCGCAGCGAGCTCTGTTAAACCCTAGTAAGCGCCGCAGCTAGCTTAGGACGAGGGTTCACTCCAAAAGTGTGACACTTTTTGATCCTTCGCAAATATCTCCAGAAAACTGAGCATAAATTCAAAAGCATTATCGAAAATGCCTACAAGGATCCGCAAGCACAGGAACACCCAGAAAGTAAAGCGACTACACCACAGAGCCGTCTACTGAGCCCTAAAATTATCGTAGAGTTTTATAAGCGCTTCTAAATTGACATTGCATTCTATCGAGAGCTGTAATATAGCAGCAAGGTGTATGTACGAAGGAAGTTAATTATACGTTCCTTGCAATGCTTTAAACTGTTCTCGCAAAATATACTTTTCAATCAGTGATGATTTATTCAAAAGCATTTTTGAAAAGGCATAGAAGAACTCGCGAGCACACGAACATCCAGAAATTTCTTAAAAAGTAAAGCGACTACACCACAGAGCCGTCTACTGAGCCCTAAAGTTATCGTACAAAATGTATAAGCGCTGCTAAATTGGCATTGCATTCTATCGAGAGCTGGAATAGAGCAGCAAGGTGCATGTACGAAGGAAGGTCATTACACGTTCCTTGCAACGCTTTAAACAGTTCTCGCGAAATATAATTTTCAATCTGTAATAACTAATTTATAACAGGGACACGCTGAAATCCTTGCTGCTAACTTACAGAGAAAGCACAGCTTTATCACAGTCGCGCCTTGGACTACTAAGCCAACTTCTTTAATCTTCATCTTAAATAGTATAATGGCCTATGATAGGTCATGCACTTTTAATGCGTGGTTCATGAACCACGCTGTTGGAAACGTGGTTCGTGGTTTAAGAAAAGATCGTGGTTTGGATGTAAGCATTATTTTCCTGAGCCACGATTGGTTTGCGTGGTACATGAAACACGACGTTAGTTGTCTACACTAAGCTAAATTCCTTCATTTTGCACGTTGATGACATGAGCAAGTTGCAATGAGATGATATAAAGATACATAATCCGTAGATGATTTTGCTACCCTAGCCCATCCTGGGCCGATTATCTCCCCCAAGCTCCAAGAGATCCTGCGCAGACAGATGGCCCAAAGAGCAGCCTGATATCTAAAATGGCTTCGTAAGTTTGCAGGCTTTCATGATTCTCTGAGAAGTGCTGATGAAGCACGCAAGTAAACTCTCTTGGCCCCCATAAATGCATGTCTACATACAGGAACCCGCTCGTCATGAGAAGTGCCATTTTAATACTTTGCCCCCCAACCAAGCCCGCCAAGGTAACATCTACTTCCCTTGCTGCTGCACTGTGCTGTGCCTTAGCGCTCAAACTACAAGCACAACTCCATGTTCATCATTTGCTCATTAACTTTTCATGCCAATCAGTCCATTAAGCAAGAAAATGTTAACACCTGTGCACCTTCAAGTGTTCAAGACATGAAAATTTGAGGGTCCCATGGTCCTGCCAAGCAGACTTTGCGTAACAAACATCCCCTCCTAGCCCGCATCCTATACGCTTGTTTTCGTCTAGCTACCTGCCAATTGCAACAGGGTCTAGGGAGGACATTAATCAAATTCCATGCTTTTCACTGTAGCAGACACTGGAGCCTGCTTCTTCCATGCTGGCTCATGCTCAAATGCGCTGCTGCACCCACTGTGCAGCTGATGCTGCTATCCCACTCCTCAAGCTTGTCAGCATCACCCCTGCACCCAGCAAGCCTCGGTCCAGACTGTTGCTCACTCCTTGCTCAAAAGGCCGACTTGCATTGCGTTGAGCTGCTAACGACGACTTTGTTGCTGCTGCCCGCTAATGCCGGAATCCAGGATTTTGAAAGGGGGCCAAAATAGTTGACGCCTTCGGGGCACATCACCCATTTTGATAAGAATTTCAACTTTGAAAATCCCGGATTTTAATACGATCGTATTACTTATACGTGAAAACAAGGCCTGGTGTGTGTGTGTGTGTGTGTGTGTGTGTGTGTGTGTGTGTGTGTGTGTGTGTGTGTGTGTGTGTGTGTGTGTGTGTGTGTGTGTGTGTGTGTGTGTGTGTGTGTGTGTGTGTGTGTGTGTGTGTGTGTGTGTGTGTGTGTGTGTGTGTGTGTGTGTGTGTGTGTGTGTGTGTGTGTGTGTGTGTGTGTGTGTGTGTGTGTGTGTGTGTGTGTGTGTGTGTGTGTGTGTGTGTGTGTGTGTGTGTGTGTGTGTGTGTGTGTGTGTGTGTGTGTGTGTGTGTGTGTGTGTGTGTGTGTGTGTGTGTTGAGGGTGGCTGGACACATCGCTTCTGCTTCAAAAAATCATTGCAATCACATCATTGTGGCTGTGAGACGAGTACCACTGGCCTGGACAGGTGCTCGGATTTGCACTCAGGTTTGCTGCATGGTTTATAGAGACAGCATCACTTTGTTTTGTGTGATTTGTTAGGTGTTTTCCTTGTCCGCTTTCATAGAACCTGCAGCCTTGCTTACTAATAAATATTGAAGTGTCGAAACTCACCTATCAGCACAACTTATGCACGCTGGGCATGTTGTTCACTTTACTCTTATCGCGAAAAACAGAAAGGTGAGGCTCTGGGAAACAACTGCTTAAAAACAGGCATGGCGTAGATGGCTGCTGAATGGCAAGTTTCAATCTTTATTTTCTTTTTCTTATATGCCTCATGTGTTCTGATTAATTTTTAAAAGGCATTGCTTGTTTCCTATGGCAAACTATGTCTGTCAAACAATGTCGCTCTGTTTCATGTCAACGTTACATCATTCGAGTGAAACATTTGACGGCATGATGGCAATACGTGCCTGTTTACAAGACAAAACTTTGAAATAGATTTAAAAGGCTTGTGTTTTAAAAGTTCATGATGATGATGATACTTAGACTTATCGTTATGGGGTTCACTGGGGGTCATTTGATAGTCTATGTTTTACCCTTTTTTCCAATTTTCCTTTTATATTTCCCATCCGATAACATGATACAACTGATGTACTTATTCCCTGTTCAAAGTGAACTTCGATGTAGAGTGCCATTTGAAGTCTTTTCTGACATTAGTAAACAAGTTGTTTCAACGTTGCATTGATGAGGAGTTCTGCAGTTCGAAATGCTTGTCTTCATGGAACTTCATAGAACTGGCATTAACCCCCGTTACCTGCAGCTGCCGCAAGCTGCTTGGAGGTCTGTTGCCTATTGCTGTATACAAGATCGAGATTTAAGAACAAGCATTGTTTACATGCATCATATATGGATAAAAAAAGCTATATAGTGACTTAAAGATGCATCCTCACATTCCATGAGAACAAGCATGGCCGTTAGACATCATAGAAATACCCAGATGTGTTTGTTCAGATAATTGCAGTTTCCTTGCAGTTGTAATTGTTGCAAACAGCCACTTTATCTTCATCAGTGTAACCAGGAATTGAGTAGCACATACCGCAAACCACAATGTTAAAATCCACTCGCTATGTCTCATTCACTGACGTTTCCAAGCCTTTTGTCGTCCTTCTGCCTATCGTTATGCCTCTTCTGCTTACAACCAGCGCATGCACGCATAATACCCGTCATTTTCCTATAAGCAGGTCCTGTAACGGTGTTGGTGAAAAGGTATACTCGAGATGTTTCGATGAGGCTTCCCAGGCCTCATATATCGTCCTAACAAGGAAGATTCCCAATCGTCATATAATTGTATTAAGGACCTAATGTAAAATATGTCCTGAATCCTCACATTTGGTCGTTTTGTCAGCGCAATCCTCAGGTGCTGTATGCCGCCTAGTTGGCAAAGGGTCAGCGAATTCCCGCCCTATCCATTCGATGACATCCTCATACTCTGGCACTTCTCCTGGCATCCAGTCACACTTGGCTGAAGAAACACTGTACGAAGCCCCCTGCATTCAAAGTCCGCATGCAAGTGCAAAAGTGCATTGTACAATACATAACTGCGCCCAAGTGCATCCACCAGCACGAGGCAGGCGTATGCTTTCCATAGCTAAGGTAAATATAATAAGGTAAATATAATAAGCTAACAGGAAGGCGTAACATGAATTAAGGTGTGTGTTTGCGATCAGCAAAAATGCACTTCTACATTAAAAATCGATTTCTAGATCTATTCTGTTGAGCAAACAAAGGGTAACAATGACAACATTGCACCGCATGACAATACAATGGTAATAAAGAGATCAACATAGGCAATAAACAACAAAGACCTTCACACCACACCCAGAGTACCTAACTTCCACCATGATCCAAAAGATTATCAATGGCTTTTTGCTCTGCATGCGTGTATCGATCATTCACTTTCTGATTCCCCTTGTCTTTGCCGCCTTGCTTCTTAGTGCAAAGGGCGTAGAACTTCTGTTGCTGTTTGTGATCAGTATCAACATGAAGACCTCTTCCAATGCAACAATAATGTGCAAACATTAGGGTTGTCAGCCACACAACAATTAACAGCAACCCACATATGAACAACGGTATCTATCAACCTTGCTACCTGAATTAGAATTGAAGAAACATGTTTTTCAACACACCTTATTTGAGGGTCCACCCCTGCCACCTCAGCCTCGGCCTTCCTATTCCTCTTTGCATCACAATCAGACGGGCCAACGAAGCAGTCTACCACCTGGTGATAAAGCATTTCAAAATTCTTGATGGTTTTGCAATAGTGAGGGTCTAAGCAAATGCTACAACCAGGCCAAACCAAATGCACTCTAAATTCTGAAACAACAACAGACCTTCAAAAAACATGGAGAGCTTTCTTGAAAGCAACCCTGATTACCTGAAATCCATTATTGGGCGGTTGATCCATGGCATCCTCCTCCCCTTTAGCATTGCGCTTGACCTTGCCACCACGCTCCTGAATGCAAGGATGTAGAAGTTAGAGTCTGTGATGACTATTAACATCAATAGCTTTGTATCTCAACTGTGTGTATCTAAACTTCAACTTCCATGGCCTCATTCATGGACACTGTCTTTCAACTGTGTATAACTGACCTTAAATGTCTCCTGCCTCATTGGGACATTGTAATATATAACTGACTTTATATTTCTCTTGCTTCATTTGAACATTTTATTCGAACATGAAAAAATGAATATTACCAACCACACAGCAATAACCAGCAGGAACTCACATTTTAGAAGTTGAATCTACCAAATTGTGCTACCTGATTTAAAAGTGAAGATCATTGATTTTCAGCACACCTTATTGGAGGGTCCACCCCGGCTTTCAGCCTCTGCCTTCCTCTTCCTCTTTGCATCACGCTCAGAGGGACCAACAAAGTGATCTACCACCTGCTGCCAAGCAAGCATTTCAAAATTAACTATCATGTTGCAGTGGCGAAGTTCATAGCAACTGTATCATCCAACTCAAACCAAATGCAATTCAACCCCCTAACAACACCATATCTACAAACAATTAAAAAACACAACATCTACTACAAAGAAAAGTCAATTCTCACGCACCTCTGTAGCAAGAGACTGCAGTTGTTGTGGTGTAGAGACAAGGCCAGAGCTGGACAGTACCGAACATTCCAAGGCCATCCCCATTAGCAAATCCACAGTGGGGACAACATGATCAGAGGAGTTTACTATCTTCCTGATGACCTGGGCGAACTTGTAAATTTTGAAGACAAAGGAACCAGGCAGCCCTTCACGATCCTGACCTTCTTCTGCACAGCAAATTTAATGTAGTATACATAAGTGTAAAGAAGGCACAGGGCTTTTCAAGAATTCCACAAGTCAATGGTCTTCATACAGGTAAGGTTAGTTGAATATCATTAATCCACAGATGAATGTTAATGACCTTGATATAGTATTGCTTTAAAATGTTAATCATTCATAAGCAAGTCACTGACTTTCAAAGAGAGGAGACAGTGACATTGAAATCTTTACTTTGCCGATAAGCAAAAACTAGAATGTGCACAACAAAAATGAATGCATCTTACTTTCCAGGAACTTCAGCAACGCGCTAAGAACGTCATTCTCCTCTGTGCTGAGCTGCACAGGAGAAAGATCACTGAGGCGTCCGGCCACGAGGTGGTCAAACACCCACACTCCATGGTCCCATCCCTGCATCTGCAACCAACAAAGGATAAACCATTTTAATACCAAAACAAAAGATAATATTAGAGGAAGGGCATTAAAGTTACAGGATCAGTGTAATAACACTCCATAATTCCCAATTGACAGCATTACTCGGTTGTTGTTTTTCATTTGAGGGTCAGTGATGTGTAACTTTTCTGTTCACTAGGAAGTTTCATCAATTGGAAGTAGTTGATCCTCAATTTGAGATGAATCAAGTACGAGGTTGTCAATTGATTGTCAGTGATCTACAACATCATAATCTGTAGTCAATGGTTTCCAATTAATGTGTTACTAAAGGGGTTTGTTTGAATTATAGTATGCAAAATTTATATCTTTTTTTTACACACCTGCAGGCTTTCCTCCAGGTCCCGTATGAAAGCAAACTTCGTGGTACAGATGCCCAACTTCTCATTCACCCAATGGAGAGCTGGCTGCTGCTTAACTTTCCACAGGGGCATCTCCTGCCGATGCTTCCTCAGAAAGTCCTTTCTCAGGACATAGGGAACCTGTCCCGCAGCCTCATCCTGTGCATGTGTGTGTATGTGTGTGAGTGTGTGTGTGCGTGTGTGTGTATGTGTGTATGCGTGTGTGTGTATGTGTGTGTGTGTGCGTGTGTGTGAGTCTGTGTGTTTGTGTGTGTGTGTGTGTGTGTGTGTGTGTGTGTGTGTGTGTGTGTGTGTGTGTGTGTGTGTGTGTGTGTGTGTGTGTGTGTGTGTGTGTGTGTGTGTGTGTGTGTGTGTGTGTGCGTGTATGTGTGTGTGTGTGTGTGTGTGTGTGTGTGTGTGTGTGTGTGTGTGTGTGTGTGTGTGTGTGTGTGTGTGTGTGTGTGTGTGTGTGTGTGTGTGTGTGTGTGTGTGTGTGTGTGCGGGTGTGCAGGTGTGCGTGCGTGTATGTATGTGCGTGTATACTCGTGTTTGTGTGTGTGTGTGTTTGTTTGCGTGTGTGTGTATGTGTGTGTTCTTGTGAGTAAATGAGCGTGTTTGCATGCAGAGGGAGTGTTACTGCCCCTGTGCATATTCCAGGCCGGAGCAAAAAAACGTGCCAAAACACGCACCAGACCTCCAACTCATCGTGATCAGAGCTTAACCACCAACTACAGGGACAGGGCATCTGTGTGCGGCCATAGCCTTTCTTTGTCTGTTGGTCTTTGTTCTGCAGGTCCTTCCAGCCGAAGATGAGGTGGCCTCGGAAGTTTGCTCTCATGCGAACGAACCCCTGGGTAGAGCTGATGACACCCCCGTTGGCCAGCCATTCTGGAGGGAACACCTCTTCTAATGGATATGGTTCCACCTGAACATGGTTCAAAGTAAAGAAATCCGCGGTTGTCTGCCATGTCAATCCTGATGACGGCCACAGTCTTCCAGTCGAGGACACTTCAGTTACAGCATTCTGTGAAACTGCACACGGGACTTGTCCTTTACGGCGCACCTGCCAAAACCTGGTGATGTCCTTGGGCTCAGCATCCACCTTGACCTTGAAGTCGCAATAGGCACTGCAAATAACCCATATCAATGAATGAATGCAAGTCTCGGTAGAATTTTTAATTAAACGTATCCATCTTGTGTCTTAGCGTATTCGCTTTGAGTGGTCACAATCAACGTGCAAACAACGCGACATCATCCCAATAACCCAGCATACTTCATGTTAAACAACCTTTTACCCCACGCGCCAAACGTTTAGGCAATTTTAGGCAATCCATTTTTTTGCATATGACCATATCAACCTAGCGGGAGAGAGTCTAAAGTATAACTACGTTACTTTCAGTTGAGTGTTCAACGCCACATACCGCAGGCGAGCAAGCTAGCTCTGTTGTCGGAACAATAAAAATGTGCACATTGGGCAGCCCCCCCCCCCACACACACACTTATGCATGCACACACACACACACACACACACACACACACACACACACACACACACACACACACACACACACACACACACACACACACACACACACACACACACACACACACACACACACACACACACACACACACAACCCACATATCTCTACATGCACACAAAAGCACTGTTGAATGCAAGTGCAACAATTCTCATCCAATCAATGCAATTGTTTTGCACATTCTTATGCCACCAAGAGGCATGACACACTCCTCCTACTCCCCAGCAACACCTGTGTGTGGTGATCAAAGGCCAAGACAGTAATCTTGGTTGAAACAATTGAGGGTCAATGCTCCTCAACTCTTAATCCACCCTCTCTAATTCCAGTTTCAATGCATTTGTTAATTGGATTGACTCAATTGAAGGTCAGTAAATCATCTTTTGGTTGATCAGATGGGTGGGATTGACTCAATTGAGGGTTAGTGATCTCCTCAACAAGATCCAGGCCCCCAAATCCCATTTCAGAACTGTGTGTTTAGAACAGAAAACAACCTTGCTTTATCGAATGGGAAATAAAATCGTGAGAATCATTGACCTTCAATCGAATCAACGCCCCCAACCGATAAACTACAAGGTGAGGATCACCGATACACACTTGAGACTATTCCATTATTTACTGACAACCGCGGATTTCTTTACTTTAAAGCATGTCCAGGTGGATCCATTTCCATTAAAAGAGGTTTTCCCTCCAGAATGGCTGGCCAACGGGGGTGTCATCAGCACTACCCAGGGGTTTGGTCGTGTGAGGGCAAACTTCCGTGGCCATCTCCTCTTCGGCTGGGAGGACCTATAGAACAAAGACCACCGGTCAAAGAATGAATATGGCCGCACACAGATGCCATGTCCCTGTCGTTGGCGGTTGAGCTCTGGTCGCAATGAATTGAGGATCTGGTGCGTGTTTTGCCACGTTGTTTTGCTCTTGCCTGGAATATACACAGGGGCAGTAAGTAACACTCCCTCTGCATGCAAACACGCTCATTTACTCACAAGAACACACACATACACACACATACACACGAGTATACACACACAAACACACACATGCACACACACACGCACACATGCACACACACATATACATACACACACATTAACACACGGGTTCCTTATGTCCCTAGAAAAGACTTTCTGAAAAAGCATCGACTTGAGATGCCCTGGAGAGCGAAGCAGCATCCAGCCCTTCAGTGGGTGAATGAGAAGTTGGGCATCAGCACCACTGAGAATGCTTTATACGAGACCTGGAGGAACGTCTGCAGGTTTGTGAAAACGAGGAAGATATTACACATGATCAGGGTACGTAGAATAATCTTGTTTCATAGTTGAATGTAAAAGACCCACAATGGTGCAAGGTAGCAGTTGATGGTTATTGACATATATTACTTTATACAGACAGACAAGATAGACCTTCGTAGCAGATGTTGAAAATCACTAACTTACATTGAGTATCAAAACATATAGGGTTGGGTCACGCGAAACACGTATCTAAAGTATCGTTCTCATCGCCTGTGAAACAGCCTTCCCCACTGTTGGACCCCTCCTGCCCCATCTCCTTCTCCTCCTCCTCCTCCTCCTCCTCCTCCTTCTCCTCTGCAGCCATACAAGCCTGCCCCAGCTGCAAAAGGCACTGGGTGCTCTTGAGCAGGCGAAAGTAAATACACAGCCACACCAGGTGCCTTCCTTCCTGCGTGCTGGAGCATCTGTGATGGCATCTGTGATGGCATCAAGATGGCATCAGCTCATTGTGAGGCTGAAAGGCCTCAAGCAAGCTCCCTGCAAGCTCCATCAAGGCCCATGGGCAGACTCTTAGTCTTGTTCATCATGCTGGCATTATTGATATGGCCTTGGGGTAGAAGAGTGGGATATATATGAAATTGTTTGTAGGCATTAAAAACGTCAACTTGCATTTGTAAGCTAACTTCCTTCAACTCGCGCTGTCGGAATGGACACTGACTCAAGTTTGGCAATCAATGACCTTCATTTGTCTCTGTCTAAATGAAAGACATTGGCTTGCATATACCGTACCTCCACGACCAGTTCGAATGGTCCCCCCAAAATAATCAATAGAAATTTCGATTCTTGTTCGAATGGGGGTCCCATAATTTGTTTTTTCAATCCGAAAGGGTTCGATTGGCCTCTGACTGGCACTAATTCTCAATTCGAATACCCAAATCGAACTCTTGCTGCTGCTGCTGCTGCTGCTGCTGCTGCTGCTGGGCGCTGCTGATGCTGATGCTGATGCTGATGCTTGGAAGCTGCTTTGCTGCTGGATTGTTGCTGCTATTGGAGGGGACTGGAGGAGCTCTGTCCAGAAGTGAAAGTTCCACAAGAGAGGGAGCTATACAGGATAACACAGGGCGCGCATGCGCACAAAAACGCACACACACTGCACAACAGCTTGTCTGTACCATCAGAGTGTCATCAGATGTGCATGCATGCGCACAAACGCACACACATGCATGTCAAAACAGCTCGTCTGTATCATCAGAGTACAATGGGGTCTGATGCGCATCATTGCCAACATTGGCTGCTTCAGCCTCAACACAATCATGCACGATTTGATCAACGCTGCCTGCAGCAGTTCCACTGGGTTCTTCTGCTTTGCTGGCTGCCCCTTCTTGGATCCTGGGCCCTGGCAAGCCTGGCTTGGTTTGCTAAGAGCTGCTGGGTGGGGATACAGGCCTCAGCCACCTAGCTAGGGGGTTGGAGCTTAAGCTGGGGGCCTGGGAGGCCATCTTCCGTACTAGCCCTTTTGAGCCCCAAAATTAATTAATTTCCAATTCGAATGGGTTCGAACGCCCTGGCAATAATTAATAAAAAATTTCGAATTTTGGCTCCATAATTAATTAATTTTCGAACTGGTCGTGGAGGTACGGTATCTATGACATAAAACTCTGCATGTTACAATGGAGGCCATAGATCCACATCTGTTTATAATTGATACCCTGGTGATCCAAAATGTTACGTGATCAAAATCACGAAACCCTATCCCGAACACTGCCTATAATTAATATCAGCAGCATTTTCGCCCAAAGCCATCATGAATAATTAGGAGCTCAAAACATTTTCCCCGCGGGGCGTCACGAATACTTTTCTTCTTCGAAACGAGCACCAGATGCCTTAAAACTCGCCATGCTTCTTCCTTAAAGTATAAGGATAAATTCCAAGAGGCTTCGGGAGGAGGTGGAACCGGTGGAGGTGCCCACAGAGCCCCATGCAAGCAAGCTATTGCAGGCATCCCAAACAATTGCTAAACCCAGCCCCTCCAAGCCCCATCCCCTCAAGCATCATAAGCAGCAGGTACAGCTGCAACAGTTTTAGCTGCAGATGCATCATTCGAGCACTCTGCAAACTGTATCACTGAGGGTTGTGGGGAGACACGCATGGGTGTCTTATGGTAGGCGTGTGTGCGTGTGTGTGTGTGTGTGTGTGTGTGTGTGTGTGTGTGTGTGTGTGTGTGTGTGTGTGTGTGTGTGTGTGTGTGTGTGTGTGTGTGTGTGTGTGTGTGTGTGTGTTTGTGTGTGTGTTTGTGTGTGTGTGTGTGTGTGTGTGTGTGTGTGTGTGTGTGTGTGTGTGTGTGTGTGTGTGTGTGTGTGTGTGTGTGTGTGTGTGTGTGTGTGTGTGTGTGTGTGTGTGTGTGTGCGCGCGCGTGCGTGCGCGCACAAGAGGTGCATGTGTGCTTGTGTGTTTACTCATGCAATAATGCATGCTTGTGCTCTGTGGTGAAGGTGGTATGGGTATGATATGAGCCATCCCTAGAGCAGGACGGCTGACCAGGACGTCCACCTGGGGGGGGGGGGGTGATCATCATGACGACCAATTTGAGACGATTCCGGGGGGGGGGGGGGGGGGGGGGCAGGATTGAACGCTACAAACCAATCACGAATAATTAAAATCAAAACATTTCCCAAACTCCGTCCCGAAATTCAAATATCACGTAACAATTTGGATCATCAGGGTATTCAATACACTTTGCCTGTATGTAATTATCTTACGATAATGATTACATTGACTTGAGGAATGCTTGAAAAATGATTGAAACTGTGTTAAAGAGACGTGCAATCGTAGGTAGATCTCTTTCAAGTCATTATACATCTTGCCTTTTCTAAACTAGTAATTGAACCACGTGCCCCCTATGCACTCCTATTTGCTTATCTATTCCTGGCGAGCAGAAGAAGGTCAGGATCGTAAGAGGCTGCCTGTTTCCTTCGTGTTCAACATCTGAAAGCTGGGCCAGGTCATCCGCAAGGTTTTGAACTTCAGTGACCATGTTGTCACCCCTGTGGATATGCTGAAGGGGATGCCGTTGGAGCGTTTGGTACTGTGCAGCTCTGAACTGGACATCACATCAATTGCAATCCCTTGTCACGGAGGTGCGTGAGAGTTGGATTCTTTTTGTAGGTCTGATGTTGTTTTAGGGTTTAGAGTGCATTCGGTTTGGCTTGGTTGTAGCACTTGCTTAGACCCTCACTATTGCAACATCATGAATTTTGACTTTATCAGCAGGTGGTAGGCCGCTTCGTTGGCCCGTCTGAGTGTGATGCAAAGAGGAATAGGATAGCTGAGGCTGAGAGCAGGGGTGGACCCTCTAATAAGGTGTGTTGAAAAACATGTTTCTTCATTTGTAACACAGTTAGAAAGGTTTGATAGGTACCGTCGTTCATATGTGAGTTGCCATTTATTGTTATGTGGCTGTGACAACCCTAATGTTTGCACATTATTGTTACATTGGAAGAGGTCGTCATGTTGATACTGATCACAAACAGCAACAGTAGTTCTACGCCCTTTGCACTCAGAAGCAAGGCGGCAATGACAATGGGAAACAGAAAGCGAATGATCGATACACCCATGCGGAGCAATAAGATCAAACGTCCACAGCCACAATGAATGTTCTGAAAGAGTCAACCATAACCACAAAGAACACTCTAGAGTACTCGATCAGGTACACCTGCAATTGTTACAAAAACTGTCAACACAAATGGAACCTTCCAGAAACTTCCAATACTTCCAGAACCTTCAAGTCTCAAAAACATCATAGCGAACTGTTTTGGACGATATAACAAAGTGCTTAAACACTCCCTGCCCGCTGCCCCCTCTCCTCGACCCCTTTGCCCACCGGACCCAAGGCACCAGCAGCAGCCACACATTTTGCCGGCCTACTCCATCAATATGGTACTGGTAACTGCTCAGTCTGACTGCAGCATGCATATGCATACTGCCCCCTTCCCTCCTCCAGGATGCTCCCTTCAGAGGTGGGCACTGAGCATGATGGAGTATGCATTACTGACGTTTGATGCTGCTGTGATTGTAAGTGCACGGGAAGCAGGAGAATGCCATCGCTGCGTCTGGTAAGCAAGAGCGATTTCTGACGTCAGAAGCTCGTCTGCAGCCGACGTGTGCGGGGTGGGCGCGGATTATTTGCGATGTTATAAAGATGTTGCGAAGAAGATGTATATGAAATTTAAGCGTCATCGGTGCGCGAATCTGGAATTCGTCATCTCGCTGCACGTTCTTAGCTTACGAGTGCTCAAAGCGCTTTAACATAGTTTCTTTTATGCCGCTGTAAGTTCAAAAAGTGATTTCGGCGAGGTAAAAAAAAGTGTGAAAAAGAGTGCTCCAGGGTACTAGGTTAAGGCGCCTCTTGCTGTGCATGCTGTGTCGGCTGCCTAAACTTCGGCGCCTTGGAAAGAAAGTGAATGTAAACAGCCAAGGTGCGTCTTATTTAAATGCTGTGTTACAATTGTTTTCCAGTCCCTACCCTTTACTTGTTTATTTGCATTTTTATATCCGCACGATTAATGAATCAGGCGATGCATGTTTGTAATCAAAAATATAAAATAGCCAAGTAGGTAGGGAGGGGGGCGGGGGACCCTCAAAAGCACGGCATTGCTTTGGCTGATGCGGGAAGGCAGTGACGTTACATTCTTGATAATGATAGAAAAAAAAATCTAAATTTTACTAATTAACGGATCGTTGATGTACTGAACGAATTGCTCCATGCACGTTCTTGTACTTGCTGCTCTTTACTAGCTGATAAAAAAGTATAAAAGATTTTAGTGTTCCTTTTTATTTGTACGAGAATTGTGGGGTTCAGCGGATGCCTTTATGTGAAGCTGCATTTTTCCTGCACGTTCTTGTGCCCGCTAGTAAGTGAAGGCCTTCCTTATAACGCATTACCATTGTTTTTAATTTTGGAAGTGAGTTGGTTTAGGTCGAAAAAGTGTGACGAAAAGAGTAGACTAGTGTTCCTGGCTAAGGTCGGCGCCTTATGCTGTGCATGCTGCGCTTTGCGAATGCTGTTTAAAATCCCGGCACCTTGGAACAAGCTAGCAAGGGTCTCAGCAAAGGGACCTCGAACCTTTACTAGACACACCTTGAAAGTTAAAAGGAGTGTACACGGCAGCCTACAAGGGCAGCTTAACAGCACCAACAAAAAGAAATATGCTTTTTCTGACTACACCGTTATAGGTAACCAAAGTTAATGCTTCCATGGAAATGCTGAAGGACTTTTTGGCAAAACAACAATTATAAGCAGACTCTGCCTGATAAAGTAAGATTGACAGCCACTGAGTTTCTAGTTATATTCCAACTATCATGTTCGCTGTTTGCGTCAATGAGCACCATGTTTGTCAGTCACTTGCCTCAAACTCCCAGAGCGGGCTATCTGAGGCCCAAAATCAGGTGTTTTTGCATGCTCCCTGCGTAGGTTCTTCCCACCTGGCAGGTTTGAAACTTACTTACTTTCCTTTCTGGAGTGCTCAGGTTTGAAACCTGCCAGTTAAGGAGACCATGCCTGATCAGCCGCGGCGTGAACCCTAGTTTACACCACCAAAACTCTATATCTGACCACCCCTGCACTAAATCGGGTGATCTTTAGTGATTTGGAGTCCTTGAAACAAAAGAACATCACTGCAAAAACACAGAGCGAGAAGACCCGGTGATGGCGGCAATTTCAGCCATTTCTCCATAGTTAGGGCTTACATGCCCCATGTGAGCTTCAGCCCATTATATCTAAGCACGCAGGGCAACTCAAACAAATTTCAGCATATGCCCTGGTAGCCTGTGACGCCAGCTACAATTTTGATCTAATATTATCCCAATCAGATGAAATGGCTGTCGGTGGGCGAGCTTTAAATGCAAGTCTGCCCACTGCCTCTCCCACTTGAGGCGCTGACTGCATAGGGTCAGTGTCCCTTGAACGAGTACATGTCTGATATCGGAACAGTAAGCGTACTTGGGCAAAGTTGTCCTGGCAGCCGCTCCCGATAAAAACTTGCACGCAGTCAAACCACAGTGCCTAATATAGGTTGTGTGCTGCGTGGATGACCCGCAAAATGCAAAGGAAGTGCACTTAACTATTGAAGTTTTTAGAGATGCAAGTGTAAGGTCAAATGCAAACCATGCAAGCTTTTCTCAAGTTGATTGAGGCAATTGAATCATCAATGGCCGGGTGAGCATTTACTTGCAGTGCTTGGAAAGGAGATGTCCATATATCTTATGCACAATCCTTAAACTTCAAATCAGTCACCTGAACAATTTAAGGTGCAATTATGTTAGGATTGAATTGCCTTGCAGGGCCACACCGCCCTTTAACTCAGGTAAGGCACATGTTTTGCATGATGGACCAGAAAAAGCTTTTCACACCTGCAGCTCAATGAATTCACTTCATGAGGAGATGAAGCAAGGGCCGCAGAATTGACAACGTGGATGATTAGTCATTGCTGCCCGCTGCTGGGGTCGTGCTGGGGAGCTGGGCTTGGAGCAGGCATTGGAAATCCAGCCAAGCATCACTGTAGTGTGGATCCTCCTAAAACCTGCCACCAAGGGGGGCATTCCATGCAAGCGGATGTGTGTGTGTGTGTGTGTGTGTGTGTGTGTGTGTGTGTGTGTGTGTGTGTGTGTGTGTGTGTGTGTGTGTGTGTGTGTGTGTGTGTGTGTGTGTGTGTGTGTGTGTGTGTGTGTGTGTGTGTGTGTGTGTGTGTGTGTGTGTGTATGTGTGTGTGTGTGTGTGTGTGTGTGTGTGTGTGTGCGTGTGCGTGTGCGTGTGCGTGTGCGTGCGTGCGTGCGTGTGTGCGTGTGTGCGTGCGTACCTGATCCCATTATCCGTCCTTTGCTCCTGGGATTTCAACACAAAAAAGTCCCTGTGATTGGGGTTGCCAAATTCTTGTGCCAGCCAGTCAATCATGTTTCTGAGGTGGAAGGGGGCTCGTACAACAAAGTCCTCTGGGAAACCTG
>OU611762.1:3062015-3284475 GCA_914767535.2 Dunaliella primolecta
ATGTCTGCATTGCCTGCATCAATCCAGAGGAGCCTGTGGTTGAAGGTGTATGCTTGCCGTTGGGGCTTCCAAAATGGTGCAGTCCCCTCAGAGGAGCAGCTGCCTCAAATGCTGGAGAGCTCCCTCCTGGGTGAGTGCTTGGCCGTGCATGCATGTGACTGTGCGTATGGACAGTGTTGCTCTTGGTTAATGGGATTGCAGCACAGATATGTCAATGCACGAGATTCGCAAGGGTGATCCCTAAGGCTAAACAGCGTGCACACACGCACGCACACATCATATGCAGGCAAGGATGGCATGGAGTGCTCTCGCTACAGGTCGTCCAGGCCTCTATGAGATGAGCCTTCCAGGCTGCACTTGCATGTGTGGTGTACGAACAGAATGCTGTAGACAACAAGGGGCGCTCCAGGATGGAAGACCTGCGTGTGACGCTTGACCAGCCTGCCTACGTGTCATTTGGGGTGGGTGCTCCGTCTCATAGAGGCAATATCAATGTTCTGGCAGGATAAGTTTAGGATAACTTTAAGAATGCAGTTGCATTCCAGTTAGGCGTCCTACATATTGGTTGCATCAGATGAGGTAAAATGACCCGTTATTCTATCATTGAGGCAACATATGTGTGAGGGACTGCAGATTATTTTTGTGAGAAGCTGTTCACTGACGCCATCTTTACCCCCCAACATTTTCAGGCAACTGATCCTATTTATGACAGTAAAAGGTTCATGCGGACTTCGGAACGTCAGAAATATCTGGCCTGCGGCTGCTAGCGGCTGATGCGGCTGTAGCGCGGCTGAAAATGTTTTAGCCGTGTTCAGCCGCTAGCGGCTATGAGCAGCCGCACGGCTGATTTCAGCCGCTTCAGCCGTGTTCAGCCGTGATGTTATTTTTATTGACTGTGAAAAATGTTCAGCCGTGTTCAGCCGCTAGCGGCTGTAAGGAGCCGCACGGCTGACTTCAGCCGCTTCAGCCGTGTTCAGCCATGATGTTATTTTTACTGACCAGTGATTAAAAAAGCCTGTAAGTGTGTCAAGGAAGCAGGAGCTGTGCATGAGATGGGCTTAGAATTTTATGCTTAGAACTTGTCTGTAAGGTGCAATGAAGTACATCTTAAGTTATTTAGATACTTGAAGCAAACCAACTTTACCCAGGCTCTTTAGAACATGCATGCAGAGGCAGCTGCAGTGAGTTGCTGGCCATACTAACCTAACAGCATTGATCAGGAGCTATATTGGACTGATGTTGATGTGAAGGAAGGGGAGTAAAGCCTCGCTGGATTTTCAGTTGTGCAGCACTTAGCGATTGTTGGTGAAGCTCACGACTGTACATTGATAAGCAACTTTTACAAAATTTTAAAAGAATATTCATGCCAACGTCGCGTTATGATTTCAACCTCCGTGCAAACATTTGACCGAACCAAATTTCCCCCACCGCAATGAAGGTGGCAGACGAAATTTGGCCCACCTTCTTCGTAGCCGGGTGGCTGTGCCATGTAGATGTCCTCCTCCAGCTCTCCGTTGAGAAAGGCGGTCTTCACGTCGAGTTGCTGAAGCTCCAAGTCTTGTGCCGCCATGGCGGATAGCAAAGTCCTCAGGGTGGTGTGCTTGCTCACTGGGCGTAGACTTCTTGGTAGTCGATGCCTTCTCGCTGCTTGAAGCCCTTGACGACAATTTGTGCCTTGTATCGCTCAATGTTACCGGCTGAGTCTCTCTTGATCTTGTACACCCACTTGACAGGAACTGGGCGGATGCCAGTTGGTGCTTTTCCAAGTGTCCAGGTACCGTTGGCGTGCAGTGATGTCATCTCTTCATCCATGGCTCTCCTCCACAGATCTGCATCTTCTCCACTCACTGCTTCCTCGAAGGTTGCCGGCTCCTTCAGCTTTTCTGTTGCCAATGCAGCCTTGTACCACTCGGTTGGCGATCGACGCTCACGCAGTGGGTACGTCCTTGGTTTTGCTGCTGCTGGCTGATCTGCTGCTGCTGCTGGCTAAGGTCCTGCTGCTGCTGGCTGTGCTGCTGATACTGCTGCTGGCTGTGCCGCTGATACTGTCGCTGCTCCCTCGGCTTCAGCGTTCTCTTGCTGTGCATGCTGCTGGTCATTTTCACCATCTTTAGAGCTGCTTCCATCAATGCTTTGCTGCTGATTGGACTCTGCTTCTTCTTCTAGTGGGTTGCTGGTGTATATTGCAGTGCTGCTCCCTGCGCACCTTGGTCCATGGTTGTCTTCATCAAACGTGACATCTCTGCTGATCACGATCTTCTTGGAGTCCTCCATCAGGATACGGTAGGCCTTGCTGCCAGGTTCGTAGCCTACCAGGATGCCCTTCTTGCTGACTGGGTCCGGTTTGCGCCGCAGCGTCTTTGGGGTGTGCACGTATGTTGTAGCTCCAAAGGTCCTCATCATGGTGACGTCTGGCTTGGCACCGTAGAACACTCCACTGGGGTCTTGGTCTCTCCAGTTGCTGGTGATCTGTTTCAGATGTAGCTGGCGGTGGTTACGGCTTCAGCCCACAAATTGTTTGGTAGCTTGGCGTCTTGTAGCATTGCTCTGACGCGCTCCATGGGTGTGCGGTTGAGCTGCTCTGCCTTGCCGTTCTGCTCTGTGGTGTAGGGTGCCGTGGTCTCGTGCATGATGCCTTTGGCAGCGTAGAACTCCTTGAGCTCGTTGTTTAGGTATTCTCCTCCTCGATCGGTATGCACCGCTCGCAGCTTGTGTCCGCTCTGGTTCTCCAGTAGGTTGATGATCTTCTTCACAGTTGGGATGACCTCTGCCTTGCTTGGTACAGGTACAACCGTTGACAGCTTGGAGTAGTCATCCAGGAACGTTGCCACATACTTGTTGCCTCCGAGGGATGCCTCATGCATTTGTCCACACACGTCCATGTGTACAAGCTCTAGGGGTCGAGCTGTCCTGGACTGGGAGCTTGGGAAGGGTAGTCTGCTCTGCTTGGATTTCACGCAGGGCTCGTAGATGCTGCTGGATGCTGCTGCCTCCTTGAATTGCTCTGCTGTCACGCTGATTCCGGTGACAATGCTGGGCAGCTTGGCCATGCTGTCGTAGCTCATGTGGCCATATCTCCTATGCCACAGCTCTGCTGTCTCCTTGGCTGTTGCTGTCATAGCTGTTTCTTTGTGGCAGATGCTGCTGAAGCAGTACAAGCCTTCATGCTGGGCTGCATGGATGAGGGCTCCAGTTTGGGGCATGCTCACTGTGCGCGTGCTGCCCTGAAAGTTGATCATGGCTCCTCTGCTTGTTGCTTGCCTGACTGAGAACAGCCTGGTCATGGCTCCAGGCACGTACAGGACGTCCTTCAATATGAAGTGGCTGAACTGACCATTGTGCAGCCGAGTCCTTATGGCGACGTCTCCGATGCCGTGGGCTGGCTCCTTGGTGTGGTTGCCGAAGGTGATGAAGATGTCCTCGCTGAGGTCTCGCAGATGGATGAACTGGGTCTTGTCCGGTGTGATGTGCTTTGTTGATCCGGAGTCCAGGGTCCATAGCTGGTAGTCTTCATCACGGTTGTCCATGAGCACCACAGCTGATGTCTTCTTCTTCTCGTCATGCATCCTCTTTCGGCACTCTGCCTTGATGTGGCCCTTCTTGTGGCAGTAGAAGCACTCCTTCTCCATCTTGTCCATAGTTGCACAGTACGTGAGTACGGGTACGAGTACGAGTACGGGTACGAGTACGGCAGCTTGTAAGAGAGCGGTACGGTGTGTGCAAACACACTGTGGTGCCCCATCCATGCGTGGCTTTGCCAGCACAGGTGCTCTAGCATGTATTCAAGCCACAATCAAACTATTTCAGACATAGAGAAGTAGCCTAGCACCTTGCATGATGCATCATGCGCTCATGAGCCATGAAGCAGCTCCTTATCCGTTGCTTGCGCATGCCCATACGCCCATTCAAGTGCATGCATGCACTGCTCATGCCCCGCTCCTGGACATGCTTGGGTCCTGTACCTTACCCAGCTCCATCATCTACTTTTTCCTCAAGAAAAGGGCACCCTCTTGGTCTTCTTCCCCTAGTCAAACCATGCAACGCGGTGCAATAGCACGCACGCATTTGAACACAAAACATGACGTGTTTTATTATTATAACAATTACAAAATATTACATTTAGCGCCGCATTGCAGACGTTTGGCTTTGGCTCCAGACGGGGTCGTTGGCCCACCTCAGCCTCCCGCCCCACCGTGCCTTCCGTGCCACGTACTGGTACGAGTACGGGTACGAATGGTACGGGTACGCGTACCAGAGCCTCTGGTACGCGTACCGTGCAACTATGATCTTGTCATTGCTGGTGGTCTTGAACGTGCTGCCCAATCTGAGTACAGAGGGAGCTTACGGGCTTGGACTTTGAGGTCTTGAATTGTGTTTGTAGGGCACAGGAGGTCATCAGCAAAGGCCGCGCTGCTCAAGATGTTAGCAAGGTGGGTGCCAGTGACGTTTTGGTTTGGGATGCAACTGTGCAGGTAACCACGGCCGCCTTCATGGAGCCCTCAAAGGAGTAGTTCCATATAGAGCATGAAGAGAAAGGGAGAAAGTGTATCACCTTGGATTGTCCCCTTCTCAACAGGTTTTTGTTTGATGCTTCCTCTTGACGGTAATCTGACTTGGGTGGTAGCATTTTCATAGACGTTTTTGACCCTGTCAACGGCAACAGTAGGGAATCCCAAGTCATAAAAGAAAAGAGAAGAAAAGGAGAGAAAAGTCTACGCTAGCCAAAAGGCCGCTTGCATTAAGGAAAGGTTCCCTGACTAGCAAGCTAAAAAGGGTCTCACCAAAGGGCCCTCAAATCTCAAGTAGACAACTCAAGCCTAGGAAGAAAGCCAGAAACAAAGCTAATACCCAAGTCATACATGATCCAAAGCATCCGGTTATTATCAGTGGTATTAAAAGCAGAAGTGAAATCTACGATGAGGGCAGATGTCTTCACCAAAGGCATTTGAATCCTCAAGCCCCATGATGACATTCTGGAGCTGGTGGATTGTGTCTTCCTGGTTACGGATCCCAGCTTGAGTGGAACTCAGTAGGGAGTGTGCTTCTGCGTACTTGTAGAGTGTATTTGTGACCATGCGAGTCCACAGTTTGCAGAGTGTGTTGGCAAGCCCAATGGGTCTATAGGATGAGATATCTGTCTCCTCTCCGAGAATAAAGGAGTCCTTTATTTTTCAGGATGCTATCGCTAATTTTCCATGATACTGGGGTAAGGCTGGTGGCCCACATGATGATGTAGAGTTTGTGGATGCTGTCCTGGATCTCATGTGGAAGCATTCTGAGGATTTCATTCACTATGCCATCAGGACCTGGTGGTTTATTGCATTCATTGAATGAACTTTTATCAAGGATCTTTTAGTGTTGCCAGTCTCTTTGCTTGCTTCCTTGTAGTCCCTCTTTTGTAATCTGAGATTGAAGGATAAATGGATCAGGAACAAGTCCTGATTTACTAGCCTGTTCCGGGGATAGTTGCAAGGTGCTTCTTCTGGTAGGTATTTCCCATTTTTGATGTTTACAGCTTTCATAGCTTCTGTGGTAGTTTTCAATCATGTGGGCTTGCCTGGCCGGTTCAGTTTCAAGAAAATTAGTTCTAGGGTAAATTTGTGTGCTTGCCTGGGATTCTTGTTAATGATTTTGTCGAGTTGTTTGCGAGCATTACTGCTATCTTCTTTATTATGTGTGTTTCATCTACCGTGCAGAATTTATATCACTGTGCATAAATATCGTTTTTTGCCTTGCGGGGTGACTGCGTGCACGAAATATAAAATTTATTTTGGAGATGAGCGGTTGCAATAATTGACATCTCGACAGCGAGAGGGCCATGAGTGGTCAAGAATGCCCTTGCGCGGTTGTGTAATTTAACTAATTTTGGGCTGCGCTGTTGATGCGTTATTGCAAAACTAATTATTTTTTCGGGGGTGCGGGATGAATACAATTCTGCACGGTCACCGGTATGTAATTTGTGGTTTATGTTGCTAGACATTTCTTCAACCTGCTGTAGGAGAGGGAGGTTTGGGCTCAGGTTATCAAGCCCTATGGATGGCTTTGCAGAGGGCAATAATTTCCTTTTTATATAATGGTATCATCACAGTCAGCCACAGTTTGGTTACTAACAGGGGATTTCAGCTGAAATTGGATAGATTTTAAGGTGCCGAGCTTTTTCAGGCAAGGTGCGCCTTATTGCTTATGGGTCTTGGATTGTAGTGTTGTGGTCTGAGGAGACTATTTTACTACATGTTTTCAGTGCTACTTAAGAGGCAGTGTGGATAAGATTGACTACGCCCTGGACCAGGTCCTCTACGGCCTCTGTGGCAGGTCTGTTGCTGGGTGTGCTCAGCTTCACTGTCTTTTTGGCTGATTCCTCACTTGAGTTTTGGAGAAAGGCTTTGGCTTCTGCATGGGCTGAGTCCAAGAGTTGGAGAGTCTCTCTTAGTTCCTGGATCACTCTGTGTGCAGGGTCCTGCAGGGATTGTGTAAACAGCAAAAGGATTGCAACTTATTGGAGCCCTTTGCCGGCCTCACAGCTCTTTGGACCAACTTGACTCCCTGTAAAATTGGTGCAGAGAGCGTCCTCACTGCCTACAAGGTTCTTCCTTTCTCTTTTTTTTCTCGCATGCAAAAACAGGCATGCAAAAACAGGCATTCCAGGCCTCAGATACCCCCCTTAATGATTAAAGCTTTGACCGTGCACATGAAAAATTAAAAAAAACTATTCGAAATGGCGGTTTGCTGTTGTGAACGTCCTTGGTAAAGGGATGAGGTCCTGACCCAAAGATACCGCCCCCCGCCCCTCGGCAGCACCACACCCCGCAGCAGCCCTCTTTGCAGTATCCCCCTCCATGCTTGATTGATGCCTCAGTGCGTGGTTAATGTGCAAGGGTAGATATTCAATTCTGAGGTTCTCCATGATGCATGGTTGCACAACTTAATATTTCCTGTAAGCGCCTCAAGAGCACATTACCGCAGAAAAATTCATTCTTCACACATTGATTCAAGCCAAAGTTGCCTGTGTCAAGAGAGTGATAAGCTAGGGAAGCCCAGAAGCTGCAAAATACTGTCCACTTGTCCAGCAAATTCAGCATCCACATGAATTGCCAGAGCAAGACCCAACGCAAGGAGCAAAAAAGTTGAAATTGCAAGCCGGATTTTCCGCCGTTTCCTTGATCCAGCATCCATGGACAACAATTTTCCTGCAAGTTGAAAAAAGAGAAGGCGAACTTACTGGAGCTCAGATTGTCATGCACCGCATGACAAGAGGGAAACAATTCCAGTTATCTTTTTTATCTAAAAATATAAGATAACCACGATGAAGCAACCATTCCTGCAGTTCGTAGATGACAAACAATCTCGTGCATGTATACACTAATGTGTTTGAAAAAGAGTACATGTGTTAAAAGAGCACATCTCTTCAAGAAAAGTCATTTGAAGTGTGAAGAAGCAGCTATGAAAGGTTTGTAAGACAGATGGCATACCTGGGCGGTAAACAAGAGTGTTGAGCGTGGATCCCACAAAAACACCCATCACAGTTGAGCTCAGACAGATGACATTGTATGGCATCGAAAAATCAGGTGTCGCCAGCTGCACAAGAGAGCCATCGCTAAATTCCTGGTCAAACAGAATGTCATGAAACGATAGAGCGGCAAGTTTGAACAGAAGCTTTGTAAGGGTTGCCTCAAGTTTTTGACAGCAGCAGTATTGATGTGTCTATAAGTAAAGGTGAGAACCCTGCTATATGTGATTGGAAATCATGAAATAAACAAATGGAGGAACCCCTTTTTGTGTGAACCAATGCTACTCATGTGTGCACTTTGAGTGACAACAGCAGTGCTGCTCTGGTTCCTTGTATTTGTAGGGGACCATACTAAACGTTCAAGGAGATCAATTTTAGGTAACATCAGGTTTATCCCATGCACCCGAATTTTTGTTCTTGCATTCCATTCAAGCGTCATCACACTTAAAATGTGCAATCAATTGAGGTCTAGCACCTCAGCAAGATCCAGCTTACAAGGTTTCCCTTGTCCAAGGTCGCTTAAAATTAGCCTGGGACCAACTGGGGACCTACCTCCTTCAATTCATTTCATGAATGCTCTAAAATATGGCACGAAAAAATGGAAGGGAATAGGAAGGCCGTTAGCAGTGGGTGTGGGGTTTGCTGGCCCCCCTCTCGGCCATCTGAGTTTGGAACAAGCGTTCCATGGGAAACTTTGACAAATTTGAACGAGAGCCTAACTGTGCAGCAACCACAACCTCAATGGGAGAGCAATCCTGCCCACGATGCACATCCAGGCTAAGCACTGAGGATCTATTCCTCCTTAAAGTTGCAGGTTGGTTGTGCTTATGTTGGGGCCTCTCCTCTTTCTTCACACTTCTGTGAGCAAAGAAACCAGCCCACCTCATGCATGCATGGCGCGTCATGTACAAAGGCATTGGAACCTTGACATGGCTCATCGGAGCGAAAGGACACAATTGCTGAAGGGATGTCAAAGCCACGGTGTGCGTCAGGGGGGTGTTCGAAGACAGTGAGGAAAAGCTTTGTGAAGTCGGCAGTAATACTGACTGATTGTGAGCCTACACAGGTGACATGGTAAGATGGAGTCAAAAGCTGAAGTCAAAACTATGTAGAGTACAAAGTCAAGGAAAACCAAGTTCTGACGCTAGGGAACCACCTTAGAGAGGTCTGCAGATTGGGAAACCTTGAATTGAGTGCCAGTTAGATGCCTGGGCAAGGTTTGAACATCTCGCTCTTGCATTTGATCGCGATTTGAGCAAAACAAGTTTTAGGCGTCCTGTATACGTTCGGTTAACTCCTTGCCACGGACTAGATGAGCCAGGGAGTCACAGGATATAAAACTTTATAAAGGTAAATGGCTTACCAGCAGGCACCTCCAAGCAAAATTCCAAGACGAGGGGTGAGACACGGTCAACGCTTGGTTGCAAGGAGTGGTAGGCCATCTGGTATGGTTGAATCACCTGTGGCACACAAATGGCAAACACAGCACAAAAGGTGAAGCATGCGCTCTTGTGAGGCCTTAGGTGCAAGACCGTGCTATACGTGGACAACACACAACTTGTCATTTCAGGCACTGCTGCAAGGGGGAGTGCTAGGTCTTCATGTCAAGGTGAGACCACATGATACTTGCACAGGTAACTATTTGATGGTGATCAAGAAACAACAAGGGCAATGGGGATGATGTACAGAAGAGCTCCTCACTGGGCCTCTTTTTCCGCTGATTCTGCCCTTACATTTCTGCAGGAAAAACGTTGCATGCAACGTTCCTACAATTTGTGGGGTCTTGCAATGTGGCAATTGTACACACAGAGCTGCAGTCCACTGAACACCCGTTCTGCATGTCACATTTTGCGAGCTATTCAAATCAAGCGTCTTCATGCACTTTTTTCTAGCCCACCAATCTTAAGGAAAATCCATCAACTCCATGGGATGTAAGCACCTTGTCATCAAGCATGACCACCAGTGTATGGACCCATAGACGTACAAACCAGGGGATTGTCTGGTACACACAGAGCAGCCTGGCATTAGAAGTCAATGCACCTGCACACAGGTTGAGGGAGAACCTAGATTAGTGTCCAGGGCATGGGCCGACAGAGCACCTGGCCAAAGCTTGGGGGATACCACACAACTCAGCCTTGAACGTCTGGATTCCACAATTGTAGAGGCAGAAAAGAGTTTGGAGTTTGTAGAGACATCTCAATTGAAGGTGGAAAGAAGTAAAATGCATGCTGCAATGACGCTCCTGCGGGATGGACATCAAGAGGTTTGACTCATGTCCGGAATTGCATTCTCACAAAAATATGCTGCTGCATGCTAGAAATATTTCAGACTTCTGGATCAGTCCTTTTGTGTCGGGCAATAATTTACGAATTTCTCAGAGGGGGTTATCTGAGGCCCAAAATCAGGTGCTTTTGCATGCTCCCTGCATATGCGTCCCGTAACGGGCACCTTATAAACTCCAGTTCCTTTGGTAGCCTGTTTTACTTTCTGTAGCACTAGAGTTCCAGAGATGCCAGTCACGGAGAGCATGCCAAATTAGCCGCGGCGTGAATCCTAGCTTTCACCACCAAAACTCCACATCTGACCACCCACTGCTCCAAATTGGGTGATGTTTAGTGATTTGGAGTCCTTATAACAAAATAATATCAACTACCTCCAGTCCTACCGGAGAGACGATTAGGACAGTTCCAGTAGGACTGGAACTGCTGTTGAACTGTTACCAATTTACCTCTTTTCTAAAAAACGCCTAACGTCCCCGGCCGGATTTGCGTGTATGTTGTGAGTTTTTGTTCACCAGCTGTCAAACAGCTAAAGAAAATTCAAAACAATTTGCCAATCAAGTCCAGTTGCATGAGATATGTTCTCAGTACCTTTCTAGTATGGGCTTTTAATCCATTTCTTGGCACTACATAGGAAACCCTCCTGGAGGTGGGGGGCTGTAAGAAACTGTACAATCTGCAAATCCCTAACATTGCAAATTCATTGCAAGCAGTTTGCAGCAAGATGAAATGAGGTAGAAGTGCTCATATGCACATGCATACATGCATGCGTGCATGTGTGCAAGATTGTGTGTGTGTGTGTGTGTGTGTGTGTGTGTGTGTGTGTGTGTGTGTGTGTGTGTGTGTGTGTGTGTGTGTATGCGTGTGTGTGTGTGTGTGCGCATGTGCGCGTATGTGTTGTGTGATGGCCCTGGAGCGAAAGTATGAGGACCTGGTCTTTTAAATGCTCCTTTGCATTGACAAACTTAAACCAGGACCATCCATGCATTTCTAAGATATAGCCTCAGGAAGTCCCACACAATGGTGACCCCCCTCTGGCTCTCCGCGTAGAATTTCCAAGGAACGTCAATGGCTGCTTGCTGGCAAGGGAACTCATGCCTCTGCAGCGGTCGAAAAATTCTCTCAAAATAGCCAACTCCTCTAGCTGATCAAAACAGTTTTTAGGGTACAAACTTAACACAATTTTAAAGAAATCAGAGGTTTCCAGAGCTGGTCAACCCCCCCCCAAAAAGGTGTTCTTGAAATGCTCCCAGCACAGGTGCGCCCCAACCTTGACTGGTCAAGTTTGGGTGCCGAGGCGTGAACCCTATTTCTTGCCTATCTAACCTCCATACCAGACCACAAACTGCATCAAATTGGGTGATTTTCAGTCCTTGTACCAAGAGAATATCATACAAAAAGAATGGAATGAAAAGACCCAGTGGTTGATGAGATACACAATTTCAGCCATTTCCCTTAAAGACAAGGTAAGGTGATGCAAGCAGTGTGGAAGATTGGCGAAGCCCGTGCGTGCGTGCGTGCGTGCGTGCGTGCGTGCGTGTGTGTGTGTGTGTGTGTGTGTGTGTGTGTGTGTGTATGTGTGTGTGTGTGTGCGCGTGCGTGCGTGCGTGCGTGCGTGCGTGCGTGTGTGTGTGTGTGTGAGTGTGTGTGTGTGTGCTGCACCACTGCACCAAGTAGCACTCCAGCAGGAGTCCTACAACATTGGAGCAGGACTCCAGCTGCAGCAAGTCCAGGCTGGGCTAGCTGTTTTGCAGCTTTGGCTCTCCGTTGACCAGCTCTTGCACATCTCATCATCACCAAATGGTCCAGCTATTTAGGGAGCATTTCAAATTAAAAAGTGCATTCTTTGTAATAAATTGGAGCTTCTGCAAAGACAGAGACCCCACAATTTAATGCTTTCTAGATGCAGCACAGCACGTAACAGTGAGCACCATGAACTTTCTTCCTGGCCCTCCCCGGACGCGTGCTCTTGTTTGTGCAGCGGCGACGTGGCAGCAACGCCAACTGAGGGGAGGGGAGCTGCTGGGGTGCCCTGGACGACACTCTGGAGCTTGGTCAAACCCTTGTCTGGGCCAACCAGCGCACCCCGTCGTCAAGTGAACGTGCAGAATTATTTAGCTGCATAAAATATTGACGATTCTTGCTTCAGGGAACCTCTGGCTGGCTCGTCTATCTTAGCAGATAGTTGACCAGAATTCAGCACTGCGTGCACAGGAGCTTCCCTAATTTTGCCAGGCCTCCTAAAAGTTATTGTTATCGGTGCATTCCAAACCCCAGAGCCTGAGGTGGTGTGAGTGGGCCACAATGGCTTCTGTGAGCAGAAGCATGAATTTCCCTAACCATAGGGTGATCTGAGGCCAGGAGAGTGATCTGGGGTCCTCTGATTTTCACCAATTTTTGGTGAACATGAAATTCTATGGAGTAATGATGGTTGGCGTGGCTAGAGAAAGAAAACCAGGAAAGAGCACGTCCACCGATATGGGGAGTTGTCCAGCTCTGACAGGTTCCCCCTATAGAAGGCAAAGGCTTTTTGTGCAAACACGCCAGCTCACCTTCCCTCATGAGTTGATGACACGCCTACACGTATATAATGCTTCAGCCTGTTAACAATGCACCATTTTCAGCCTAGAAGCTCTAGAAACAGCTTTTGGGGTCATGTCACTTACCGTCACCTGCATAGCTGCCCAAGTCCACCTGCAGGCTATAGTGACCCTTAAATGTGCCTGATCCCAAGAGCATTCGCCTTGCAGACACAGCAGGCACATATGTGCCCACAGCCTGGAAGCCATCTTGCATCTCAGGGAGCCAAGCCTGTGTGGTGATAGCAGAGGTCACAGTAGAAGACACTCAGTGGAGCGCAAAACTCATACTCAAAGCCGTGTGCATTGTCAACTAGTGTTGGTTTCAACAATTGTGCTTACGGTAAGCCCAGGACTCACTGGCTTGATCCAACAACTAAGGGAGTTGAGACCTGCTCTCAAACACAAACAAAAATAGCCTCCACATGCAGGATGTTCATGACTCCTCAAGTCTGCATGCCACGGTGTGTGTGTGCATTCTTGGCATGCCGTGCAAGACGTCTCAATGGTGAGCTGAATGGCTAGATTAAGACCTGCATGTGTTTTCTTAAGTTAGTCACCAAGGGTTTGCCAAACATAAAGCAAGCAACAATGCACTAAAATGCAAGTGCAGGGGGCAATACAGTGATTGCACCCTCAAACTTTGCAGTGTAGCATCACTAATGTACCATAGTGGACTGTGACCACGACGCATCCCCAAATTTTTTGAATTGAATATTTCCATTACACAGCCATTACGCAATTTTTTTGGCAGCCAAGCAGATTTATTTTTTGCTTTGCGCACCCCCAATACGCAACCATGTTGGCAGCCAGGTCAAAGCTGTTGGCACAAACCGAGTATGTTCAGAGTGGATGCCTTGGCCTCTTTCCTTTTTAAGACCATCCAATGTATCAATGGCTTTCCAAGCCCTTAAACCAGCGGTCAACCAAGCATCCATAGCTTATCCTGTCATCCTGTCAATTTTGTTTTCAAGCTATGCTCCACTCTCTTTGCTTCCATCTTGCACACTCCTTTCTGGCATTGTGGGCTTCAAAGGTCGGGTTGATCAATACATTTATGGAATCATATGTTTGGAATGCACCTTTCAAAGGAGCAAAGAGAGTCTTTGCTGATGCTCTCAACAGTTTCTTTTGGGCACATCTGTTTTCTTATTATCGGAATTTTGAGGAAAGCCATAAGATCCTGATGTTTGTGCACTTGCAGGAACTTTCGAGCTTATCAATTCTCAAGTAACCATGGATTTGGCCCACGGTGTTTTGACCAGCAAAGCTATATTTGCTCACACCAGGCAACATACCTGGTCCAAGAGCCCAGCCAGCCCGCCCTGAGGCTGCATGGCCATGTGCATCAAATCATGGCTGGCGTAATGCTTGGGTTTGTTTGGCCACGCTTGTCCCCCTACTTCACTGGGCTTCTCACGCAAGGCCGCATCCTGAAGCTGCTTCTCACGGCTGCCTACCTCTTGGCCACGCCTGAGGTATAATATGCTGCATATCAAGCACAGGACAATGCTGCATTCTTTGTCACCCTCCTTGTGACCAGCTCAGGCCTCATGAGTGAGGAGCAACAATTTTGGACAAGATGCTCCATCAATCTACACACGCCTCATACTCACTGAGGGTTTTAAGAAACGCGAATCCTGTTCTTGCAGGAATGATCAGCATGACCTATTGCAGGGTACTTCAAATGACAGAGCACTTAAAAAGGAGCAATGTGTGGCTCCTTAATGTTGCTTTAATAACCTTTATCCGGCATTTTTCAAGCCTCTGTTGCCACATCACAATGCCTCTGGGTTGGAAATGCTGCCATGTCTTCAAAGCTTACACAAATATCAAGCAATGCAGCAAGACAGAAAGCACACGTCATGCAGTGTAGCTAGGCTCAAAGTATTATCAGGCTTGATCCCTGTTATTTGCTTGCAAATCCAGGGACGCAAGTATTGACAGGATGATGCAATGGGATGAGGGCATGCACTTAAACACACACCTGGAGGCAGCTGCTGGGCAAACACGAGCAAGGGAGTTTGGGAAGAAGCTGGCCAGCGTGGGAATCTTTCCGGAGAAGCCACTGCAACCGAATTAGAAAACAGGAAAACCTAAAAGCTTGAACCAAAATAGCTCCTGTGAAACTTAAAAGAAGGAGCAAGCGGAATTGGGTGTAAGCTACATCTAAAGATGAAGGACAAAGAAGCACCATCAAGATAATTTAGGATTTTTTACGTTTAATTCCAGCAAACTCAGCAATTTCCTGATATCAGACTAAATTCATCTTGTAGAAATGTATGTCGCAACTTTACAAAAGGCAAGGCACCAACCCCCTCCTACTGGCATCCACAGCTTCTGATCAATTTCTTGAAAATTTTTAATGTTCACATCAGTGCTTCTTTTTTGGTATTTCAAAAACTTTGATTTTATGTCTCACCCAAAAATGCCCATCTCAGAAACCTTGATTTTATAGCTTTTGCCCACTCGCCTGCGGCCCCTAATCAGTCCCACACAACTTTTGAATGAGACCATGCAAGACGCCAAAGAAGACTGTCTGTGCAAAAGAAGGGAATGTTGCCAATGATTTGAGCGCTGTGCCTACAACCTGTTCAGAGCCTTGGCCAGGCACGTGTGCCAGCTTCACAAACTCAGGGTGATGCAAATCTGCACCCAAGCAGCATACCGTCTACTTGGCTGCAGGCTTTTGCACTTTTGCCTCCTACTACTCAGGCCCATGAGACTCGCTGCTGCTGCTTAGTGCTTCTGGATTTGCATCAGCAGTTGCTTGTGCTGCTGCTCGCTTTGCTATCTTGCCCTCTGTGCCTGCTGCCATGCTGCTGCACGCTCCTTGTGCTTCTTGCCACTCACGCGTTTTCACGTTTTCAAGTCTGCAATGGAAGCTGGTCTTGCAGAAGAGGCACTGCGCCCCTGTACTCATTGTTGTCCATACTCATTGTTGTCATCCAGACCACCATCCCTGAGCCAATGCTTACGCAGGGGGCAGTTGGGGGGCTTGGTGGGACCATGTGGCTTGTTAGCCTTGTACTCACCATCACTTTGCCCCCTTGTCACTCTATTCCTGCTCTCCTTCTCGGCCATTGGAAAATATTTTGGAATTGGGACTGCAGATCTCGAAATTGTAAGGGAGTCGAAGGTAATTTAAGGCACTTCGACCACCTCTTCACCCTAACCTCTCCATCCCCCAAATTCTCGATTTTATAGCTTTCTAAAATCTCAAAAAACCTGGATTTTATGGCGATCGGTATAATATGGCATCAAAAAAGCAGCACTGGTTCGCATAGCTAGCATTTACATATTCCAGGGCAAACTGTTTTGACAACGTGTAGCCCAGGTAATAGCCCACATGCCTTATCAGCTGCTGCGTCATCCCAACTTCCTGAGTACCAGCCGCTTCAACCTTACCAGTCAAACCACTAGATCAAGCCATAGTCCCTTGTAATGAATACACATTCGTGCAAAAAATAGTCAAGTAAAAAAGATTTGATGGATAATTCAAATGTGGGATTCAGACTAAACCCATGAGGCGCCAGGAAGCCTAACTTCTGGACGACACGTGGGAATCTCCTTAGAAGGTACCCTATGCTCATGAGCTCCAGGCTGTACTCTTCTGTGTTCGTCGACTGGTGCAAACTGGTTCCAGTTTGCTTGGTGGGCGAAATTGAACAACACTGTTCAAATAATTTCAACTTTTTAAACTAGAATCATTTAGTGTATGAGGGCAACTGGAAAAATTAGCATTTTCTGATCAACCAGGAAAAGTGCCGGATTGCAGTTTGTGGCATTTTTGGTCTCATCGCCAACCTTTCTGCACGCCAAACGCCCCCGTTCCGTCTCTTGACCGCACTCATTGGTGCCTGGGAGCCCCACACACTCTGTCCCCAAGTACGGGGGCAAAAAGAAAACAGGTCAGCAGCAGTCAAAACATTCCTGAGTGACTGCTGTGCAAGCACTGGCGCGCGCATGCAAGCACAGGTGCATAGGTGCGCACTGCTCCTCCTGCTGCCGCTTGTGCACACACGACACAAAAGGGTCTCCAGGCACCAATGCACAGCCTTTGGGCATCATTTGTTTATGATGCAGCAGAGGTGCCATGCGCGCACCAACACAGCAAGCACAGCGCACCCCACTTGCAGCAAACGCACCCACACATATTTCCCCTCCTCTGTGTACAGCTTCATCAGGTGCACGCCATTGCAGGAGGTCGCAAGGAGTGGGGTCCAGGGGGTTGGAGTTCTTGGGACCCCCCTCCAGGAATCAATGCATCATTATTGCGTTTGTATAGATATACCATTGGATTCTGCAGGTCAAGCCCTGCTCTTTGGCAACCTTCTAGTGGAAAGCGCTTTAAAGGGGCAGCCTGTGTGCCTAAGAAGATTACATTATTAGCCCTGTTGCACTTCCTTTGCTTACACTCTTTTGTCCCAAGGATGGGAAAGTCGCACTTACATTTGCTCTTGCGTTTCCAATGCATTCGAGCATATGCAGGGCTACTAATGTAATCAGGACACTCTTGCCTATCATCTTGATAGCTCTGCTGTGCTGAAAGTCATAGGTCCGCTGGGCAATCCCTCTTTACCAGCAACACCCAAGATTAGCTTTGTATCAGTGCAATCTCTATGATGTATGGTGATCTTAGTGGCTCAAAGCTTCTTTCTTTCAGCTTTGACTGACATGAGCACTGATGGACTGCACCCAAAGGGGCCCTGTCCCAAAACATCTACACGGTAACGTCTCCAAAAGCAAGGCAATGCTTACCCTTTCAACTGTTCCTGCACATACAGCAACTGTTCAGGCTCTCTCCTTCAAGTCCTTGCTATCGAGTCCCTAATCCCAACGGACCAAGCCCCTGGATTATGGCCTTGGGCTTTGTAAAGTGCACACAAGCCCTCTACATAGGCAGCCAAGGCGTACTTGAGGGGCTCAGCAAATAAGCCATGTGTGTTAACAGGAATTTTTATTGGCAAATTTGAAGGTATGATGATGGTGAATGGTAACGGTTTTGTTGGCGATGTTGGTAGTAGTGGTGGTGGTGATGATGATGATGCCTACGCAAGCTTTACATTTATGTCATACAAAGTATGCACTGGCAGAGCAAGCCCCATACCTGGGCACATGTAGCACTGCTGTGGCTGTTTGAGTGAGCTGCACACGCTGCACTCTTCCAAGCTCATCACGCGAAGTTGTAACAATTGTCGAAAGTGAATGATACCCTGAAGAATGCAAATGTTGACAGGCAAAATTGTGGAAAGAATCATAGCTTGGCATTACAAAAGCACAAAGCTTGCGATGCAAACTTGAACAAGCACAGCAAGTGCCTATAGCCTCCCAAGTAACCATCTGAACATGTACCTGTAAAGAGTATGGCAGCACATCCACCTCTCAAGTGCGTACAGGGCAGACGGCATGAATACCTTCTATTTTGGTTGCATGCTTCTGTCAATTTTAAACCTTATAAGGCTTGTTATGAAAAATGTTTTTGGTTAAAATTAGTGTTCTTCATGAACAGCTTCATTACCAGCGAGGAGCCAGCCTGCTCTCATGCACCCCCATGCCCTTAGAACAAGTAGATGCCTACGAGGAGCTAGCACATTTAAAAAGCTGACACTTTTTACATGCAATCAACCCAATTCAGTGATCTTTGATGTCTGTACTCGATGAAATCAGAAATCTGGACGCAGCATTTGCCATGTGCACACACTATCCACCCCAGCTTCACACTAGCTTCCACACACACAGCACCATATCTGCAAACTCTGCAGTTGCTGCAATTGCATGTACATGGTGACGCAAGCCGTAGAGACATCATGAACAAGGCTGATGTCCTAGAGCTCTCCCTCTTCTAGGATCAGCCAAGTTTGTGGCAGTGTGCCTGATATGTTGTGACTGAGCTAAACAGGAAATCACAGTCATGTGTGATTCGCAAATTTCAAAGTACGGTAAAAATTGATCATAATTGCGGTTAACATAAATAACTGTATTGAGAGCATGATGGAATTCGTAGGTGAAGGTGCCTCGCAGACCCATTCCAGTGTGCCTGCATCCCCACAGCATTTCAGTGCCTCCTCTCCCCTCACTGCACTCCTGCTGCTGCTGCTGCTGCTGCTGCTGCTGCTGCTGCTGCACCATGAAGAACCTCATCCTCCTGCCATGGCTACCCTGACCGTTAGCCATCCCTGCTCATGTCCAGCACATCTGTGGTGATATCTGTCCTCTATCTGTCCACAGCTTCTGCTCACATGGCCATCCTACAGCCCGATGTAGTGGGACTTCTTTTATTGCTGCCTGATGTGGGTGACATCTTTTATACAGTTTGCTCATGCAGCTTGTGTTCATCTCTTGTTTCCAAACCCTTCTGCGCCCCAGGCTGAACCAATGGGCACAATCCCACTAAAGTCTCCTGCTTGAGAATGGTGAGTTATGATTATGGCCTAGGAAGGGCGAGAATTGGTGTTTTGGGGGGGGCAAAACCCTCTGGGGGTCCCTCCCACCCAAGACAATCCCTCCGAAAATCTGCGTACCGTAGAGAATGTACTCATCACGCACCCCTGAAAAAACATTATTTTATGCAACCACGCACCAAACCACGCACCCCTGCAACAAATATTTTTCACAACTGCACATCAACCACGCAGGGGCTATTGTCCCAATTGGCACACAGAGCCTTTTGAAATGCAATGAATGTCATGAAACATTCAGGACTCTGCAGTTGAGGCAATCAATAACTGGACACTGAGAGGCATGAATATGTTCACTTGTTCCTCGAGGAGCTCCCCTGTTTGAGCTGACTACTCATTTGTTCTGGCTGCTTGGGGACCCTGATGCTCCTTCCACTTCTGTAATGGCTTCCTCCTCCTCCTGATGCTATCACTGCTGTAGCAGCACTGCCGCCCTTTTGGCTTTGGCTGGCCTTGCATGGCAGGATTTTCCCCCAAAGACACTGCACGACATCGCACCTCTGCTTTGGGTACAATGGGGAAGGCTGTCCAAGGAAAGGGCTTTTCCAGGGGAGAGAGAAGCAAGGTCGGACGGGGCGCTCCTGACCTCTCATTCTGGACAAGCTGTCTCTAAAACATTAAAATTCACGACCACACACCACCGCGCACCGTCAAAATAAATATTTATTTTACGATCACGCAATCACCGCGCAGGGCAAACAACGTTATTTTTGCACACTGATATACTTTTCCTACGATATGCACACAATGAATGCACCTTTAACCCGTATATATGCAATTGGTAACTCCCAAACCTGTGAATGACCCATCCCTAGAGATACACATATTGCTCTTGTTCACCAGATCGGACTGGTTGGTTACAGGCACCTTTTTGTTTCCGTTGAGCTACCCTTGTAGGCAGGTACAGCAATGCAACTTTTCCCTTTCCTTTCCTCCATGGTGGTTTATGACTTGAAGTCAGGGCATCTCAATCATTACAGAAAACGGCACGTAAAATGCAGCTGCAGATAGAAAGCAAGGCTTTGCTCCACCTCACCTCCCCCAAACAGCTGCTTACGATCAAGCAGTAGCGTTGCTAAGCCTGCAGCATCACGACATGGCAGCAGCTTCAGCCATGGAGTCAGGTTTTCAGTGCAGATGCTCTCTCGCGGCAGGGCAGCATACTGCCTATACACAGGCCTGCAGCATGCATTTGCAAGTGCACTTGTAAGCTTGCACGTTTGAAGATTAGTACCCAGATGCCTAATATCTTCGTGCTTTTGCAGCCTAAACTCAGACACATCTTGCGAGCAAACAGCAGGTGTTGTACATTTGTATGAAATCAAGCTACTGCAAAGACCAACTTGATCTTAAAAAGGCGGAGTTCCAAAAGAAGAAAGAAGCCATGAATCTGAACTAGTAAACCGATCTACCGATCTATCCTTCTCCCAACCTTCTTGGATTAGCTTCTTTGTTCTATTGGGTACCCGTGCAGTTGCCTTAAACAGTCCATCTTCCCCAATTTCTTTCAGCGGAGGACTGTAACAAACTGCACATAGTTTTTCTGACCACCTTGCTCTGATGCATTTATCTTGTTTCTTGTTTGCCTTTTTGTACAACAGGTGCAATCCCAAGTAAGTCCTGCTTGTGCAATTCAGCATACCTTAGCCATCTGCAGCAGCCAGGCAGTTGCTGATAGACCTATGGGTTGGAATAGACTTAATGGAGCATACGTATATCTGAAAGCTGACTTGCTGTGCAGTTATTGCTTCTTACTAACAGGCTTGCTTCCATTTTAACCATCCTCTGTCAGGCAAAGCATGGCACTCTTACTGCAGCCCTACCTTTTTCCTTCACTCAGCTGCTGCATTTGGAGCAAGGGGTGTGTGCGGTGGGCCACAACGTCAGGGGCCCCCAAGAGATTAAGGGAAGAGCACAACAGTCCTGAACACAACGTGCAGTGGGTGCCACACCATGGTTACTATAAAGCATTGCAAGTGCATGAATAATCATGTCTCCTCCTGATCATTTTTCCTCCACCAAACGTGCACACCTTGCAGTGTTGCGCAGGCATGCACCAGAAAGTCTGAATCAGATCCTTCACATTCACTTGGGTGCTCCAAAACAAAAAGGGGCTCAAACATCCTGGTTACTACCTACCAAGTATTCTTTTCAGCTTGCAAAATCAGCCCTGGGGTTATTTCCATCAAGTAGGAAGCTCACTGGTACCAGGTACAAACAACCAGCACAAACAATGCAGCATTGAGGAGACATTGTGAATGTTGCAACATAGAACCTCAGTTTAAAATAATAAGGAGAGGGTAGATGGAGGCTTGCCTCAGTTTAGAATATTGTTGCATGGACATGGACAGGCTGGTGTAAGAAACTCTAGGCAAGACAAGCACTAGGCTGCGTGCTGGCCACCACCAGGAGTTGTGCTATTGCTCACCAGAAAGACGGTGCGTGAGGTCAGACCAAACCCTACTATGAGCCCCATTGGCGATGCCCTTACGCCCCTCTTTGGCTTCTGTGTCTGGCCATGCAACCTCTAATTCCTGAGAGCATGAAGAGGTTGTGTGCTCAACACTGAAGCAGGCAGCCAGTTCGACTTCTTTGTTTATGAACAAGCAAATGTGCGAAAGTGCCTGAAAAGTAAATCACCCTCCGTTAAACCAGCACTCATTGCTAATTGTCGCTTGCATTGCAGTAATGATATTGGTCACAATGGTCAAGAATATCACTATCATAGCCACGATCCATGGTCATCATTACTCTAATTTTTCTCTGTATTATCGTACGTCAATAATATCATCGCTTGTGTGGTTCATTACTCTGATATTGTACCCAAATACTGGCATAAAGCAAACCTTGCACCTGTGAGTGACAAGAATTGTTTGGATTTGCGTCACACGGCATGTATAAAAAAACAAAGGGCATGCTAGGAAACAACACATAATTAGATAGAGGGAGCCAAGTGAGTGAAGAAATATCACAATAATATCTTAAATTCCCTGGTACATCCTGTACGGTCCAAGAATTACACTGATAACATAAAATAACAATGGTCCCATATTAAACTTGCACGTTACTTGGCAAGCTGGTCTGCATGTCACCCTATGCAAACAGACAAGGGAGCATATCTCTGTTCGGCAGCAGCAGGAGCATGCAGACTCCTTACAATAGATGCCACTCTCCTGAATGCAAAGAATGCAAGAATAAATTTAATGTGAAATACAGAAGCCATCAAGGAAAAGATCCATGTGCAGCTAGACCTCCTCGTTGGTAAGTGTATCTAGACACAGCAAGTCAAAACTAAAAAATAACAGAATCAATCACTATCTTGGCCTGCAGGGTAGCCCAGGCTTTTGATAAAACAACAGGGTTGGGCAGTCAACCTGCCTAGCCTCGTCAACACCTAGGCTTAGATAGGCTAGGCTAGTTCTTTGGCAAGATGGGCTCACACTGGGAGGCAAAGAGCGTCATTCAAATTTCAGGGAAGTTTCCAGAATGTTAAGAAGACACAGTAGCAAAACAAGGTACACAGTGATGACGTATCAGTGGATTAGGGTGGAGCGCATGGATTCGTGCAGATACACAGATGCAGGCTGTGGCTGTACTTAGCAAAAAAGCAACAGAAGACCAAGAAAATGCAGGTGGCAACAGAGCATGAGTGCTTGCTAGAGTTGCTGCCACCATTTCTGTGCAATTGGAAGGAGAAGGGGACTGTGTGACCATAACCACAGTCATGGCCTCATCTATGGGGTGTGGCCTTTGGGACGTGATTAGGCTAGGGAGCAGCAAAATCACTCTGAACTTGCTGGACAGCGCCAGCAGGGGATGCCCTGGTGAATGTCAAAGCAAGAAAAGCAAATCTTGAGAAGTGACAGCTTAAAAGCGCATGCTGAAGCTAGTTGCAGGAGCCTGGGTAGCATTCACTGCAATAGCAGCTGCATCCTAGTTTTGCCCCGAACCTTCAGTGACTCAATCTTTGGTTGCGATGAGTATGCAGTGGAATGCAGAACTTTAGAGGTGCAAATTGATACGCTTTTTGCTATGGTTGGAGAAGTGGAGGGGAGAGTTGGATAGCTGGGAGTTCCAGCTCCATGAAATCAAAGCGTGCAGCCTCTTAGCATTGCAATCGTTACTCCTGTAGGAGTCCAAAGAATTCACAAAAGATCCTCCACCAAACTTGGCCCACAAATGTGCACCAGCAGCTGCCAAATACAAATTCTGAGGAACCTTGCAGGATTCTTTAAGATGCTGCCTTCTCTTTCAAACCACCTACCCTCTGGTATGAAAAGTAATCGACACCAAAGCAGTACTAGGGGTATCGCGATTAATCAAATAATTCTTGGGGTTCCTCGCAATATGAAGTGCGAAAGAGAACTGTTTTTTTTATGGCCTCGCAAAGGGTGTTGGTTTAATTTTAGCAATCAATCGGGCCCAGAATGCAGCCACGTGCTGCTAAGGGGCAGCATAACTTGTCATGGGCTGTACCAAGCAGAAGCATGAGGAGGGCGATGGTCCACCCAGGGAGCTCTGCTGCTATTGCAGACACCTACTCCCACCCTCAGTAGAGAGGCCCAGAATCCTGCCTTTGGTCAGGCACCACCTGCCCTTAAGGTAGTGTGGGTTCAACTGCTACCCATCAAGCTTCCTGGCAGGGAGGAGGGGTCAACATATATTTGCATTACACCTGTCAGGAAGAAGCAGCTGTAAGTCAAGGCGAGGGGCAGGGGCAGGGGTAAGAGGGAGGCAGGAGGGGCAGGAGGAACAGGGGCAGGGACAGGAGGAGGGCAGAGGGCTCTTAGGACTCCTTAGATGTAGGGATGGAGGAATGGGATGAGAGACCAAAAGCCAGCGTATGAGATGCAAAAACACAACAATTATCAAATTTTGAGTTTTTTGGCGGATCTTGCAAACCCTTAAGGTTCGCAAGGAATTTCATGAAATTATTTTGAGACCTTGCATAAATCAGTCTTGATTAGTGACAATTCATCAGTGCTGCTACGGTATTTAAGTCTCCGTGGACATTCCTGATGTAGAAGCCCTTTCTCCCCTGGGTTATCATGCATCAGAATCTTGGGTTTTGCCTGCACCCTCAATATACGTTGCACCTTCAGGATGGATAATTCCATGAGTTATTGAGTTATTGATAATTCCTTCCAACCTAGGTGCAAGGAACCTGTATGTGCTTTATACAGTTCAGTTTACAGGTATCCATGAGAGCAATGAATTATCATAAGGTAAACATGGCTGGCGCAGGTCAAGGGAACCACATACCGCTCCAGTAGGATGGATGGAAACATCCGGGGGCCGCCTCTCTGATCTATCCTGCAGACCAGAGCAAACAAGCTTTTATTGAAGAGCGTATGCAGATGGCTTTTGTGCTACAACATTCAATTAAAGGTTGATGCTGTGGCACCATGAATGAATGAAGTTATGATGCAACAATTTATTCAAGCTTTTCATACGCATTTTGGGCTTACAGATCTGATACCTCCTGCATAGAGAAGACGGTGCTTTCACTCGAATGAAGAACACAACAGAGCCTTTTACGCATCATCAACTATGCGTCATGGTGCCCCTTATTGCGACTTTAGGCTTCACTCTTACCCATCTGCCGCGTGTCAGGTGAAGCTGCAGCTGCTCAAATGGTGACCGTTGTACAAGGTCAGAGATAGGAGTGGGAAAGAAAGCAGTGTGCTGTGTGGCATTGGTCTCTTGGTAAAAACGGAGATGCACCTATGTGTACAAAGTGTTGCAAGTGAAAACAAATGCTGGAACAAACTTCAATGAAATAAAGGTAAGGCAAAACGTCGAGGGAAAATATTAGACACATGGCCCATTGTGCACGTCCTCTGAGCTGTATTTGCCAAGATTTGCCAAAAGTGCGCGCTTTGTGTCATGACTGAGGATTGACTTGATCACAGTCTCAACACATATAACAAATATCTTAACACATATACACACACGCATGCACGTACGTGCGCAAGCACACACACGCACACAAACACACACATACACACACACACACACACACACACACACACACACACACACACACACACACACACACACACACACACACATGCACACATGCGAACACACACGCTAACACGCATGCACACACATACATACACACACATACACACATACACACACATACACACACATACACACACGCACGCACGCACGTGTGCGCTTACACACATGTTTAAAAACTCACCAAGAGTTTCCCTTTTTGAACCCATTCCACCAGCCCATCCTCTCTATACACCTCCTCACCCTGCACATTTTTATGCACATGTTGTTGCTGTAATGTGTTAACTGTGCTAGGGGGTCTGCAGGATGCAAGGTATGCAAGCACAATCACAAACACCCACCCATACAAGGCAGCAAAGAAGCACTGCAGCACAATAGCTCCAAGTTTGGAGCTTCATCTTGAGCTCTCAGGCATTTTGTTCTAAAATGGGTTGACGGTTTGAACTAAACAATCTGATCTGTTGAGGGTACCGAGTAAAATCGTTCAAGAGTGACTGCAACATAAAACAGAGGAAAGAAGATGCTAACACAACGTAGCGTTGTCGTACAAAGCAAGAGCAGTGCCTCGCTTCTCCCTTGTCCCTCCCGGTTATTAAGCGCGCGGGATGCTTCAAGCTCAGGCAGGATAGTGACGCCACTGCAGCAGGTCCCGTCCGTGCTCGTTGCTCCGGGACGCCCGCTCATTGGCTTGCAAGCAGCAGGCAGGCCTCTAGGCCCCCCCTCCGCCCTACCACCATCATCCTCAACAGCCGTGGATGTCATGCCACTGTTCTCTCTGTCCGAGGGGCTAGAGACGCCTATCCAGTTGATGTACCTCCTGGCTCTGCTGGGCTTCCTGTCTGTGGGTGCCTTCCTGGTGGTGCGCCAGGTGCTCATCCGGAGGGAGTTGGACGAGGCTGCAAAGGGCCTGGGCGAGCGCATACGCACAGGGGAAGCGTCTTGCGAGGTAGGCAGAGATGCCTGCAGGGGGTGGATGGTGAGCAATGCATTGTTGGAGCATTGGACGATTCTGCCTTCAACGAAGACAGATTTGTCTTCAACATTTGTTTATGTTATTTGTTTACTGCATGTAACGCAGTAACACACACAAACAACACACACACACACACACACACTCAATACACACACGCGCACTCGCATGCACGCACGCATGCTCTCTTGCTCATGCATGTGCTCTGCTTACAGGACTACTTTGAACTGGGTGTAATCCTGACCCGCAAGAAGCTTTTCACCCAAGCCACCAAAAACCTGGAGAAAGCCAAGAAAGTGTGGGATGGGGAGGAGACTGAGCTTGCACAGGTATGTGCACATTGACTCATTACATTTGCGGTGCTGTGGTAGTGTTTTGTTTTAAGTGGGTTTAGAGAATTGGTTGCTAAGAAAGATCCACATGTTCTGAGCGGAGGTGATGCAATGTTGCAACTGCAGGTGCACAACGCTCTGGGCTACTGCTACATCAACATGGATCGGGTGAGTCGGAGCAGCTGCTTTGGCACAACCATCGCCTGCAGGCACTAGCCATGCTGGTTGTGCTTGGGACAGCGAACTCCTAGAAAATTGAGCAACCAAGTGCTCGTGTTGCTCAGTGCATGCATGCACCAGACCAACCAATTTTTAATGTCAGCACCATCGCCTTTGATGCAGACTGACTTGGCTGCCGCAGAGTACAAGCGAGCTGTGACCTTGCAACCAGGCTACGTGACTGCATGGAACAACCTTGGTGATGCATATGAGAAGATGAAGCAATGGAGGTGGGTGGTGCATTGCTCTCCCCTACAGGTAGGAACATGCAGGGATGATGCGTGGATAAGGGAGTGAATTATCATGAATGTTTTCATGGAGCTTGTGCAAAAGTCTCATAAGGGCAACTCGATTGGCTATTCAGTGTACAGGTTGTGGAGAAGCCCCATTCATGGGGCGTGGGCCCCTAAGGTTGCCGGCTTCCGGTATAGTGGCTACCCTGGCCTGCCCAGTGCACCCTCCGCCCTGGAACTCGGCATGTAGGCCAAGCAAACTATGCAAGGCAGCACTGCAGTGTCGGTTAACTGGGAGAGGCTACGAGTAAAGTGTTCTGAGACTTCTTTGTTTGGTAGCTGAGCAGGAGATGGCCAGCATGGTCCGCCCAGCACACCCCCCGCCCTGGAACTTAGCACGTTTGCCAAGCAAAACGGGGGAATTTGGGTGGCTGGGCAGTGTAGCTGGCAATGTTATCGGGAACATGTTTTGTGTTTGGTAGCCAAGGAGAAGCTGACGTGTCTTGGAGCCCAGCCTGACCACCCCACGCCCACGGAACGGAACCTGATGTCACAGGCTCATCCAACACACTCATGCTTGTGCAATTGCTAAGGCCTGTGAGCGGCCTGGCTGACAAAATCCTATTGCTCAGTGCTGATTCATCGGATTTTAACAATATATCTGGTGATGGGTTTTGCTTTTCAAGCTTGAATGGTGTGGAGTGCTGTGCACAGCAAGCACAAACGAGAACCCTGACGCTTTGCTGGTGCAACAAGGAGCAGGATCCTTACCCTTGTGATTTGAGGAAGTGTGCATCTCTGGTGCATGGCCTGGTTTGGTTCAAGCCAGGAGAATGGGTGGGCAATGCCTTCAGCAAGTGCAATTCATGCAGCAATCGTTATGCAGAGTGCACACAGCAATGCACGCAGCAATGCGTACAGCAATGCACGCAGCAACGCCTGCATCAATGCACGCAACAATGTTGCGCTGAGGAATATGCGCTTTTATGCTTGCATGTGCATCATGGCTAGGGATCGGCACTGTTATAACACATAGTGTTATATAATGTTATAACGTTATGAATGTCTCAAAATAACATTATACACCGATCCTTAGGGATCGGCACCTGTTGAAAAAATGTATAACATTATTCTGTTATGTAACGGTATATAACGTTATGAATGTCTACAAATAACGTGATGTGCCGATCCCTAAGCATGGCTTCCTCTAGTGCTGTCTAGGGCGTCGTGCCTCTTGTAACTTAATGGAGACATGACTGAAGCCTTCAGTCAGTGAAGGGCTGGCTGTGCCAATTTTTCAGCATCGCTTGCGACGCTTCCCCTTCCCCACTTGTCTTCATGCCGACAGAACTTTGATCATTACGCATTCCTAAGAAATGCTTTTTTTTCAGAGGGGGTCAGCTGGCCTATACTGCTGGACATGCTCCTTCCCGCTTTTCTTTTCCAAATCTAACCATGCCAATCATAATCTTGATAAAAAAAACCATGTCCACCAAAACAATGATGGAAATCGGGTGATCCATATCACTCCTCTGGCCTCAGTTTGCTACAAATAGAACCATAGCTCCACCCTGGAATCATTCACTCCCATGATGTTGTGATCCCCCATACACTCTGCTAACATCGTGCACATTCAAAAATTGGAAAGAAGGTCCAATTGTGGCCTTTCTGGCACCCCTTGTACTGATTTTCTACAAAGGAAATGCCTAAAATTGCACATCTCGCCAACCACTGCGTCTTTTCACCCCATTTTTTTACGGTCGTGTTGTATTGTCATAAGGACTCCATATCGCCAAAGTCATCCAGTTTTGGCAAGTAGATGGTCGTAAATGAAGGTTTGGCTGTGAAATGTAGGGCTTACACCATTGGATTTTTGGCACATTGCCTCTCACACGCTCCTTTCAAACTCTAGTGTGACAGAAGGCTTGGAAAACAGGCTACCTTAAGCAACCAAAATCGAAAGCAGCTGGTCAGGGGCATGATACGCTGGGAGCATGCAGAAAGAGATTGATTTTTGGGCCTCAGCTGTCCCCCTTCGGCTTTTTTTTGGATTCCGCCGTGCTCCCGCATCCCTCCCAGCTGTTATTTTCGTCCCGCATGTTCCCACAGGGGCAATCAGCCCCTATTTGCCCTGATACTTTAGAGCCATGAATTGAACCATGCATGTACAGGCCGCAAACTGCTGTTTGCATGTGAAGACCTGTAAGACACACGATTCCTTACACTCTTAGGAAAGCTGCTGTCCAAAAGCCCATAGGATGTAGTCTTACACACTGCTGATGAAGGCAGTACCTAGTATACACAATCCCTAACGCTCATAGGAATAAGCTGGCTTTCAAAAATGCATGAAGTCCAATTGCACACGATGATCCCCCATCCTCTAGACTTTGCCCAAGAGGTATGGTTCTGGGAGCTGAAAGGAAACAACACTTTTCCGTTCCCATTCCTGGCTGCCCACGCCCCTCTGGTGCTTCAGGGCACTCTCGTCTTCATTCCTAAGCAATCAAAAATGAATATTGTCTATGACTACACACAGTCACGCATGCTCAAAGTTTTTGATGTACTTTGTTTCCATAGTCACCCTGCACCCCTCAATAACATAAATTTTGCTGGATGACTTAAGTTCTGTACAGTTTCCAGAATCAGCTTTGTTGCACTAAGGCGGTCAAGAGGTGCAAATTGATTTGGATTGGGAAGAAGATGTTTGGAGGAGAATGCTACAATACCTACTACCATCTAATGTGATGTGTGTCTTCCTGCAATCCACAGGGAAGCTCTCAATGCATACGAAGAAGCAGTCTCCTATGCTCCCAGCAACCAGGTGGCACTGCAAAGGAGTGAGTTCTGCAAGGAGAAGATTGCTCGATTATCAACCACTTCCCTGTGAATAGATACATCACCCTTTTTGAAGGAGCATGTCAGCGGGGGTCAGGACAAAGTACTGACATTAGGGTTCATCCCGGCATGTATGGGGAAACTGGGCTGGTTGAATATTAGTTGCAAACAATCCATTGCCCTAGCATGATACAAGCACATGCTTTCCCTTCTGAAATTTCCTATGGCTTAGTTTTGCCTTCTTTCTTTCTAGGCAAAGCAAGGAAAGCAGAATGGAATTCGAACAATTTCAATGACAATTGATTTCCTATGTCAACTGATCATGTGTTCATTATCCGTGGATCTATTTTTGCCACGGGAAATCCTCCGGTTGAACGCATTTTTTGTGCTGAGTTTGCTCAACATCGTCGCCTCTTCTTTTCTCCTCATCATTACCTGCTTCTGTGGAAAGTTGAGATTGTCAGGTTGAGAAAGTGTTGCAGCTAACATACTGGCTGCACACCTCATAGTCACATCGTGCTTTCAGGTTTTGATTACAGAAGGAACACCGGAAAGGATAACATAGCAATATCTGCCTACGAGGGCAGCTCAGCTGACGCATAAAAAGGATTACAAGGCTTGCGATGGGATGACCTTTGCTCATGTAGGTTGGCTGCTCGGCCTCTATGGCTCGGCAATGCTGGTCTGTGCCTGTAAACAAAAACAGATATGGTCTGAGATATAAAATGGAAGATTTCTATTTTTGTGCTTCGAACGAAAAGAAACATCCCCGGAAAGAGCCTTTGAGTCAGAATAATACAAAGACAAGGGTTTACAAGGGATAAAAGGCCTCAGCCAAAACGTTTGACTGCTAGCCTGTTCATAAATACACATGAGGTCATGAAGGAAAAAAGGAAGTTTGTTGTTATCCTGGTTTAGGAAATATATTAATATCCTGGGAATTCACATGGTGAATGGTGTCAAGACAGGGCATCCTGTGGGAGACGCGGAGGTGTAGAAAAGAGAAGTTTTGCTCAAAAAGTGAGGCATACTTTTCACGGGGAGAGCAGACCTGGGATTAGAGCATCTGAACAACACATGTCTTTCAACTTGTATGTCATCCGAGTCACAAATATCACAGACCGGAGAAGCACTATTGGATCAAGTAGCCTGTTCAACTCGGGGAGCGTGTACCCGCAGCGCTGCAGCTAGCCTAAACCTGGCAATGTTATACAAAGACACATTCATCCAAAACTACAGTATGCTCACCTCCATGAACATATGCAGTGCAGATTGTCTTGCTTTACAGAGCCGTAACATCCCTATACACTTCACCAGTCAAATGTTACAGGTTCAACTTGTAAGTTACAAGGGGAAAAAAGGTCTTGTCATGAAAAGAAAAAGAAAGAGAAGTCTACGCAGACCACAGGCCGCGTGCATTAAGGAAGGGTCCCTTAAGTAGCAAGCTAGCAAGGGCCTCACCAGACATCTTGTCATGACAAGAGTCTGCTGTAACGAGAGTGTGCTGCAAGTTAGTTGGGTCAGTTGGACAGTGGTGTTTATCCTTGTTGCAACACAGCTGAGGCTGTGTTGAGAGAACTAGACTTCACGTTTGGGCCCATAGTAACACCATCCTGTTGTAATCTTTATGTAAGCTCAGGCAAGCCCGTTAATACAGAACCCACGTGTGAGTAAGCTCACTGTTATGGTGTGAAGGGTAACATTGCTGTCGCTGATGCTGACAAGGATTAAGGAAAGAATTTGAATGGAGACATGATATATTCGACAAATAATAAAAGAAGCCAATACCCAAGACCACAGGCAGGGTTCACACTTTCTCACATAGATATTGCCTGCTAGTTTAGGTTTATAACACTCACCAGGCCCTTAGAGGAGGAAGCCAGCAGTACCACGCCAGTTAAGTGCATCTGCCCAGCATACAAAGCCCAGCCTAGGAAAGGAAAGGGTTACATAGCTGTACCTGCCTATGAGGGCAGCCTAGCTGAAGCATAAAAAGACTCTCGGAGATGCCTGCAACCAAACCAGACCTAAGCTTGAAACTAGCAAGAAAAGCTTGAAGTTTAAAACTGTTTTTGCGTTGCTCCAAAAAAAGACATATATCATGGAGATATATAGGAAATGTTGAAGTTGCTCAAAACGTTTCTCGAATGACCATGCCACATTCATGTACAGCTCCATGCTTGCCAGGACAGCAATGTAAGTACCGTGTTCAGCAACTAGAGGATCGACAGACGTAGCCCAGCCTAATCGCCAATACCATTGCCCAGCACAGCTAGCTAAGCAAGCAAGGCCGACTCTCTGGAATCTGCATCATATCTGTCAGTGAGCTAGAAGCTCCAGCCAAACCTGCTTGTTGCTGTGCACCACGGTATCAAAAAGAAAAGAAAAAAAGAAAAAGCTACGTAGGCAGTGAAAACTCTCCCTGCATCAAGTAAGGAAAGAGAGACACATTGGCTCAGAGAGCCATGAGTCTCCCTCACCAGAAGATTAGAGGGAAATTAATGTGGATAGGGCGGGTTTCTGGCAGCACGCTGCTCCAGGGCACCAGTGTTGTGATGAGTGTTTTTGTTTTCAATGGCACGTCTGGTAGAGGTAAGTTTGTGCGCAAATTGTACAGAATGGACATGGAGGTTTCTTGCAAGTGTTTCAGATCTCTGTGAGTCAATCCCTAATTTTTTTAATTGGTCAAGGGTATGAGCATTGTAAATGATCCCACCCACACCCAGGAGGATTGGGTGGATAGTAATCTCTGCACCTTGGAGTTGTTTACACAGTTCGCTGTGTTGTTGCTGTGAAGCTTCTAGCTGGGCACTAGGCCTCGTATTTTCACAGTATTTCATTTCTATCAAGTGGATGTAGCGGGCTGAAGTTGTGCTACTCTTCATACTGCGCAGTACTCTGTGTGAGGGTGGAGTGGGTGGCCTGTTTTGGGTTAGTGGGGAGAGGAGTGACCAAGATCGCATCAGGGCGGCTGGAGTTGCGTCTGGTTTGAAGAGGAATCATGGGTTTGAAGAGGTAGGAAGGCACAGCACGATTAGAGACTTGCTCAGGGACTTGCAGGTCGTGCTGGGCTAAATATTTTGTGTTGCCTGCATCCAACTGCACAAGATTGGCCCCATAAGAGCCTTCACTAACCAGTTTCAAAGTCATCCTGCAAGCAATATAGCGACGCTCAGTTACCATGTTACGCATGACGGGGCATTGGCAGCCGGATAGGATGTGGAGAGCGCTATCCATGTGATGGCAATCAGGTAGGGGGCATGTAAGGCTAGTGGATCTTTTATATCGGAATGCATGTTTCTGATTGTTTAGGATGCCTGTGCGGTATTGGAAGACAGTGCATTTCATTCGAGTTGAGAGACTGGGCATATTCCGAGAGGCATTGCTCATGCTTTTCTTTACATGAGGCAGCAAGCTCTGGTAATAGGTGTAGTAACCTGTATCCTCCGCTCTCCGAGTCGAACTGGCTCCGAGTCGAACTGGCTACTTGGTCCAATAGTACTTCTCCGGTCTGTGATATCTGTGATTCTGATGACATACAAGATGAAAAACATGTGTTGTTCAGATGCTCCAATCCCCAGGTCTGCTCTCCCCGTCAAAAGTATGCCTCACTTTTTGAGCACAACTTATCTTTCCTACACCTCCACATCTCCCACAGGATGCCCTGTCGAGGCACCATTCACCATGTGAATCCCCAGGATATCAACATTTTTACTAAACTTCCTTTTTTTCTTCATGACCTCATGTGTATTTATGAACAGGCTAGCAGTCAAACGTCTTGACTGAGGCCTTTTTCCCTTGTGACCCTTGTAGCCTGTATTCCGATCAGCATAGCCCAGCTTGTGCGTATCATGAAAGAAAAAGAAAAAGAAAAGTGTAGACTACGCAAGCCAGGTCCAGCTGCGTGCATTAAGGAAAGGTCTCCTAACTAGCAAGCTAGCTAGGGCCTCACCGAGGAGGTTCACAGGCCCAGCCTAAACCAAGCTATGAACCGATGGGGAATAACTAATGAGGGTCAGGCGGGTTGCTGTCAGCCATGCGCCTGCGGGCGTAGACTCTCCTCCTCCTGCTCTGAACTGCCTCGCCCCCAGTGATGCCCCTGCCAGAAGAACCCTGCAAGTATAATGCGTGCCTGGTGTTTATTATTTTTGTTAATGATTGGAGTGCATGGCAACTTGATTGAGAGGCTAATTTTTCCTGCGTTATGTCTGGTAAGACCCAGCTCAACCAGGGGAGCGATGGTGTAGTCATTCTAGATAGTACCTGCTACATCAAGTAAAATGGTGTGCAAGGTCACCTTATTATTCCTGTTTGGATTTCTGAGACTATGGGTGCGAAGTCTGGAAATGGTACCAGCATGCTGGTCAGCAGCTGTTCATAGGCTGGGTAAGGGGTTAGTGTCAGGGCAGAATTTAAGTTCCACAAGGTGAATATCTCTGTCGTGGGCAGGTATCATCCTAGGGTTAAGATGGGTTGCTCTCCCTGGGATAGGGCGCACAAAGACAGCATCAGGACGGCTTTGGTGTCGGACAAAGGGACCAGAACCATTGGGAAAAGCCCAGTCAGGAATATCCCTGGAGATGTTTTCAGGGACTTCAATGCCCTGTTCTTGGAGCTTTTCTCTACAGCAAGCGTCCATGGCAACAAGGAATGAGCCATGTGCACCTTTGCTCAAGGCTTCGCAGCAGAGACTGAGGGCAGTGTTGTGTCTGTTTATGAACATCCCTTGGCATGTTGGGTGTGAACATCCAAGGACAATGTGATTGATGCTGTCCAACTTGCCGCATAGTCGGCAGTTGGCGGGCCCAGATGTGTGATTAAACCTGACAGCGTGTTTCTGGGTGTAGATTGTGCCAGTGCGGTACTTGAGGAGGTTTATTTGTTGTTTAAGGGTAACCTTAGGGTTGCTCCAAAAGGAGTTGCTAATTTTTTGGTTAGCAAGTTTAGAGGATAGCTTAGGTAAGCCTGTGTTGGTATTGCCGATATGAGATGGTGGTTGCATGAGTTGCTGCCAGCCTGTGTAATAGCAACTGGATACATCGGCAGAGCCAAGCTTGTGTTTGTTATGCATATGGGCTTTGAGCTTGCCTTTCAAGTTAGTGAGGTAAAGGGGTGTGGGATTATGGGAGTGCCCTCGGGGAGGTTTGACGGATAGCCAAAAGGAGTTGTGGAAAGGGTCCTTGGCATCAGGCAATGAGATATCTGTGTTATCCATAATAGCCGCAGTTTGTGCGCAAGCATCAGCTCCCTCATTGCCAATGACGCCTGAGTGGGCTTTGACTTTATAGAAATTCAGCTGATGTGATGAGTGCTCTATGATGGTTGAAATAGCTTGAATGAGCTCTGCATGTAGGTGGGTCCGCATGCGCATTGGATTGAGAACCTGCCTGTAGATTTGGGACAAACAGGACGCACTGTCAGTGGCTATGTTTGTGTGGCCCTGTTGGAGTGCAACAAGGATGCCAGCCAGTTCTGCTCTGTTGATTGTGTTAGTTGGGCCACGGCCATTAGGTTTGATGTACAGTTGTATTTGTGGTGAGGGGTGGTCGCCCTCTTTGTTTGGTTTGTAGACGCCTGAGCCAACTAGTGGGGGGGAATCATTCTTGGTTTTCATGACGCTACCATCAGTGTAGGTGATGTCTCTCCAACACTGAATTTTGGGTGTGAAGGTGGTATTTGTGTGAGGTGGTGATCTGCTACGGCCTGTGCACGCTTGTGTGAACATTCTAGGGGTACCTCAAGGGGAAGGGACAGGAATTTGTTTCTCCGTTTGTTTGATGTCAGGCGTTGGTTGGAGCTCAGGTTCCTAGGGGGGGCATGACGAGGAAGAGGCAGCTATTGGGCTTCAGGGATGCTGTGCTGAAGGTGTTCAAACCAGTGCTTGTTGGCATTTTGTAGGGCCTCCCTTGCTTGTTGGTTCCAGACAACAATGAGCTGTGTGGGGTAGGTAGGATGAGTGGGGTTGGGTATGGCGTTGAACCAGTATTGGGGGAGTTCAAACTTAATGCATCTTGCATGGAATTGGGCAAGCACTCTGACGTATCCTGGGTAGTTGTTAATCCAGTTCATGTAGGCGTTGCCGCTGGAGCCCCTCCAGTGGGGTAATAGTATGAAGGTGGCAACCGGTGAATCGGTTTGAATGGAGGAATGGAGCGCGTGGCGCAGGAGTTGAAGCATGATTTCATCGTCATGGGGGGGATGACAGAAGGAGTACCCAGGGTAGCGCACTGAGAGGGCATCAGTGCAGGCTCCGAAGACCTGGTCGCGAGGGTTGGCGCTAAAGTAGTTCTTGTAGGAGGGGTCAAAGTCAAGAGGGTTGGAGTACCTTTCCGTGGAAACCATGCAGCACTTTTGTAGGGCTGAACGTATGTGGGAAGGTGTGATCAGCATATTAGAGTTGTAAACCTTCTTGCTCTTGGCAAGTAGGTGCTTGTTCTTGGCTTTTAGTCGCTGGAGTAGGCCTATGATTTCAGTCGCCATGTCCTGAACTGGTGGTTGGAGTGTGTTGTGTAGGCCTGCTTGTTTGGCTGCTTCGTATGCTTCAGTGAGGGTCGAGAGTCTTTCTGTAGTGAGCATGCCCACACATTTGCCGACAGTGTTGTATATACAGGCAGCTTCATAGGTGGAGAAAGAAGGCATTTCCGCGGGTATGTTGGTCTCCCTGCCTGGGTCAGACTTTTGGATTTCTTTCAGGAGGTCAACAGGCCTGACAATAATCTCACATTGCCATGTTGGCAGGATGTCTGTTTGAGGGTTGGTGGGCAGGAAGTCAAATTTAACATGCATATGGGATTTCAGAGCATTTTTAAGGTCTGGGAGATACCTCAGACGAGGAGAGGACGGGTGGGATTGAGGAGGCCTAGGATCTGTCTCTTCCCGAGCCAGCCAGATTGTATTGTGGAAGGGGTTTCCTCCTGGGCCGGCGCTAGGGAGACCAGTATCAGTTAGGTTGCCATCTTCGAGGGAGGCCTGGTATTTAGCAACCTGACCTGCGCATTCATTTCCAGCTATTCCAGCATGAGACTTGACCTTGTAGAAAAAGATGTGATCTTGGGAGGCTCGGGCAAGGTTTGAAATTTTCTTCAGAACATCTCCTTGCACGTGATGTCTATGCTACTCTGGGTACAGGATTTGCTTTCTGAGTTGGTGAAGTGAGCTGAGGCTATCTGTGGCAATATGTGTGTAATCATGAGTGAGCGCAGCAGCAATGGCAGCCAGCTGGTGAACACACGAACAAATTAGCCAAGTATCATCACTGGATGGCACTTCCTTTGAGACCCTTGTCTGTTCATGGCGCGCCCTTTTCTGTCTTTGCTTACATGCTCATACTTTAAGAGTTAAGATATCACTTTGGCAGGAGCACACATCTGCTTGTGATAGGTGTGACTAAGGAGGACTCCAAGATGAAAAGCATGCCGTGTTCCTTTGTTCTTGCGCTTCCGTGTGTTCTGTTTGAAGGACTTATGCACAGTTTTTTTCTGACTTCCCCTCTTCTCATAGAATTTCAAAGAAAAGTTTTCTGGATGATTCAGGTACTTTCTACTGTTCTCAAGCTAGCTCTGAGGATGTTTTCCATTTCTTACAGAAACAAACTAATGAGACTTATTGTTATATTTCCAATCTCATGGATAATTTTTTGTGCAGTTGGAACAGCTGAGCAGGCTGAGCAGCCAAACTACCTGGCTGAAGGTCAAACCCCATTGTCCCCATTGTAACTTGTAACTTATTACCAGTCATAAGCCCCTACCAGTAAACAGTGTAAAGCCCATATAAATAAAAGACTCCCTTATCAAATTTACCTCAGGCAAGGATACAAGGTTGCAATGGGATTTGACCTTCAGCCAGGTAGTTTGGCTGCTCGACTTGCTGGACTGTGCCAGCCAAACAGAAAATATCCAAGACTCCAGGGGAAAAAAACGATAGTTTTCATTAGTTTGCTACTGCGAGTAATGAAAGAAGTCCTTAGAAGTTGCTTGGGAATAGTGCAAGAGGTCTGACTCATCCAACAAATTCCTATGTGCGGGGGGCCCCCTGCTTGAATGTTGGAGGGTATGCTGAGAGCGTAGGGGTGGGTCATGAACTTGCTGGACAGGGCCTGCCTGACAGTTGTGTCCTGAGTCCCATGCTTGGGGCCAACTTGCTGGAGTAGACTTCTGTGCTTGATCTTTCTCTTGGTCTGTGTGGTGGGACCCTGCCGTTCAGGGAAGGTGACTTTTCATTAATGCACGCAGCCAGATTTTGACTGCATAGATTTTCTTTCTTTTCTTTCTGGTGGGGATGTTAGAGAAAACATGTAAAAGTTTCCCAGACAATAAAGAAAAAGAAAAACTACTTAGGCATAAGGGATAAGGAAAAGGTAACAAATAATGGTTCACTACTCAAGGTCACATTTTCTTCTATAAGGTCAAATCTCACGCTGGAATAGCTGGGAATGAATGCGCAGACAAGATTGCTTAATACCAGGCTAGCTTCAAAGGTAACAATTACACTGATACTGATATCCTAGCGCTGGCCCAGGTGGCAACCCCTTCTACAAGATTGCTTTGCTGGCTTGGTAAGAGGCAAGACCAAGTACATGTGAATTTCCATCTTCTATTCCCAATCTGATGCACTTCCCAGAACTTAAGGAAAAGGCTTTGAAATCACACATGCATGCTAAACACAGGCTTGGATAAACAGATCACTAGACAGGCTATTGCGCTTATCATCAGAGCTTGCTAACCTACGCAAATAAGGGCATTAGCAAAGCCTTCTGGGACATGCCATGTGTCTCAACCCGTATGAAACGCACAATCTTCCAATACCGCACAGGCACCCTCTATAACCAAAAACATGCGGTACGCTTCAAAAGATCCACCAGCCTTGTATGCCCTCTCCCAGAATGTCATCATATGGATAGTGCCCTCCACATTCTCTCAGGCTGTCAATGCCCTGCCATCAGCAACATGGCAACTGAGCGACGCAACATTGCCAGCAGAATGATCTTGAAAGTGGTCAGCGAAGGCTCTTATGGGTCAAACCCTCTAACAAATGGATGCAGGCAGCACAGATCGTCTGGCTCAGCAAGATCTGCACATCACTGAACAAGTCTCTAACCGTGTTACATCTTTGACCCCAGCATTCCTGATCAAGCTAGATGCACCTCCAGCCGCCCCGATGCCATCCTGGTCACTCCTTGCCCTGCTAACCCTAGTAGACCACAGGTTTCCCCCTCACACACATCAGAGTCGGGAAGTTCACAGTATGAGAGGTGATGAAGAAGTAAGAAGCAGCACAACTCCAGCCAACAGCAAGATTTGAATACTCAAAACCACCGCAATATGGTGATATTCACTCAATAGGAATCGATTACTGTGAAAATACGAAGCCTGGTGCCCAGCTAGAAGCCTCACAATAACAACACAGTGAACTGTGTAAACAACTTCAAGGCGCCGAGACCACTCTCCACTCAATTCTCCTGGGCGTGGGTGGGACCATCTACCTGAGCCTTTGTGGCACAGCAGTTCGGGCATGTTGACACAAAAGTGGCTAACCCCAGGACACCAGCCAAGGTTTATGAAGTCACTAGTTTAAGATGCAGAACTGAACACGGGGTGGGACTGCGTGCTAAGGGCGGCCGGCCGAGTGCAGATGTCTTCTGAGAAAGAAATGTGTGCTTGTCTTGCACAGTGTGCCAATCACAATTGCTGCAAATTCTGTGCTCGTACGGGCACACGTTTTCCATGATGGATGCTGTTGGGTTTCCACTCGAGTTGTGATTGGCAAGCATGAGGGTTATAGCATGAAAGAGAGTAGCAAAGGCCTTTGTCTGCTTCCTCTCATGTCACCTCCGGGGTAAACAAACATATCAAAGAAATAAAACTTATCCATGGCATCCCCTCGCCGTTTTCTACCATGATCAAGCAAAAACAAGCGTCCTTTTACGGCGTCCCGCTTCAGCAGGTCCTATGGGGCATCCTGTTTTCGCTCATCATGGTCCTGTGTTTCCTGGCTGCGAAACTACACTTTCGATCAGAGTCTCTTCAGGACTGTGCGCGGAGTGCAGAGGCCTTCAAATCGCAGCTCGATGTAGCTAAGGACCACCTGTACTTGGCACGCACTGAGTCCAGGTGAATTGATTTCAGCACAGTGGTCACACAACACACACACACACATGCACACACACATAAACACACACACACACACATACACACACACACACACACATAAACATGCACACACGCACGCACACATATAAACAAATGCACACATGCACACACATACACACGAGCGCACATATACACGCAAACACACACGCACAAACGCACACACTCACTCACACACACACACACACACACACGCACACACGCACACGCACGCACGCACGCATGCACGCGCGCACACACACACACACACGCACACACGCAATTATTATTGCTTTCGCAGTCAAGTAATGGCATTGAACATAGTCATGGGGTAATGCAGAGCAAGTCAAGTGCCTTGCATCACCACCACGCAAACATGGCAACAGAAATCTGCGTCCTTTGAACACTGTAGTCGGCAGCACGCAAATGAAGATTTGCATTGGCCCAGACAGTTACTTGAAGCCAAGCCAAAAGGAGGTGGATGAAACCCCACCTGTTTAGCCCACAAACCCCAAACCAAGCCCCTCCAATTTGAAATGTACACTTGCAAATAAACAGCTTGCATCAATTTCCAATCCCACTGTTGTTGTCAGAATGACATCTGAGCTCAAAACGCCCTCGGAATCTTATTCCTCCCAGCTGGACTTGCGCCCATGAATACACCTTCAGGGAGCTGGATCACGAGAGAAGCAGGCTCAAGTCTGAGCTGGAGGATGTTGCCACACGTTTAAACCGTGTGGTAAGTCAGTAGCTTTGCTTCATTGTCTGGAACAGGCTTGTTCTTTGGGCACTGCTGTTTGTTGTGCATATGAATTGTGCGCATCACATGCCCTCCTTGTGCACTTATACTTGTAAGCTGGGAACACCAAGGGAGCAGGCTTGAAACAACAGGTTTTGAGCCTCTGCCAAGGCATGGGTCTGGACAATCAATATTTGTATCACAATCGCATGTCCCCTGATGTGGAAGGGCAGGTTCAGACCTTGCAGTGTGCATAAAATTCTCCAGTACCATTAAGATCTTTGCGCACTTGCAAGGTTTTGGTTGACATACAAGTTGCATCGAGGAGGAGCCTCGTGTACTCCCTTCCTACCAAACACACGCATGGATGCACGCACCTACACCTGCACGTGCGCGCACACACACATACACACACACACACACACACGCGCGCGCGCGTACACGCACACACGCACATGCGCACAAATGTGCATGCAGACACCAGCGCTTCCTTTTTGGTTTACATGATCAATTTAATGTCACATCTAGATACCGTATTAAATGTGTATCACCGCGCATAAATATCGTTTTCTGCCCTGCGCGGTGACTGCGTGCACGGAAAAAAATATAAATTTATTATAAGGGTGCGCGGTTGTGTTTGGTTGTGGAAATGGACCTTTTGGTACGGTTTGAAGTATGAGTGGACAAAAATGCCCCGGCCTTCCCCTCAGCAGCAGCCCCTTCCCCTCGCAGCCTCTCTGCAGCAATCCCCCCCGCAGCAGCAAAAACAGGGGCACAAGCAAGCAGGACAACAGATGGAGAGGAATGGGAGCATGCTCCGCAGGGGAGGGGAGCAGCACTTGTGCCAAATGAGTTTGTTTGATTGGAACCCTGGGGGAAAGGGAATAAGTAGACATGTCTGCATGAGCATAAGCATGACAGTAGAATCGAGGTAGTTCAATATATTGAATGTCTCAAACAGACCTTAACTTGCCTCCAAGTTGGTGCTCATCAACTTGCATGGAACCTCTAAAGTGAAGCTTGTTGTGTTTTTCTGGGGCTTTCCAGAGGCACACAAGGCCCTGCGTGGTTGATGCGTAGTTGTGAAAAAAATTGATTTCAGGGTGCGCTGTTGATGCGTGGTTGCAAAGCTAATTATTTTGGGGGGGGTGCAGGATGAGTCCAATCGGGTGCGGTATGCCGTTCTTTTAAACCCTAATTTTAGCTTTTGCCCATGTCCCCAGCCCGCCGGAAGGCCTGCAGCCTCCTGGCAATGAAGTGCTTGGCAAACTATCATATGGTATTCTACAGAACGCTCAAGTAGGTGATAGTGTTGTCTGAGCAAAAGGCTGTCCTATTTCTTCCCTGAGAAAAAAGTCAATTGTCAACCTCCATATTGCCTTAAGTATGTCATGACAAGAGTCTGCTGTGACGAGAGTGTGCTGCAAGTTGGTTGACTTAGTTGGGCGGTGGTATTTATGCTTGTGACAACACACTGAGGCTGTGTTGAGTAAGCACACCTAGCCCTTGGAGGAGGAAGCCAGCAGTGCCACGCCAGTGCATCAATCCAATATCTGTGCATATCTGTGCATGCTGAGTCCAGCCTAATTGCCAATTGCATTGGTCAGTTAGCCAAGCAACAGTCAGGCCGACACTTGAGAATCTGCGCTATATCTGCCCGCAAGCAGGGAGCTCCAGCCAAATTGCTTGTTGCTGCGCGGCACAGCATCAGAACTCTCTCTCCCTTCTGGTCATGGGATGTTAAGACGCTGTTCTGGCTGCATCGCTTTCTCCGCCTGACAAGTATGTTCCAGCTTACCTATCCAGTACATAATGACCATGCTTGCTAGCATCAAGCCATTTCCCAATGGCTGCTAGGTAGGGAAATTAGGCAATGTTGAACTCCTTGCTTCTGGAAGCCTGCGCGCATGCTGTGAGGTGCTGCTTCTTGAGGCTGTGTACTCAGCACCCTTGTCAAAGCACTGCTGCCATGCTACCCTGTCTTTCTGTCCTTGCTGTCATGCTGCAATGCACTCCTTGTGCTTCTTGCCCTTCTCATGCGTATTCACCTATACACTGTTCTTCACTGAAGCCTTAGTCCGTCTGAGCTCAGCGATGCACTGTGACAATCACTCACTCGTTATTCACCAGTGCCACCTTCCTGGGGCCAATCATGCTTGCGTACGAAAGGGTGAGCAGGGGGTCCACAACAGTCTTGCTCTGAATTTGTTGGTGAACCCATGCGGCTTTCCAGCCTTGCCCGCACCATCGCTTTGCCCTTTTCTTGTCCTTTTCTCACTCCTTCCATCGGCCATATAATAATTTTTGATGGGTTACCTAACACCAGTCATTCTGAGCTGCTTCGATCCCCTTGTCACCAAAGCCCCTTGAGGCCCCCAAGTCCTCGGCTGGTTTTATAGCTCTCGAAATCTTAAAACACAGAATTTCTATAGCAATCGCTATAATATAGCGCCAAAAAGGAAGCACTGGTACACACACCAATACACGCACGCATGCATGCATGCACGCACGCAAAAACGCATGCAAATGCTTGTGCATTGAAATGAGTACAGAATGGACTGGGCAATCATGCATACTCGTATGCCCATTTGCAAGAGCGTGATTAAAAGCATGCTCCTCAACTGCGTGCAAACCATCCTCCATTGTATGTGGATATTCCATATTGATCAACTGTGTGTTTTTGCTGGTTCTGTGCCACAGGTGGGTCTAAAAGCCCAGTTGAAGACGGAACTTGTGAAACTGATCGATGACTACCTTGCACTGAAGCAAGAGCTTCGGGGGATGTACAACCAGGCTGAGCTGACTCGGAGCGAGGCTTTGTCCTTGGAGACACAGGGGCTTCAAGTGGAACAGCAAGTGCAGATCCTGCACTCAAGCTTAAAAGCCTTAGATTTGCCGACTCCATCCTCGATAAGCCTTTCAAAAGCACCAAGCGGCAAGACATAGAATACTGAGTGCAAGCACTTATTCTGTGTGCTCTTCACATTGCTGCCAGTCCCTGTACAGGTGGTGATGCATTGGTGACCTGGCGTCTCTTGGTTTTCAGACATCAGCCAAGCAATAATTTTGTTTGGCAATTCCATCATTTTCCCTGTACATGTCTAGGGGGAGGAGTTAAGGTAGTTCTGTGATTGTGGAAGGTTTTTCCGCCTGTTTTTTGAGCGGAGGGATGTTGCTTGGAGTTGCTCATGTCAAATTCATTGCTTAGCACAATATTACAACATTTATCTTATTCATTAAATGTGCACAGTGGCGCGTACAGAAATTCAAGTTTATGATGACCAGGTGGGCTGTGTTTATGACTGACTTTTTCTGTTGACATGCAAAGGCATCCTGAGCACTATAGGGCATGCATTACCTTTTTTGTAGGCTGCTACATAGGCACATGCACACTAGACATGCCATTGGGAACAAAAACATTCATAACCCCTGTGCCCTGGAGCCACGTGCTGCTAGGAACCCAGACCCACTTTAGCTTCCTTCACATTTTCTGGTGAGGGAGACTCATGGCTCTTTAAGCCGATGTGTCTCCGTTTCCTTATTTGGCTTAGGTAGTTTTTACACTGCGTACATAGGTTTCCCTTTTTCTTTTTCTGTTCTATTTTGCAGTTAATTAGTAAGGAAAGGGTTACATAGATGTACTTGTCAACAAGCTGCCAAGTAACACGCATGACACGCTTCAGTGTACTCTGTGATAAAAAAAATCGTGTAGCTCAGACTACCAAGAGATAACAAGGGATGACAAGAGGCCTACAGTACGGTATCTTGGCTGATTTGGCGTCAATGCCATGAACAGTGGGACACACTCATGCAGCATAAGATTTTAGATTTAGATTTACACGGGGGGACCTTCAGCCAGACTGCAGCATAAGAAATTGTAACCAAGTCTGATGAAACTGTCTTACCACAGGAAGTCATTTATCTCATTATTTGTCAAGCCATGAAAAGTAGCCTAAGGGTTACAAGGGGTTGGCCTACAGCCCGAGACTCTGGCTGATTGACTGCTGGTGAAACATTCTCATCCAGGATCAGAAATTGAAACCAATTATGACTTCACTTTTGAAATTCTGTACGAGTCTTGATTTAGGAAAGCATTGACCTCGAAATCAGTCAAAACGTGGAAGCTCGCCAAGAAAGGATTGAAGTCAGCGCCTGGAAGCTGTAATGGTTTAAATACATCATGGACAGGTCCTTGTATTTTCTGCGCAGCTTACACACCTCAAAGCAATTGCAATAGAAGAGAACATGTTTTTCGTCCTGGACTTCAGCACACTCACACTTATCACAAATATTTGAAGCACCCAGGCCTTTACAGGACTCAACCTTCACTGAACTTGGCAAGCAGTAGGCACAAAGCCTGAACCTACTCACATTCCTCATGACTCCTTTATCCAGATCCTTAAATAGATATGATGGGATACAGAAAGGTGTGCGTGCTGTTTGATTTAAAGGTTTTCCGCACCAATGATGGTAAGTCACTGCTTTCCTGTTCACCTCACGGGGACTGAGTGCATCCGCTTCCCTCCTTCTGCTGCCTGTACCTCAAATCCTTTAAGAATTCCTTGCATGGGGATCTTAGCAGCACTCAGCATTTTTTGCTTAAACAAATCCTCATAGCGCATTCCACTAAAAACTGTAGACACATGTGCAGACCAACAAGACTCTTCCCCATTTGCAAAGTGTAAATCCGCTTTCAGCACTCTACTTAATGTCTTGCTGTTTGAAACAAGCATGCTGTTACAAAAAACTTCCAAGCCAAGCCAAGTCAGAGTGTGCGGCCTATTCCTTAGATCATGTTCATGCACAAATAGCCTAAGAGGGAATGAAGTTTGTGTCTGCAGACAGAGAAAAGTAATTATTAGGTATGAACGAACCCTGGAACAAGTCCTTGTATATTTGACATGCAATTCCGACTTGATAGGATCGGACAGGATAGGATAGGGTTGCATGGCTATACCTGCCTACAAGGGCAGCTTAATTGAAGCAAAAAGGTGCCTGTAACCAAACCGAACCAATCTTGTGTAGAAAGTTCGACTTGAGTCATATAGCTCCCTGTGATTACAAGCTATCTATGAGTTCAGCAAGACCACTGGTGGCACTTTAAGCCAAAGGGCTACAAGGGGGTGGCCTATAGCCCGAGACTCTGGCTGATCGGCTGCTGGTGGACTTTCTCAACCAGCATCGAAAAAAGAAACCAACTCTGACAAAAACGCTAAAAATCCATTCGAGTTTTGATTTTTGAAAACGTTAAACCAAAGCTTTATGCTGCAGATAGGTGCAAATGGCATTATGTATATTTATACAAGTCTTGATTTGTGAAAACGTTAAGCCAAAGCTTCATGCTGCAGTTAGGTGCAAATAGCATTATGTATATATGCGCTGTAGCGCTTGCCTACTTCCGCCTTTATTTTTTCCTCACCAATCAACTGCTACATGATTTACAAGTAAGCCATCAGTCAAACTGCTGGTCTGCTGGGTGGAGGTAAGTTTACACTGTTGTATCCCCCTACAAGGGCAGCTGAGCAGAAACACTGAAGCCTGGAACCAGATTTGGCCAAAAAATGCTAAACTCGTAAAAGTTGGACTTAAAATAAGATAACAAAGCCATGTAATAATGTAATAAACCAATGCGCCAATAAACTTGCTCGCAAACTTCATGCCCATTCTGTCATGTATGCCAAGAAGCTTGTTACCACTAGGCGTGCTATTGAAAACAAGAATATTTGTCACACCCAGGTTATGGAGCCGGGTGCTTCCAATAACCCTCCAGATCCCCATTAGGGTCTTCTTTTTGTAGCTTCGTGGTGGAGGGGACTCACGGCTCTTCTGAGCTAATGTCTTTCCTTTTCCTTAATTGATGTAGGGGAGTTTCTTCTGCCTAAGTAGTTTTTTCTTTTTTCTTTCTTCTTTTCTTTCATGTTTTTTGCGGTCCGAGGTTTGATGAAATAGCACAAGGTGCATTATGCTCAAAGGCTTTAAACCTAAAGTTGTTGATACAAATAAATGCTCACTGAGCATCTCTGGCAGGACATCTGATGAACAGTATACTGGTACATGCGTTTCAAAAGCATTCGTTTCAAATATGCCTATGCAAAGCTCCATGTTCACTAGGATGAGGTTTGGCATCCGGATGATGAAGACGTATTTACTCCTCCATAGGCAAACTAGCTAGCTTGGATGACGTCAACCAAAGGGTCCGACGTTTCTCCTAGAAGCTCCGTACCTCCTGAAAGGCCCCCGTGTTGCTTAGATTGCCTGCGCTGGGTGAAGCAAGATGAGGGAAAAAAAGAAGAGGCTTGTATATCTTAAAGACTTTATAGGCTATATATTGTACCACAGGAGGCTGGCTGTCTCAGTGATCTGTACTTCTCCACTAGCCTTCCTTGTTCTCTAGCCTTGCGGTTGGGGGGAGTCACGCCTCTATTGAGCCAATGTGTCTATTCTTCCCCCTAGGACATAGCGATGCAGCACAAGCCTTCATGTTGCAATGTAGGTGCTCATATGAGCTTAGAATTTGCAACAAATGTGATTGACATACTGTACAAGACGAAGAACACGTTATCCTGGATTGCCCATCTCAGGATCTGACAAATTTGCGCGCTCAGTTCCAGCATCTGTTTAGCTCTGCACCCCCCAGCAGTGCATAACGCTTTAGAGACTTCATGAACCAGGCTGATGTGTCTAGGATTAGCCAAGTTCGTTTCTGCATGCCTGAAATGCTGTGAATGAGCTTCTAGTACTGCTTTTAAATTGGACTGGTTTGGTTACAGGCACGCTTTGCTAAGCTGCCCCTGTGGGCAGGTACAGCTATGTAACCCTTCCCTCCCCTTCCCTTCATATTGAAATATGAACGTTGCCAGCCAAGTTCAACCGACTTATCAGAGCATGATGTAAGAAAGGTGAGGGTACAGGTGTGAGAAGAAGAAGAAGAAGAAGAAGAAGAAGAAGAAGAAGAAGAAGAAGAAGAAGAAGAAATTCACAATGACATAGTGACCCTCCCTCTTTTGCCATTGAGAACTCAATCAATCAGGAAAGGCAATGAAGGTAATGAGTAAGAAAATAGCACGCAGGCAGCAAAACCACTCCCCACAAATGTAGGAAAGAGAGAACTAGTGAAGAAAAAGCATATTGCTCCTAAAAGTTTCAAGAGGAAAAGAAAACTTTTCTTTTTGATCCTCAAGGAGAGTGGTCAGTGGGATGCTATCAGTGTTATCAGTCCTAAACTTCAAGCCTTTCTTTTTAGTTTCAATCTTAGGTCTGGTTTGGTTTCAAGCATCTCTTTGTGTGCTTCAGCTAAGCTGCCCTCGTAGGCAGGCATGGCTATGTAACCCTTTCCTTTTTCTATCAGTATCAGCAACACTGTGGTAGTAACCCATGCCTGATCTCAATGATTAAAGTTAACAGAAGCCTTCTCAAGAGTGCGTGTGGTGCTGATAAGTTTGTGAGCATACTGGACAGAATAAGCTCCGAACACTTGCAGCTGCACATAAAACCCAATGGCCGTGGACCTACAAATACCATCAACAGAGCAGAACTTGCAGGTATTCTTGTGGCACTCCAACAAGGGCAAACTGACATTGCCTCTGATAGTGCATCCTGCCTTTCCCAGATTTCCAAACAAACTCTCAATCCGATGCGCATGAGGTATCACCTACATGCAGAGCTCATTCGTGCTATATCAACCATGTTAGAGCACTCCCCTCATCCTATTAATTTCTACAAGGTCAAAGCCCACTCTGGCATCATTGGCAATGAGGGGGCTGACGCCTGCGCACGGTCTGCAGCCCTCACGGCCACCACAGATATTGAACTCCCACATGCCCGGGACCCTTTCCATAATTTCTGCTGGCTCTCATTGAAGACCTCTCACGCACAGAACGGTGGCAGGCATCGCTCCCACGCTTCCCCAATTCAAAACCTCAACAACCTGACCGACAAACTTAAATTACACATGCATAAAAAGCACAGGCTAGGCTCTTTTGATATCTCTGGCTACCATTACAATAGCTGGCAGAGGCTCAACCATGCCATACAACCCACTTCCCCGATCACCACTGCCAGTATAGAAACTCACAACCCAACCTATCAACTTGCTAACAAGGAATTCAGCAGCTCCTTCTGGTCTACTCCTAGAATTACTCTCAAACAACAGATAGATGTAGTAAAATACCGCACAGGTACAGTCTACACACAAAAGCATGCCATTAGATTCAGCAGGTCTTCCACCGATGGAAGATGCCCGCTGTGTGATGATATGGACAGCATTAATCACATCGTCCTCAGATGTCCAAATCCAACTATGAGTGGTATGCACACCAACAGACACCATGTTGGCCTTAGCTTCTGTGTTAAAGCCCTTAGCAAAGGCAGGTTTGGCTCATCCCTTCATACCAATAAGTTATTGGTATGGATGCCTGCCGTAATGAGAGACTCCTGGATCAGGGGATACAAGTCCCAGAAAATATCTCACGAGCCATTCCAGAATGGTTTTTTCCTATTGGTACTGGCTCCTCTGCTCGGCACCAAAGCCGCCCTGATGTTATCTTTGTGAGATCTATCCCGGGCAGACAAGCTCACCTTGATCCTTCTAAGATCCCTCCTCCTCAAGACAGAGACATTCACCTTGTTGAACTGAAATTCTGCCCTGACACCAACCCCTATATTACTTTCGAAACTGCAACAACTAAACATGCCCTCATTATAACCAGGCATAAAAACCGCAGCTCAAGGAATCCAAAGAGGAACAACAAAGTGACTCTACACATCATCCTGATTGGTGTGGCTAGCACTATCTACAATGAGTACACGATCAAACCTCTTGTCAATGTGGGCCTATCCAAACAAAAAGCAAAATCCCTAGCTTTCAAGCTGAGCTGTCATGCCATACAGAGACTAACCACTATCATTAACACCAGACATGCTCTTTGCTTACAGGGGGCTTCTGGGGGGGGGTCGCTGGGCGTGCGGAGGTGGATACAAGGAGAAGGAGAGTCCGGGCGTCTCGGGGCATGGCCGACAACCCGCCTGATCCTCATTACTTCAGTCTCTTTCCCTCTCCTAGGCTAGCTGTAGCTAGTGTAGTTTTGAAGGACCTCTGGTGAGGCCCTTGCTAGCTTGCTAGTTAAGGGACCTTTCCGTAATGCACGCGGCCTGTGGCCTGCGTAGACTTTTCTTTTCTTTTTCTTAGTTCCGGATACAGCATTTGTTTTCTGATTTGGTACAGAGAAGGTAGGGTGGTTAGTAATCAGCGTAGACTAGAAATTTGTTAGTATCCCTGAAGAATGGCAGATGCTATTTCAGCTACTTTCGACCTTTACAATCACAGCACCACGAAGGTATCAAGTGAACAGCCATTAGGTGAACACGGCGGTTTTATACTTTCAATGCATGAGGAGCGGACTGCAAGTTTCTGCAAAGAGTGCGCGGAAAAGGGTGATGGTGCATGGATTTAGGGCGTGCTTTGTCATGCCATTCCAAATGTCTATAAATACAATGGAAATACCAATGGTAATATGGGTTTGCTTAAAACTGAACATCACGGTCATAAGCCAACTGCATTCTTTGGTTGCATCTTGAAAATGAATCAAATGAGACTAAATGCAATGCAATAAAAAACACGCTTAATAACAACACTGCTTAAACTAAAATAAATGCATCACAGTCAAATCAACTTATGAAAAGAGCATGGGTACGCGGCTTATTTGTAGCCAGGAGCTCTTGTATTAACACTTGCAAGCGCAGCGCCTCCTCCTCATCGTCCAGCTCTATACGAGACACGCCCAGCCAGCCAGGCACATTGCTGCTTCTTGTTTTCCCCCTGTCATCCATAATCCTGCACACACCAATGAATTGATACTCTAAGATGAGGATGGCACTGAATACAGGCACACACTTGAGTCAACTAGCCGTCGCTTCAGATGGTGGCAATGACTTGAGCAGTAATAGCCCCTATGTATGTCATATTTAAGACCATTGGGCAGTAGGTAGAGGTTGTGCATGAGCAGCGGCAGTAGTAGTAATGCAGGGGTTGCGTATGCCAGTGCTAGAGTACAGCACATGAATGGTTGAACTTGCTTCCTACAACCATGCACAGTGATGCGCTGCCTCACACCCACCTGTCACCCCCTACTGCTGCAGCAGCGGCCTCAACCATTCCTGCCAGCATTCCTGCTGCGCGCACCGCCCCTCCATAAGGGTGGCCCAGAAACATGGGGTAGCTTGGCAGCCACTGCCTCAGCTCTCGTCCCCTTGTATTGTTGTCCAGAATGCTCCTCCCCCTGCTCCAGCCACCCATCCCCAAACCTTGCTGGTCACCAATGCCTGCACCCTGGGCACTCAGGCCCTGCTGATCTCTAAGGACGGCAGCATCTCGCGTCAGCGCGTGCCAGACCTCACCCCCCCACCTGCTGCCTAGAACTGCGGAGCGGCTGCCAGGTGTGAAGGCAGGCAGGGAAGCTGCAGGCAGGCCCTGAGAGTCCTGCTGCTGCTGCTGCTGCTGCTGCTGCTGCTCCTGCGGGTAAGTGATCAGGCTTGCCCTTGCTCCTGCAGCAGCAGTCGCTGCAGGGACAGCAAGAGGATGCATGCGACTCGCTTGTATTTTCTGCTGCTGCTGGTAGGAAAGTGCAGTGGTGCTGGTGTGCACGAGCTGCAGGCAGCAGCCGCTGTGAGAAGCCCACAGCAAGGCCGACACGGGGATGACCAGGGCGGCCTGTCACAGGCAAAATCGGAGCTGGGGGGTGAGGACCTGCTTGTTGATAGAACTCAAAAGAAAGACGTTGGCAAGTACGTGCATGAGGTTGAGATGCAAAACCACGTCTGAACCGCTGGAGTGGCTACTTTTGGAAAGCCCGCTAGATCCAAGAACCAAGTGCTGAACGATGCATGCATGCTCATCTTTCCCCCCTTAGCTATTACAGCTTGTGCTCAGCAGTTTGCCATCCAGATGAGCCACACTGCATGACAAAACTTGCATCACTCAGCCCCGTGTACTCACCCTCCATCAAACACCCAACTCCCTCCCATTCACACCACCTGAGTAGGGCAGTCTTGCACCATGGCACCCTTGCCACACAGACAACCCATGAGTCATTCCATGCAGTCACCAGGACCTCGCACCTGGGCCTCACTTGTCTCATTGGCCAGCTGCGGCACAGCCACCACGATGTGTGCGTGTGTGATGAACACAAAGCCACCGCCTCGTGCCACTGCACCACAGGCCTGGAAGGGCTCATGCGCAAACGCGCCCCCTGCCACATGCTGGTGCAGCAGGCGGCAGTAAGAGTGCAGCCAGCTATAGCGCTGCAGAGGCTGCTGGGGGTCCACATACCTGAATGAGGTTGTTAGAGAGGGGGGGGGAGCAGTCCATTAGTAAAAAGCCAGGACAATGGGCAATCTGGCTGGCAGATATCATGCACAGATCATTGAGATATTGCATGTGAGGCTGCTTGTTCTCCCTGGCAATCATGAAATGTTTCCCCATCGTAGCCCGAGAAGAAAAGCAGGTGAGGTTCGGATTAAGGGGCGCGCATCTGTAGAACACAGACAGGGAACCTGGTACTGGAACCCTGGGTGGCGCATGACGATGCAAGGCTCTCCTTATAGGAGCACACACCTGGGTACCCTAATTCTAATCGCCTGTGAAGGGGGGACTAGGGAGTTGCGCAGCTTCGCCAGCGTGCCCTCAACAATCTCCAGGCCAACGATGCAGGGGAGCAGCTGCATGTGCAAATACCACGTGGTTTTGATTAATACTGGTGTGTAGCTGCTGGAATACCGGGGTAGGTGTCAGTCAGAGCCATGACACGGGGGACTGTAACTGAAAGTATGCACAGTAGCCACACGCATGCAGGCTGATTGTTTCCTTGCTCACACCCCCATTTGTGCAGTGCAGGCTGAAAGCAGAGCCAGGAGCCAGTGAAGTGCTGGGCAAGCGAGCAGGCTGTCTGGAGGGAGGCGCTAGGTAATACAGCCGGGAGCTGCACCACACTGCTTGCATGGCTCACTTGTCAACAGCGACTCTCTCACCAGGTTTCACCCATCCAGGCTCTCCATCAAGCTGCAGCACAAAGCCGGGGTTCACTCACCAACATCGCCGGCAGCTGCGATGCAATGCCAATTGGGCTCAGCGCAGATATCTGGAGGCGAAGGTCTGACAACCATGCCCTGCAAAGCCGACACAAAAGGAGCAAATGTTGTTGGTCACAAAGCGAGATTGCATGCCCTTTTCCTCACCAACAAAGAAAGGAAAGGCCTAGGAAAAGCCTGTCTGTAATCAAAGCAGGATGTGCTTATAGCAAATTGCCCTTCAGGAGATGTTGGAATTGACGTGCTAAGGATATACCAATTTTTTGCATTACCAACAGCATTGGCAAGAATGATGCATTAATCTTAACAGCTAGGTCCCCTTGCACAACTCAAACTTGTTCATAAGCAAACCGAAGGCCAGACTTTTTCCTCTCGCCAAATACATACAAATCACAGAACAGCAACAATTACCTGGTATGCTGGACGAGATTCTAAATTGAGATCAACCTGTGATGAAATGATGTCTAAGATTTTGTGGTAAAGGCGACTTTGGGATCAATTTATCTGGAAGAAGTAAAGGATAAGGCAACCGTTTTAATCTGCATCCTGATCGAGGCCTCCAAGCAGCAGCACAGCAACCTCTATCGCTTTCTTTCAAAGGTCTGAGCTCAAGTTACCCTTCATACCATTCTATTTAGTGTAGGTGGGGTCATCTACACCCCTCACAATTTGGAGCCCCTTCAAGAGTTTGGCCTTGATACTCACTATATAAAATAGCCACCAAGCTGCTTTGAAGCTTCATGCACATTCTGTCAAGTACGCTTATAACCTTGTTAGCACCAATCGCGCTCTTGTGAAAACTCCTTTCAACTCTCATCACCGAGATGTTAGTAACCCTCCTGATCCCCTTCGATTTTTTCCTCTTTTCTTGGTGCAGAGGATACACGGTGTCTCGGCCCTAGGTTTCCCCTTTTCCTTAATTCATGTCAAGAGTGTTTCCACTGCCTACGCAGTATTTCTTTTCTTGCACCCTGGTCCAGGGGCGATCAGGATTAAGTTAAAAACCACACAGTCATGATCCAAAGCAAGGCAACAATTTCGGCATCAACTCTGATTTGAGGAGCACTGCTGCGGGGTATGATGGTGCTAGAGTATGTCAGAGGCAGTCATCAACATGCATGAATATTAAGGTCGGGCAAAGATGGTCGAGCGCTTGTCAAATGAGGCCCAAGAGAGACCTTCGGCGTTCTTTGGCCCTGTTTAAAGCCTCTTTCTACAAATGCTCCGCTCTCTTCACCCAATCCTTACAAAGACATACCACGCCTCTAAGGAAAGGGTTTCATAGCTGTTCATGCCTACGAGCACTGCTGAACTGAAGCAAAAATTACCACACCTCTTACCTATATCCCGCTCCCAGGGCTTGCAGTGGCCCCCACACAATGCCGCCCTCCATGCTGCTGCTCACGATGCGATGTGCATGGCTGCCACGCGTCACTGCCAGGGCTACCTCATAGCTACACAGTGTTGCCAGCACAGCGCGTGCACGCGCAGAAAACCTGTGCGGAGCATGCCAAATCCAGCGCACAGCTCAAGACAAAGTGGTAGGAACAATGCTATGCCTGTGCTGTCTAGCAGACATGTTCTCCCCTGGTTTTGTGAACGAGCACATTCAGTGCTGAGCAAGTCACGCCAATCCATGTTTGCCTTATCGCGGCACTTCCACGAAGGTCTCACCTCTCCAACAGTTAGGCATGCAGGCAGCAACTCAATAATGATGCAGTCATTTGCTGGCCATCTGCCACAGCGCACAAAGCCCTATAAAGGCGCCCACAGCTGTCCAATCCAGCGACCCTCAATAACTGTGATTTCAAAACCCATGCATTCAATCACAACGTAGCCTCTCACGCATTTCGCAGGACTCACTTGCGGCTCGAGTTGAGCGATGCCTGCGTGGTGCGCAAGCTGAGGTCTTGCAAGCCACTTGCCAGGCCAGCCAGGGCGTAGGGGAGCCCGCCACGCAGAGCACCACGCGCAGGCATGGCCAGCAGGTGCCACATGCCAGTGGCCCACGCCTGGGTGGGCACAGGCACCATGTGGAGAGTCAAGAAAGTTGGAGACTACATACACACACACATACACACACAGGTATGCACGCGCACACACACACACACACACACACACACCAGATGCACCTAGCCCTTATCATCGTCCAATATTTTTTATTCCCAACTTGACAATGGGAATCATCTGTGGCAGATAGTTTCATGTAAGGTGAAGGTTGTTTATGTTCTGCAAAGTGCGTGTCGTAGGCAGGCCAAGCACTTAGATAAATGGTTTGTGCCAAGACTTCAGCACTCAAAGTTACAAAAAATACAATTGTACGCAGAAAATATGAAGTGCCTGGGACCTGAACCATGCCTTTTAACCATGCAACCCTCAAAGTTGCACATGCACATGCAAATGCACAAACAACAAATGTGCTGCTGCATGTACCTGCGGCACAAAAGGTGCAGAGCACACAGGAAACAATCCAGGGAGTGCACATGCAACCCTCGCAATAGCACAGGGGCACAGCGACTTGCACAAGCACATGCATATGAGGCGGTTCAGGGACTGCACATGCAGTTTTCCCCGCACACACAGCTCTTGGCTCTAGACTGCCTTGTCTCATTCAAGCCTGCAATCATTGCTTGCAGATCCATTGAAAAACATGCTGAATTCATTGGCTGCAAAAGGGCCAAGGTCAAGCAAGGCCCAAGTCAAAATTGTAGACATCACACTGACATCAAGCAGGTGCTGGGATACCTGTACAAGGCTGGTGACGTCCCCAAAGATGTCCAGCGACCCCACCAGCAGGGGCAGCTGCAGGAGGCCAGAGCGGTAATGCCGTTCAAGAACCTGGCATGCATTGAAAATATAAGCAAAGAGGAGGTTCAGCTATCAAAATCAAGCAAATCCCAGCACAGAGAGGAGGAGAACCGCATGAGTGAGCAAAGATATGAGAGGAAGAAAAGCACAGGGGGCAGTAAGCAACACGTGCCCATGTAATCCAGTCACATATGCCGGTAAACATAGGGTTGAGCATTTTCCTTTTGGTGACTTGTTTTGCACCAACTTGGTGGACCAAGCATCAAATATACCCTCCATATCCTTAATGACATCATTGCACATTCGGTGTATGTGGTCCAGGCTGAAGGGGTGCATACATATGTGCATGCATTGCGAGCTGAATGTGTGTGTGTGTGTGTGTATGTGTGTGTGTATGCGCGCGCGCAACATGTAAGCACAGAGGAAACTGTGGCAGAGGGGGTCAATTGGCTTATATTGCAGGACATGCTCTTTTTCAAGCTCTTTCTCCAAACACATCATGTAAACCATTACTTTTCATTAAGTATCATATTCACCCCAAAAGGATATAAATTGGAGGACCCCAGATCACTCTCCTGACCTCAGATCACCATAGAAGAGCCCACAGTGCCACCCTGGGACCATTTTTCACTCCCGAAAATACTTGGTAATATCCATACAACATGCTGACATTCGTAATGACTGCACCTTGCTGACTCACTTCCGCCCTGCCAAAGCCTTTACCTGTGTCAGTTGCTCCACGCCCAGCAAAGGATGCCCAATGTGCAGCGGTTTGAGTGTGATCCATGCGCGCTCTAGGCGCGCAAGGGAAAGCAGTAAGCGCACCAGGAGCCCCTGCTCATGCACTGTGCCAGCTGCACGGCATGCGCACAAAAAAAGGAGGGAAGGTGACACACAAGTGTACACGGATAAGCAGCCACTTGCATACCTTGTGACAAGGTTCATGCAACAACAGCATTGCGGAAGGCTTGATGACGCAAAAAGGATATAGGTGTTTCCTTTTTTAACACTCAGCTTATATATGCACTGTGCATTACGCACTCGCTTGAAAGGACAACACACACACACACCAATAGACGTGCTCATGGCGGTCGTTGCTGGGAGTGGGCTGGCCTCAGGCGAGAACAGCTGAGGCTGGCCCCTCTGCTCAGGTGCTGCCCAGGCGCTGCTGCCGCTGCTACTGCTGCTGCACCTCCAGCTGGCAGGGGTGAAGCTGAGCGCTAAGCGTGCACGCGAGATGCTGATGTCGCTGATGTACACCTTGCAGGGACTGAAGGTGCCAGGCTGGGGGGCTGGGCCTGTGAGGCAAATGGTGGGGGGTCAAAGGGCATGGAAGTAAGGTTATGGTTTTCTGTTGCAAGGCTTGCACAGCACACAGACTTGAGCAGACAAGCCTGGGTAATCATGGGACCATGAGAGCAGGGTTGAAATGGCTTTGGGAAATGGCTCTGGCAGGCATTTTGTGGGCCTGGGGCATGCCCATCCATCAAGGAACAGCCACTAGATCCAGGACGCCACATGCAAAGCAGGCAAGCCTAATTTTGAAAGAGCATCACAGCACTAGGACCAAGGGCTCTTCTACGGTCGCCACATGCAAAGCAGGCAAGCCGTCTGCTCCACCTGTTAGCAGGTCAACATCTGGCTGACCACCCAAGCTGCCTTGCAGGCACGTAGGAAAGGGAGCAGGCAGCGCAGGGCAAGCAAGGGGTGGCTCAGCTTGCGCCACTCCTGCAGTTTTGCCTCCCACTGCGTGAACCCTGTCTCCAGCTCCCAAGCTTCCCTTCTGGCTACGCTCAGGGCGTGCAGTATTAGGTTCACCAGCTCCAAGGCTGCTCCCTGCTATTGCTGCGCCTTGCAGCAGGGAGAGGTGCTGCTGCTGCTGCTGCTTGGACTGCTGCTGTGCCAGTACGTGCTGCGTTAGCATGGCTGCTCTCTCCTGCGCCACAGCCTCCCCCATGTGCGACGCATGCGCCAAGAGGGCACGGCCTTGCCTCTCATCCACATTGGCTGCCATCGCAGCAGCTGTGACGCGCAGCTGCTCACAGCACAGCACGCCTTCTACAAAGCACACAAGCAGGTTGTGTGAGTGTGTGTATACGTGTGTGTGTGTGACCTGATGCTGGGGCACCAAGGCAGGCGCTGTCTGCCAAAGCAGGCAGATGCACCACCAGGCCCCAAAGCAGAAGCTAGTTGATCACAGCTGGTTGGTACTCAAATGGGCAAAGTCGGAGAGGCTTTCAAAGGCTGTACAGGCACCAAGTTCTGAATGCTGCCCACATGAGACACACGCGAATGTTAATCCTTTGTCCAGACAGCAGGACATACAGCCACACTTAGCAGATCAAACACACACACACACACCTGGCACACGCAAGCACACCACAGCTTGGACCGACACCGCTGGCGGCACTGCAGACGCGCGCGCCAGCGCCCCCAAGCCAGAGCCCCTGCCCCAGCCACTGGCGCTGCTGCACCGCAGCCCAGGGCCTGCTGTCCTGGCTGCAGCAGCAGCGCCTGAGCTGGTGAGCTGCGTCGAGGGATGGAGGTGAGGGTGGGGGATGGAGGGGTCAAGGGGAAGGCAGGGACTGCGGTTGGGTACACAGCAGGTGGAGGGCGGGAGGACGGGAGGGCCCCACCAGGAGCGAGAGACGGGGGCAGCAAATGCCACAGGGTGGGCCGCATCGCGAAGGCAGTTGTCGCATCGCAGGGAGGACAGGGAGAGGTGGAGAGCCACCTGTCGTGTGCGGAGACGTGTGTGACAGGAAGGAGTGAGACGGGTTCAGTCGCCAGGCTATGTTGGTAGATGATGGAGGGAATGCAGAGGGCAGGTGTGCTGGGAAAGCAATTCCTGCCGGAAGTGAGGACAGGCAACTCAGTGCGCCCCTTTGTGTGCAGAGGCAGAAGAATCGGCTGGACAATGCGGCATCAGGACCTGGCATGCATGTGGCTACCTTGAAGAAGCAAACTTATGAAAGGTGCCTTTGCAGCCAAGCATGATCACGCACACATTCAAGCACACACATACACATCTCACACATATACCCGCATGCATGCATGCAACATGGTGATCAAGAGGCAGTGCAGATTGCTGGTTGGCTGCTTCTCCTGTTCCTCTCTGCCCACCTTGTCCATCGTGACATGCAGCCCTCCTTGCAGCTCCCCTACGGCCAGGTACGCCAGCTCCTGCGCCTCGCCAACCACAGACACGCCCACGCCTGCAAATTGCACCTCCATGTCGAACACTGCCCCACACCCGTGAGTCCCCTCACAGCCTGCAAGCCCTTGCCCTCCTTGCTGTTGCTGCTCCTGATGCATCAGCGGGCCAGCACCCGCAGATCCATGTGTGGACCCTGGAGGAGAACCAGCAGCAGCAGCAGCAGCAGCAACAGGCTGCCTTGGGTGGGACTGGCCTGGGCGCAGTAAGGACAGGTTCCTGCTGAGATGCATGCTGCCGGTTCGCACAAACTGAGCAGAGGCCGCTGCAGCGGCAGTGGCGGCTGCCGCTGCTGCCTTAGTGTATGGCCGCAGGGAGTGGGCTTGGGTGAGTGTGCTGTGTGGGAGTGAGCTGTGGCGGAGCAAGGCAGGTGGCTGGCTCGGCTGCGGGACTGGAGTAGAAATGCGTAGGACACGCACAGTCTTGTCAGGCCTGATCTCCACGTTGAAGCGCTTCTTGGGCTGTGCAGCAAGATGCAAGACATTGAAGGGACACAGCGTGAGGCAGAGAGCAAGATTAAGGAGCCAAGGTGATTACTCTCCGTGATTTACTTCTGCTGTGCAGCGCACTTCTGTCGCAGTGTGCCTTTTGCCACCTCTTGATGTGGCCCTTTCGTTTTTCTTGTGAGCAATGGAGGCCGCTCCACTCCAGAGATAACAACGCTGAGGAGGGAAAGCTCTGACACAGGCAAGCATTACTTGAGCATTTAACGTTCATATGATGAAGAGTGAGCTTGAGCCAGTTCATGCTCAAAGCAAAAAGCAGAGCGTCCATGGTTGGAATCATGTAAGCTTAGATGGAAAGGTAGATCCCAATCACATTTAAGCAGCCTCCCAGCATTGCTACACAAAACTGACATTTACAGGCGTACATGTACGCACACACACACACATGCGCGCACCTGCCGACTCAACCAGCGCCCCACGCTGTGCGTCTTAGCCGGCTGCAGCTCATCCAGTCGCCACACCCCCAGCCACTGCTGTCCCCCTTGCAGCTGCACCATGAGCCGCAGGGGCTGTGCCAGGGGCTCGTCCCATGCAAAGGGCATGCGGGAGAATGGGAGCACTGCGTCTTGAGCGGAGCAGCCCTCCTGCGGGTGAACCACAACTCGCACATGAGAGAAGATCTGAAAGCAGGCCTTGGCTGCAACTGATGTGCCCATAACAAACAGTTGCGACAGAAAAAATATAAAGTGAAAAGTCAATGCTTGCCGTTAGGTTGTGTGCATTAAGGAAAGGACACTGTGACTCGCAAGAGCACACTGCCTGAGCTACATGCACATTACTTGCATGCAATACTGGATGGGCTGAAAAGGAAGGCGGTGCACAAGAGGTCACAGGCACGGAGCAGCAGCATGTCTTACAAGCGACGCCATGCACTCCCAACACACGCACCTGATGCACCAGCAGCGTCTCAGCTGTGTCGTTTTCAATCCTGCATGGTGCCATTGTCCGAGGGGGGTCACAGGTCACAGAGGTGAAGGTTCATATAAGTCCTTGGGGGCCAGCTCCAAGGACGCAGCATGTATAGCAGGCATCAACATGGCACGTGGGCAGGCAGCTCAACAAGCTCAGCAGCGGAGCACACAGCAGCACTGGCCCTGTTGCACCATGGATATACAATGGATGTACATGGTGCACCTGTACGGGGCTTGACCAGCTGGCTTCTCGGAGATCAGAATGAGGAGGGTGCCGCTGCTGTGCAGCAATTGCTCCACTCGCAGCAGGAGCGCAGGCTTGCTGTTGGTGCTGTGAGGGTTGCTTGCTGTTGTGTCAGGCTGCCTCCTTCTCACCTGTGAGTGTGTACAGGTGCGCAGGATGAGGTGACAAGGTGCGACAAGATGCGTGCACAGCAAGGGAGAATGGCATGTTTGCCCATGTATCGTTTGTCAGATCAGGCTTTAGCCGGCTGCATAAGCTGCTGCTGATGGAGGTTTTGGGCCTGACAGGCTGGCAGTGTCCAAGGCAGAAACAATCAAAGCTGATGCAAGGGGATGCACCGCCAATACAGCCACTCCCTCTTTGCCTCCCCAATGGTGTGTAATAAAGAAGCCTGCCACCAAGGCAACAACACACTCTGAGCAGCGTTTCTCACCCACTCATTTGAGGAGCCAAGAGTTGGTGGGCATTCCAGCCATGCTGTCCTGTGCACTGACATGCGCAACCAGCGGATTGGTGCAAAAATGATCCACCCACCTTGACCAGCGTCTCACTGAGCAAGCGCCCCCAACCCTTGCCGTCTGCCTGATGTGCAACACTTGGACCCCCTTCCATGCCTTCATCCCCACTGGCCACACCCAGGCTGCAGGACCAGTCCCAGTCATAGCTGCTGCTGCAGACGCTGACACTGAATTGCAGAGGTGCATGGACAGCAGGCCAGTGCAGAGGCCGGCGCTGGGAGGGTGCCAGCGGCATCCACCTTCGCAAACAAGGAAACAAGGGAGCAATGAGAGTTAGGCAAGGTTGTAGGTAAGGTCGGATGCGTAGCGAGAGACTGTTCTAGGGGGACAGGCTGGAAAGCAGCTTCGCCCATTCACAAGGGCAAGCCAGGAAGTAAGCCCAATTAGCGCATCCATCACCTAGCAAGCAGAAAGCTGTTTGCATTTGGCAGCTGCCGAGTGTTCTGGCTGTGCGAGCTAGGAGATAGCTGCAGGAGCATGATCTCACTCACTGCTCGTGCACGCCCAGCCCTGTCCTGATCAGCCCACACCCCTCCTGGCGCAGTCGCAAAGGGACACCTGCAGCATTGCACACCTGCAAGAAACGGAGCAACACACGCCCTCTGGTGCTAGGAAGCTGAAGAGAGAGGAAGGCAGGCACAACACGGAGCTAAGCACGGCCAAGGGGAGCCGGATCAGGCCCCTCCCTCTGCTTTTACCAGTCACGCAACTGAAGTTGCTGCACAAAAGCTGCCCGCCCAGGCAAACACTGCTTAAACCTCCTCCCACCCTTGCGCCCTTCCGCCATTAAGCAAGGGGCTCACCCAGGACAAGCTGTTTGCAAACCAGCCCGAGAGTGTCCACGCAGGTCGCTCTTACCAAGTGGCGAGGCAGGAGGTGCAGCGCCCAGCTGCCTGGGGAAGACAGCACAGGGGACAGGCGGGCAGCGAGCACATAGCCAGGACACAGCTGCTCTGGTGTAGCAGGAGCATGCAAGCCACTGCCACTGCACAGCATGCCAGGAGCTTGCTCCTGGTGGGAGGCTGGGGAGTGTGCCTTGGGCGATGCTGGGGTGGAGAGGGGGGGCCTACTGGGAGTGACGCAAGTGATCAGCTGCACAGGGGGTAACGATTGTTGCTGTGGTGGGGGTGGCTGGGGTTGGCTGCTGCCCTGGCCTGCTGTGTTGATGGGTTGAGGGGGGGGGTGGCAGCTGGAGGGTGGCGGGTGCAGACCACACTGCGTCAGGACAGGGGGGGGGGGGGAATGTCAAGGGAAGGGGGTGTGACAAACGCCAGGGATTGTTGAGGTTAGAAGAAGAAGAGTGGGGGACTGTGCCAGCCCGGAGCAGAATGAGTTAGGAAAAAAGTTACAAAAGGGGGGGTTTTAAGGGGTGTATGTGAGCTGTCCAGATCTGTGGTCCCCTGAACAGACAGCTCAAAGCGGCCCACAGCACGATGAGGGAAGTCCTGTCCATTCAAATGCACATCAAGTGCAGGCTTTGTTTCTGGGCCGACATCCAAGCAAGCAGGCAAGCAGCCGTTGGTTGCCTCCCTGCAATCCCTGCCTACTTGCTTGGGCATGCTGCGCCCTTGTGCCAGTGGTGCAGCCTGCACATGGCCCATGCACAGCGCCTCCGCCTGACTCATCCCTGCCCCACCCTCACCACACCACCCACCCACCATGCACCCACCCCTCACCTGGCAGCGCATGCAGCTTGCTGCTGTGGAGGTACCCGAGGCCTGCATGAGGTGCCATGCACAGCTGGAGGGGACCATCCCACACAGGCAGGTCTCCACACAAGGTGGGAAGGAGGGCAGGGCCCACAAGGCCTCCTCCTACACCTCCTGCTTGTTCCTGCTGCTGCTGCTGCTGTTGCTGCTTTTCAAATCCTTGGTGTGGCAGACACTGGATATCATGCATAATCTGCTGTTGCTGCTGCTGCTGCTGCTGAGCGAGACCACGAGCTAGAAGGCTGGCCTGCCGCTGGTGCACGCCGTTGCCCACTCGCACAGGCTGTTGCTGCTGCTGCTGCTGCTGCTGCTGCTGTGACTGCTGTAGCAGTGAGGGAGGTTCTGTCAGCCCTGGACTTCCAAGTGCCACTGCAGCTGCTGCCACTGCCCCATCATAGGTTGCCTGCGGCAGCATGGCAGCCACCTGTTGCGCGTTCACCTGTGGCTGCAACCCAGGGGCATACTGTGCTGGTTGGGCTGCCTGCAGTACTGTGCCAGGGTGAGGGGCAGCATGCCGTTGGCCAAGCCAGCCATCAGGTCCGCAGCTGGGTGGCAGCCACAGCTCTGGAGGGTGCGTGTGCAAGAGCCCAGCAGCAGCAGCAGTAGCAGGCGCTGCTTCCAGATCAACGCTCCCTCTGCCTGGCAAGCCTGTGGCACTCGACATGCTGCCGGCAAGTCCACTTGTGTGCGCGTCTCGCCGTGCTGACCTGACGAAGCTGCCTCCGCTGGGGAGTGCCTGTGGTGCAACAACAGCAAAAGTGTGCTGAATGCCACAAGAGAGGTGGAGCTGGGCCATTCCATACAGCATGTAAACCCGTGCAAGCCCAGGTATAGCATGTGACATGGTACCATCACATACCGTATTGGCATCATGCCTGAGCCCATACAATCACTCACCACCAGAAGGAAATGAGCTAACACTAGCTCATACATACAGCCGCAAGGAGCAGTTTTCTGGAGCAATACATCACCACAGATCGTTCCGCGCAGGGATGATAGAAGCGGAGGCGGCCCTGGTATTTAAGGGCTTACTTAAGCCAGCCAGTACCCCAACTCCCCCCCGCACCTGCTGGTGCTGCACGTCCTGCATGTGCTGCTCCTGCATCTCCTGCAGCACCTCCAGGGGGGCCTGGCGCAGCGCCACTGGCATTCCCGTGCAGTTGTACACCCACAGGGGGCTCAGCAGAGACAGCGACAGCTGCTGTGTGCGCTCCCGACCACACTGGGGCGGCCAAGATGGGTAACGCTGTGTGTGTGTGCCTAGCGCGGCCGCAGATTGGTTGGGCAGAGGAGGAGGGAATGGGTGAGGGAGCTGAGCTGGGAGTGCAGCCCCAAGACTGGGGCTGAGGGATTGCAGGATGAGCCGCATCACCACTCGTGGCGAGCTAGGTGCCTGGATGGTGAGGGGAACGGTATGGGAGGCCAGCACTGTGGCTGCTGGTGAGGAGTGGGCTGCACAAGCAGGAGGGGGCACGGCAGCAGCACTGCCCGTGGGGGTGGAGGTGGAGATAGGAGGGGGAGAGTGGGACCTGGTGAGGTTGATATCGCAGGGCGCGCTCCAGCCAAAGCCATGGGGTTTCACCAGCAGGGCCTGCGTCGCGTGTGTGTATGTGTGTTCGTGTGTGTGTGTGTGTGTGTGTGTGTGTGTGTGTGTGTGTGTGTGTGTGTGTGTGTGTGTGTGCGCGTGCGTGCGCATGTGTATGTATAAATTACAGAGCCTAACGAAGTCAGTCTAGGGGAGCACTGCAAGGAGGGAGGAGTAAATGGCACACACGCATCAGGCGCACTGCTCCCTTTTTGCAAAGCTGCTGGTCACGATGTTTAACCTGCGCCAGGAATGGGCAGGCCTAAGGGGGGGGGTCCTTCACAGCAATTTTGCTTTTGACAAGCACAGAGGCATGGGTGTGGGGGCCTGGGCCGGCTGGCCCGGCAAACCAAAACTTTTTGCCACCCACGCATGTGATTTCATCTGGAGCACAAGCCCTTCTTACCAAAAAAATCAATATTTTGGTCTTTAACAGTATGCAGTGTACTCTTGGCAAGTTAGGCTTCAAGTAGTAAGTAAGCATGCTGTCCTTAAGGTGCATTGTGCTCTATAGCTCTAATGGTTTCCTCACGAAAATCCAGGGCACTTCCAACCCATACAACTGTCAGCAGCTGACCGCACAGAAGTGTCTGCCTAACGTATGAGGACGCCATATGTACCTGACCTCACAGAAGTGTCTGCCACATGTATTAGGACATACGCATGTGGACATATGTATGTGGACCGTGGACGCCATCGGCCGTATTGTTCCTGGGAGGCCCACCTGCATGCTTGAGGGGTCAAGGCCCAGCATGGCCGTGCTGCTGCAGGGCCCCAGCTCTTGCGCGCCTCCCTCCAGCGCCATGCAGCCGTGCAGGCCCTGCATCGCTGACACGCGCACTGGCACCGGCAGCTGGTTGCGCAGCATCAGGTGGGGCAGGATGCGTAGCTCCCATACCTGTTAAGGTACAGAGGGGGATAACAGGAGGTGGGCTACCAGGGTTGCCCCCGCTCTGCTTGACACGGGAGAAGAAAGCTGTTGGAGCAGTCCACAAAGACAGCTTCTTTGTTCATGCTGGCAAGAAGTTGAGAGACTGGGGATGAGCAAGCTCGAACAAGCAGCAAAGTGAGCTGCTGAAACACCACACGCGGTGGCGAGAAGCAAGAAGAAGAAAGGAATGCAACTTCATGCAGCCCCATGCTTCTCACAACATCGAACACTGTCCTGCCTGCTGCCGTTTGGCACAAGCAAATTTCACTCCACAATTGCATGCACAGCGCACCTGGCTGCCTGCTTGCTTGGACAGCACCAGCAGCAGGTGTACTGTGCCGGGTGCACCCGCCACCACTGCTGCGTAGTCACGCCCCAGGGTGGCACCCGTGCGTGAACACCAGCCTGCACACTTGACCTGCACCTTGCGCGAAGCCCAAGCCTCCCCTACATGCTCCCTGGCTGGCCCACCCGCATCTTGCTTCTCAAGAACACCAGGTGCTAGGGCTACCCCCTGTGATGCGGAGGGTTGTTTTGGCGGGATGTCTGAGGGATGTGGCACCGAGGGCTCAGAGGGGGAATGGGACGGAGAAGACAGGCTGCGTTGCATACCCACTTGTCGCTGCTGCTGCTGCTGCTGCTGCAGTTGGGCAGTAGCCAGGTCACCCTGCTCCTGCTCACGCTGCCTTTCCAGCTGCCGCTCCAGCTCCAGCACCATCCACCCCAGATCTAGCTCAGAGCCCGGCATGGACGCAAAGGGTGCTTCCTGCTGCTGCTGCTGCTGCTGCTGCTGCTGTCCTGCCTGCGGCTCTCCAGGTGCTGCAAGGGGCTTGCTGACAGGATGTTCAGTGGGTGGTTTGGTGCAGAGGGAGGCCGCTGAACTTGAACTTGTAGTGCTTGCCTGCAGCGCCAGGATACCAGGTCGGCTGTTCTGTTGCAGAAGCGGGGCAGGGAGCCATGCGCGGGATCGGGGAGGCAGTGTCAGGTGCTGCTGCGGCTGAGAGCTGCATGCTGTTTGCTGCTGGCGCTGGCGCTGTTGCTGCTGCTGCTGCTGCATGTCCCCAGTGAGCGCGTCAACATCGAAGCCCTGCGCCTGAGGGCTGCTGCCCGTTGCCGCACCACCCTCCCCTGCACAACCGAGCCTCAGCACCAGGTCTGTACAATTGGTGACGCGCACATTGGTGTGCAGCCGCACCATGGAGTGGGGCTTGCCTCCTCCCTCTTGCCCAGCCTTCGGTACCACATCACACATCATGCCAAACGCACCAGCCACACAACTGCTGATACTGTTGGCACAGCCCCTTTCATGAGGCATGGCCTCCTGGCTGTGCAAAGGCAGCAGCAGCACAGGCGGCGACTGCAGTGACTGCATTGTGCTTGTATGAATAGGCAGACGGCCACACATTGGTGCTGCCACCCCAAAGCCCTGAACCTCAAACAGCAGGTCAAGGTCATACGCAGGGCAGGGAGTGATTGCGTCAACAGCAGCTTGAGGCCCGGCCTCTGCCTCTGTCTCTTCTGCAGTGCTTTCCAGGGTCGAGCCAGCGGTGCTGGGGGTGCAGCTGCTGGGTGTGGCAGGGGTCAGGAGCCCTGGAGGAAGCATCGGCGTCTGAAACCCAGGGCTGCTGCTGCTGCGCGGTACGACCATCGCAGGCGCACGCTGTGGAGGAGTGGCAGTGACAGTGGGCTGCTGCTGCACCCCTGATGCTGGGGTTACTGCAACACTCGCAGCTGGTGGTGTGCCAGAGGAGTGAGCGCTGGGAAGAGGGCTCAGAGGCTTGGAGCACATGGGTGTGATGGGCAGGGGTGCAGGAGGAGCTTGGGGGCCGAGGTGCTGGAGGATGGGCATGGGCACTTGAGGTGCAAATGAGACTGGCAATAGCTGCTCCAAGGGTCCAGGCGTAAGGATGCAGGGTACTGGTAGGCTCTTGGCGCAAGGTTGCCTGCGCGTGCAGATGAAGGTGATGGAGCAAGCACTCAATTGAAAGCAAGAGCCTGCAGCTGCACTTGCATACATGCAGGCACAATCACTGGAGGCTCAAACTCAAGCTCCCCCTCAAAGAACTTCACAAGCTTACCAAGCCAACTGGGTTACCATTCCTAGCCAGGCGCCAGGGCGACACACACTTGTGCAGCAAAGTGGCTAACATCCTCTCTACTTCACAACTACACACACCTGGGCACCAGGCAGAAACGCAAGTCTGTCCCCAGCTCATTGACTAGGAAGCACGAGGCCTGGGGTTCTACACCTCCCTCCCCCTGCATCTGCCCTTCCCCGGCAGAGGGCCAGTGCCCATCTTCTGGGGGCATGGTGGCACTGCGTGTGCTACGCCCTGCTTGCGCGCTGGCAATTGATGGGCGGCGTTGGTGTGTACGGCGTTGGAGGGCCAGCTGACTGGCATGCTCAGCCTGCACAGATCCCATGCAATGGGCAGCAGTAGGCGAGGTGCTGTGGGGTACACTGTGTTTGGTACATCACAACTCGCATCATCTTCATAAGTTTGAAAGCTAAGTACAAGATTCTAGACAGGAACCTTGCCTGCAGGCTCCCAAGCATGCCTGAGCAAGCCTGCGGCATGCTTCAGTCAGTGTGGCTGCAGCTGCACTTGGATGGGAGAGGTGCACTCCTTCCAATGCTCCCTTACCCTCTCCCCCTGCTGAACCTCCCCTGATCTCCCGCAAAAACTTGCAATTTTGCGCAAACTCACCTGCAAAGCAGACACCATGCCGTCCACGCGCACCAGGGCCAGCAGCAGTGAAGGGGAGGCAGTTACCTCCAGGGTGTGAGGGCAAAGGATGCGCAGACCTTTGTGCCTCGTGAGAGGGTCATGAAACATGGCTCCACTGCTGTTTGCGGTCAGCAGGGCATGCTCAGTGAAAGCAGCCTGCACAAAAGGTGAGCACACATGATGTCTGAGTTGCGAGCGTGTCCTCTTCATTCAATGATTGGTGCGGCGTCGCAAATGCTACTTTTTGGCCCCAAGCCTGGCGCGGATTGCGACCTTGCATGCTGGACCCTAAGAAGATGCTGCACCCAGAAAAATGGAATTCACAGGCTATTGCTCATAGATGTTTGGCCACACGAGGTCACCCTGTGCTGACTTCTCCAAGTTGACCTCCAACTGCATGTGGCATGCATGAGCTTCAAACTATTTGCACTTTTCAAGCACATGCAGCCAACCTTTTCAGCTCTCTCACTCTGCCTGTGCTCTGCTTCAGTCCATGGGCCAGGAGGCCAAGCGGCAAAGAACTGCACAACCTCATGCCCCTAGGTTGCTCTGATGCCCCTCTCACCTGGGCTGCCCATGCATCCAGCGCAGGCTCCCAGCCCCTCTTGCTGCTGTTGAACACTTCTGCCTCAAGGCCCAGGGACAGCACCATAGAGCAGCTGTGGCTGCCCCGCCAGTCCTGCTCCCCCTGCTGCTGCTGCTGCTGCTGCTGCTGCTCTTGCAGGCTGTGGAAACCTGAATGCTCTTTGCTGGCTCCTCGCTGCTTCCCACGGATCCAGTCACCACTGCTGTCAGCAGCAGCTGCTGCGAGTGCACCAGCAACTGCAGCCGCCTTGCTGCTGGCTCTGTGGTGGGCGCCGTCTCTACCTGCCGATGCTGGCATATCTGCTGCTGGGCTTGTTAGCATAGGGCTGCTGCCAGTCTGTGCCACTCTGCAGCAAGGGGAAACAGGAACACCACATGTTGTTCACCAGCTTGTAAGGTGACTGGAGTCAGGTGTTGATCACCACGTTTGAGTATGGATCAAATTGCATGGTGACTGAGTGTTGGATGTGGAGCCCAGTGAGGCCAAAGAAAAAGGGCAGCAATGGGTAAGCGGTCCACCTGTATGCAAGAACAGCCAAGCTAGAGCAGCAGCACAGTACTTGAGGGGCTGAAAGGCAAACCCGGAGAGGAGCAGTGGGCAGTTGGGCAGTGAGCCAGCGGAAAAGGGTTCGCACACATGAACAAGCCCACAGCCACATCCACACCTTGAGATTCACATCCACTCTGGAACACACCTCAAAGGCCGAATGAGGGCGTAATCGCAGCTCAAGTGGAAGGGTCGCACAGAGGCCCGCACCAGAGGCAGACCATGTTGATCATTGGCTGCTCTAGCTGCATGTGCGCCAGCAGCACTGCCTGTGGACCTGGTCCCATGGACCCCAGCGCTGTGCTGCTCAGCCCCTCTGTCCTGGCTGATCAGCAGAGACACTGTGTCCACCTGAACTTCGACAGACAGACCTGCACACCGGGAAGGAGTCCGAGCAACTTAACAGGCGTGCATCAGTCAGATGAGTTGTACGTGCGGAAGAGCTAAAGGCTGTGCAAAAACCAAAACCATGCCCTTCTTGCAGGAGATGAGCTGTCAAAGCAGGAGTGATGCCACTAGACAGCTTACGTGCAGCGCAAGTCTGCATCCAGCGGTCACAGAACTAAATAAACAGATTTGCATGTGCATGTGATCAAGCTCAGCTGCTCCAGCGTGAGGAAAGATATTGAATGCGGCTCAGACAAACACACACACACTTATGCATGGTATAAATGCTTTTGTATTTGCAAGGCTGCCCACCTTGACACAGCACATGTTGCGCAGCAGCAGCCTTGCCTGCCAGGGGGGGAGCATCATTCCTCAGCTGCTGCCTGCTCCCTTGCTCCCCCCCATCCCTGCCCCTCCCATAACCCCTACACTCTGTCATACAGCTGCTTCTCCCCTTGCTTTGCTCACCACTGGCTTCCACCCCATCATATGTGCGACCATCGTCTGTGCGTGCTATTGTCTCAGGAACTCCCTGACCATAGCTGCAAGCTGTATGCTCACGCAGCGCTGCACGCTCTGACGCATCTGACTGCGCAGCCTCTATGGCTGCGGCCATGCGTGCAGCAGAAGCCAGCACATGCTGCACGTGCACACAGCAAGGGGGAAGGGTGGGGTTCTGGGTTTGTCCTAGGTGTCAGAAGTGGCAATGATAATAATGTTAGCAAAGACGACGTTTGTCACCATATATGAGTAGGAGGTCACCCTGATCAGCTAGGCCAAAACAGGCGACTCAGACAAATGACGTGCCCAGGCATCTTCAGGCACCAACACACCCTGCTGTCATGTGCACAGGACTGAGCTGTGCATTTGCAAAAAAACACAGTCAAGAAGCACAACATGCTCTGCGCTACCTGGATAGCAAACAGGGACACTTCAGAGGCAGCTACGCGCGCAGCGAGACGGCATTCAAGCGGGCCATTGTCGACCTGCTCCATGCCTACAGGAGCCATGACACTGCTGACGCTGCTGCTGCTGTCACTGCTGCCACTGCTGCTGCTCCTGCTGATGCTGGCGAGTGTGCTTGCTGGTGGCGCAGCTGTGGCGTCTGACGGCGGCCAAGGCAGGCTTGTGTTTGTGCGCTGGAAGCTGAAGAAACGCTGAGGGGGGGAGCTGTGCGCAGAAGACAGCTGGGAGGGGGCGCTGGGCGGACTGGCGGGGGACAGGTAGGCTGACGGGGCCGGAGAGAAGCGGGGTGCGCGGACAGGAGAGCTGAAGGTTTGCGGGTGTTCGGAGGTGGGAGTGTGGGGGGGAGAAGAGGGAGGAGAGGAGGGCAGGGCTACGGAGAGTTCCTCTTCAGAAACGCGCCGAAGAGGAGGGCATTTGCGGGACTGGGGAGGGTAAGCAATGCTGCAGGATGCCTCCAATCGTCGCATGTGTGCTAGCAACATGCAATGCGTAGTGGCAGTCCAAAGGGGTTGTGTGAAGGATGGGCGGCTGGTGACGGTGGGAAATTGCGGAGCACCTGATATGTGAGGGTTGGGACAGTGGTGGAGGTCAGGAGCAGGGCCTGCCTGCTGCAGGGACAGTGTGCCCACAAGGGCATCGATCCCAGGCACCTCTACGAAAATGGTGAAGTCATGCTCGGAGTTGTCTACATGGTTGCTCCCTTGATGACGCTGGCCTGCTGCTGTTGGCGTTGACCCAATCAGATTTGCGGAGGGGCAGTGTGAGGGAAGCAGGTCCCTGCTGGTAGCATTTGGCTGCAGCTGATGTGGCTGTGAGGCTTTGGAGGGCGCACCACGTTTAAGGGAGATGGAGGCAGCAAGGCACACAGCCATGCAGGGGGCAGCAGAGCACCAGGGTTGCAGTCGACTGCCAGATTGCTGCGCGCTGTCAGCACGTGCTGCTGGAGAAGACATGAGGAGGGGCGGCAAGCACGCATGGCAGCTGCTCCAGACAGGCTGCTCCGATGTGCTTGTGCTCGGCGCCTCCTGTTCTGCTGAGGTGCTTGAAGGACTGTTGCTGCTGCTGTGCGACCCACCAGCCTGGCTGTCCCAGCCCGCTGAGGGGGTATACAGGCACAGCCAGGTGTCACACAGCTTGGCCACTGCGGCTGCAATAGGCAAGGGAGGCGGCGGGGGCAAGAGAACAGGGCGGCTGGGGAGCAGCAGCGGAGGAGATAAGGCCTCCAGGACTGGATCCCCATGCTTGTCTTCTATGCCAGGGCTATCATGCAGCTGCTGCTGCTGCTGCTGCTGTTGCTGCTGCGTCCCTCGCTGTGGTTGCCTGCTTGGTGCAGGTGGCTTGCAGTCCCCTTTGGGCCCACCTGTGCCCACATCAGCCCTAAACACTGGGGCTGTGTGCACGCTTTCGCAACTCCCTGCCCCTTGCTGAAAGCTCGCTACGCAGGTCCCCACCCCATTCTCTACCACATCCCAGTGGGAGGACGCCGCAAGCACCTGCAGCCCCTGCACTTGCAGCTCCACCGCTGGGGCTGCTGCAGTGTTGGTGCAAGGAGGAGCTCTGGTGTGCGAGGAAAGGCGTGCCATCGGTGCGGGTGCGTCTGCTGCGGCAGGGGGGATCCAAGCAACACTGACCTGCAGCTTGCACCCAGAACCCTTGCTGTCCTTCCTACTTGAGTCGTCATCATCATCACCGTCACTGCTGCTGCTGCTGCTGCTGCTGCTGCCGCGCTTGCTGCTCAGCGTCGCATCCATGACTCGCCCCACCAGCAGCAGCAGCACCTCAGGAGTCAGCCCGCCTTTGTCGGCTGCCCACCCCCGCAGCAGGCTTTGGTGCATGTCCAGGGCAGTTGCCAGGGAGATTGTGTCAGGAGGCAGAGCACTCATCGTGGTGCTCTGACCCCCAGCACCCGCTGCTGGGTCAGCTGCTGCTATACCCCTACCTACTTGCCCTCTGCTTTTCCCCAACCCCTTGCCACCCTCATCCCCTCCCTGCCCCACCCCACCCGTGCCATGAGCCCTTCTGCTCCCCTGCCTTCCCTCCCAGGTACTGAAGTGCCCTTGGGCTGACGTGTTGGCGGGGGTGGGTGGGTACAGGACAGGCTGGGCATCAAACTCCATGTCTGAGCCCACTTCAGAATATGTGGGGGAGGCGCTGGCTGAAAAGAACTCATCCTCGCTCCTACCCTGCAGGCGGTCATGACACAGCGCTGGAGCATAATTGGAAAAGTAGACAGGGAAACAGACTGGCAAATAAATGGCAGAAACGGACCTTGGCTTTGGCAGCAGCAGCAGCAGCAGTTACAACAGCCCCCAAAAGGGTGCAAGTGCATTGCTTGCGCCTGATGTCACCATTAGTCGCAAAAACCTGTAAGACTCCTGCCCTCATTTTTACCCAAACCTCCCTCGCAACTCCACTTGCTTATTAGATTAATAGATTAGGTTCAACACCACCCAATGTCAAGGCCTCCAAGGCCCCCAAGTCAGCCACATAAAAGCCACATGTAAAGATAAACAAGTTCTTACTGTGGGAGTTCCAATGGGCGATGTCTGCTGTGAGGAGGCAGTGCTCTGCGGGAAGCCCGAGCTTGCTGGTGTCATGAAGGAGGACGTGGACCTGCAGCTATGGAAGAAGCTGCTCGCACGCGAAGGTGCAGCATCCTTCCAGCCTTGAGCGCTGCTGCCCGTGACAAAGGATGCCTGCATGCGCAATGGTGTGACAGAACAGCCAACGCCCCGTGAGCGCCACGTTCTTGGTGCTTGGGAATCGAATGCTGCCCGTCCAGTGCGCTGTCCAAGCACAGCCACCCTTTGTTCATAATTTTAAAATGTCCAGCAGACAGGGATGTGCAGCATGCTGATTGAATGCTAGCCCAAGGATACAGTGATACAGAGATGTAATATTTCTGTGACATCAATTTATGTGTCAAGCGCAAGAGCATGCAACCTGCACTTGAGGTAGCCGCCAACAACAATGCAGACTCACCTGGCTCCCGAATGAAGGTGAAGACGCGGTAGCTGTGGCAGCTTCTGCTGCGCTGCCTGCTCTGCGTCGTGTCCGGCGGCGTTGAATTGTCAGAAATGTGCTTGAGGGTGGTGGTGGTGGTGGTGGTGAGTGTGCGGGGATGGGCTGGGCTGCACTGCGAGCACCCTGGGCAGAAGTGTCAGTGGGGAAAGCGGCAGAGGGTAGGGGTTGGGGGATGGTTTGCTGGGTGAGCGAGTCACCCTGCAGCTTACCAAGTTGCTGCTGCAGCTGCTGCTGCTGGTGTGACAGCGCAGCAACCACACTGAGACTGGGGCCGTGGAGGACAGCCATGGCACTTAGGGGGGATGGGACCTGAACACAGCTGGAGGCAGGTGGCCTTGTGCCCCCTTCAGCAGGAGCAAGTGCAGACGCTGAAGATCGCAGCTGGGGCTTGACGCCAGCTGCGTTTGATGCCGCGGGTTGGGGCGTCCTGCCTGTGAGGCTGAAGCTCAGCTGCTGCCACTGCAGCGAGGCAGTGAGGGAGGGCACCTTGTGCTTCTCACCGCTTGCATCTCCAAACTCATCGCCGCCCCCCTGACACCTGTAGTGCACCGCCACCTCCTGCCATGCCAGACGCATGGCTTGGCTGCTTGCTGTGGCAGGGCATGCAGGCGCCACTGCTTCCAGAAGGCCCAGGCGCAGTTGCGCACGCATGGGAGGAGGGGGAGGCAGGACTAACGCGGAGTCAGCCTCCGCCCTGGCAGCCTCAAAGTTGGAGTTGCCTGAGGCGTAGCTCTGTCCCTGGCCTTGCCGCTGCTGCTGCTCGCTCTCTTGGCATGCGCGCCTCTGTGCAGCGCATTGCTGCAGCCTGGCGGCAATGCAGCCCACGACCTGCGCCTGGCTTGGACGCGCCAGCGCGATGTGGATGGCAGGTACATCCACAGTCACGCTCACCACCTCGTCAGGGTGGCCACGCCATATGTGCGGCTCTTCTTGGCCCACCGCATTCACTGACATTTTGAGAGGCCTGCTTGGCATTGGAGTGGCCTGAATGTGGGGGATGAGGAGCACAGGGGACAGTTCGTGGCTGCCCACCTCGTTTGCCACGCACACTGTCAGGCCCTGCAGCAGCAGCAGCAATGGGTCACAAGCTGGCAGCTGCTCATCATGCTGGCCCTGCGTGCTGCTGCTGGAGATGTCGCTGCCAGTTGGAGCAGAGGGAAAGCACGGCTGCTTCCCGCTGTATGCAGGGGCAGTGCAGTCTCTAGTGCCATTGAGTAATGGAGGGGGGAGCCAGCTCAGGTGCAGGTGCCCCAGAGAGACCAACGCCTGGCAGTGGAGAGGAGGGAGGGCGGAACTGCTGCAGCTGTCATTGGCGGTGCTGACTCCAGGGGAAGTGCTGAGGTTGGGCAGGGCTGGGTTTGGAAGAGCAGGGCCATGAGGTCGCCCCCTTCTTCCATTGCTGCTGCAGCTGCTGCTGTTGCTGCTGGCATCGACGATTGACAGGAGTGACAGGTTCTCCATGCTCACCTCCACGCCTAGCACCTCTCCCTTTGCGTTGCTTGTGCTGGTATCAGCAAGGCCCCCGTCCCCTCCAGAAACCGCTGCTCGCCCACCATCCGCTGCCTGCTTTCTTCCTGGGTGCTGCCCTTGTCCAAGGGGTGTAGTGCTGTTTGCAGCCGTGGTGGTTGCCTCTGCAGCGCCCAGGAGGGCTGCCACAAGGTCCATGCCCACTGCCAAGTTCCTGAGACCAACGGACACCTTGGTCAACCGATCCTCCTGCCCTCCCTGCTGCTGCTGCTGCTGCTGCTGTTGTGTTGCACCTTTAGGGGCAGAACTTGCAGCCCTACAGCCCTGAACACTGCTGAAAGATGCAGTGATATCTGTCTCTCCCTGCCCCGTCCGTGCTCCTCCAAACGCATCAGAGATGAACCTGCCGGGCTGCCCGGGGTAGCCACGGCACTCCAGGCCGGTCAACTGGAAGCGACCATGCATGCCTGGTGCAGGCGAAAGGACGGGAGAGCTGACAGGGAGGGGGCCCTGCTGCAGTGGTGGTGGTTGCGGCGGCAGCTGCTCCTGGAGCAATGGTGCTAGCGGCTGAGGCTCTGCAGGAAGGGGTTTTGTCTGCTCAGCTGGCAAGTGGGGTGGAGGGCCACGAGAGGTATGAGGTGCTGGTGGTGGTTCATGGGACTTGAATTCAGCCTCGATGGACCCAATCTGAAGGTGGCTAGCCACCTGCAGAATGCGGAGCATCGTGCAACGACATGCGCCGAATAAGCCAGCTCCTCTTCCTACAAAACAGATGTTTTTGGTGTTGTGTGCCGTGCAACGCATCACCCAGCCAAAAGAAATGCTGCATTTCACTTGCGGCATCACTCACCCTCGGCAAGCTGTGGAAAAGTATGCGATGAGTTGATCTGATTGCTGATCAGGTCAGGTACGACAACAGATGAGTCTCTGAACCCACTGATCACTTTGGCCCATCAGAGCGCCAGAAGATGGACCCAGCTGTTTCCTCCCAGCAGTTGCGTGAAGCAATTCATTGGCTTGGGCCCAAACAATGGAATTGCAAGCAGGTTTGAGCCTGGACAAAACCTCAGATGTGCGCTGCCTGCTGTGAAGTTTACTCACAGCTAGCCAGGGTCCCAGGGCACTTGGGCTGCAGAGCGCCGCTTCGTGCGAGCTGTGGCCACTGAGCAACTGCAGCTGCCCAAAGGTTGCATGTACCTGAGGGGCAGAGAAACAGGAGTGCATGAGGGTGTTTACATCTATCGGTCAGACATCAGGTAGCTATGTGGAGGGCTGTTTAGCAAGCTACATGAGCTCGTTTCTACCTCAACCTCATGTGAATGATAACAAGCAGCGCTAAAATGTCCCTCCCGACAAGCGCAAGTGTAATGGAGAATGCCACACCTCATGGCAGCATAAGCACACATGTTTGTGCCTGCACAAAGGCAAACAGGGCACGCAAGCAAGCACACACCTCAATGTCCGGGCCGCGCAGGGTCACCCCAGCGTCTATGCCTTCCACTACCACTGTGCATGCACTGTGTTCCTGCAAGCCCGCAGCTGTTGCAGACTGCTGGCTACTTGGCAAGAAAGCTGACCCTGTCAGGCCACCAGCAGGCCCGTGGCCAGGAGGTGGTGGTGGTGCTAGGCAGACATCATCCGTGTAAGTCACTCTCATTGGCAGCAGCCGCAGCTGCAGCTGGGTGGTGAGCCTAAGAGGAGGGAGGCCCAACGTGACGTGGCTTGCAGACGGAGCAGGGACTGAGGTGGGAGGCACAACCTGCCCAGCTGGCTGCAAAGGAACAGCTGATGATGGCACTGTCGGTGATGGGCTTAGCACGCTCTGCTGCAGAGCCTCCAGCACACTCAACAGGTCTGCCACCTGCGACGCGCGCACGGCAGCTGTCTCCCAGCCCCCCACATCCACACTTGTGCGGGTGGCGGGTGAGCAGGTGTCCAGGGGGATGCGGTTGGTGGCAAGGCGGGCTGCCAGGCACAGAGGCGGCAGCAACGGCTGCAGGGCGGTCAGGGAAGGAGCAGGAGGTGATTGCAAGGTCCCAGCGGCTGCATTGGGGGGTTGCTGCTGCGCGGCAGCCCTATACTGCAGCTGCACTCCTCCTACACACACATCCATGTGGCTGTACATGAGGCACTCCTCTAAGTCACGCAAAGCTGCGTCCTCGTCATAGGTGGTGTGCGCTTGGCTGTCGCAGCAGCCCTGTGGGACTTGCTGGCTCTGAGCCCTGCCTGCAGCCTCGGGGCCCTCCTGGCCTGCGTGTGCAGAGTACAGGTGCTCCAGGGCACGATGCACGCCGCGGCTGGTGCGAGCATACCGCCACTCCTCTGGCGTTTCAGCCACCAGGTTGGCAATGCGCACTTGGAGCCGGGGCTGGGAAGTTGATGATGAGACGCTGCTGCTGCTGCTGCTGTGGGGACCTGCTATTGGGATGGCTGTTGAGGGAGGTGGGTGCTCCAGCACCACGTTGAGCTCCTTGAGGCACACAGACACCTGCAGGGCAAGAAGGCAGGGGAACCTGCTGACTCAAAGCGCAGTTGGACATAGAAACAATTGCACGCTAAAAATTGTGTGTTTAATGCACATAAGAACAACTCAGGTCACTCAGGTGCCAATTGTGTGTCATCGAACACACTTGTTGCGCTCGAGCTCACAACTGGGAAAACCCTCAGGGGGAAGGACATGGTCAGGCAGACCAAGCAACCGCCCAGTTTTTGCAAATTTCAACAGTAAGCCCTCCACGCACCAGTGTAGCCTTGAGCGCAGGGTGTATGCCATCATCATCTGTTGTTTAGCTTATGCTGCAGTGCAGTCCACACTCAACATCAGAAAAGCAAAGCACAGACAAAGAGGAAGGTATGATCTGTGCGGACCTGCAGGGGAGGGGGTGTGCACGTGAGGTGCTGGGCCTTGGCCACCAGCTGGGCATGGCGGCCAGGCAGGCCACATATGCTGCGTTGCACCAGCTCATCCAGGGTGCCTTCTAGGTGCGCAGCCCCCAGAAAACCTGCAGGGCACACACACAGCATAGCGTTTGCAAGCCAGGTCGTGAAGAAAAGGCAGTGAGGAGAGGCAAGGGTGCGGAGCTCAGGTGGTCAAAGCTCCTGCTATTATGTTCTCCCATGAGGATGTTTGGCCAAGGTGAAGGCAGAGTGCACACACACACACACACGCACACACACACACACACACACACACACACTTGCCCTGGTCCAGGTTGGCACTTAACCTGCCCACACCAGCAGCCAGCACTGTCTGCCGCGCAAGCCCTACCTGTGAGTGCTTGCAGAAAGTGTGGCTGGTACAGCAGATGCAGTGGCTGTACCAGCACAGACACTTCCATGGGGGTGGGCTGGGGCAAGGGCAGCGGGAGCTGTGGAGGTGGGGGGACTTGTTGGCCTGGAGCACACTTGTTGCGGACGTTGCTGCTGTCGTTTGCTCTGGAATCTTGGCCACTGCGAGTGGGTCCTCTAGCTTGGTCAACAGGTGGTTGAGGGGGGACATCAGCTGAGCCAGCAGGAGGTGGATTGGAGGATACTGCTGCCAGCAGGGCTGAGTACAGGGGACCATGGCCTTCTGAAGCAGCTTGGTGGCTAAGATCGCTGTCGCCCTCCAGGGGCTGAGGAGGGGGCCTTGCAGGCTTAGCATAGTTGATGGTGATGTCAGGAGTGTAAGGCAGGGGCATGGAGTAGGAGAAGGGTGAGGGGTTGGTGCCCTTAGCAGGCCTCGGTTTTGGAGTTAGGGGGCCTGTGCATAGAAAAAGGCGGGATTAGCTGCACGTGAGAGGTGCTCTTCAACCCATGCTCGTCGAAGATTGGAATGTGCACCATGAGACACCTGGTCTTAAAAGAAGAAGCAGACTGTTGAGATCTAATGCGCAGTCAGCAGGCTCAATAAAAGACAGCATATCTTGACATATTTCTCTGGAGGCAGGTAAAGTCCCCTGATCATGATGCCCACCTTCCCAACATAGAATCCACATCTGCTTGCAAAATCTTTTCAAACACACATAGCACACTTCCTCCAATTTTAAGCTGCCAAAATGCGGATGACAGGAGCACAATCTGGACATGGCATGATGCCAAACATTGCTCACCTGCATGCCAGCTCAGCCCGCCCTCAGCTTCGAGCGCATCCTCCAACTTTTCGCTCCTGTCTTGGTCGCCCTGCTGCCACCACTGCCAGCCACTCAGCTGCTGTGCAGCAGCATCTGAGCTGCTGGTCGCAAAGTTGGAGCCACACAGGATGACCTGCTTCGAGCCAGGGCTGGAGAGCAGGTCAAAGGCCTGCGGCACGCACGTGAACATACGCAGCGGTACACTCTGTGCCACAATGTCCTCCCGGAAAGCCTTGAATTTATTATTGGAAGGAGCACATTCAATGGTGCTGATCCACACAAAATTCATAAAGTAGATCGTTTGATGTGATGGGAACAAACCGCACAGTAGAAAACAAAGGATGCTTGCACGTGGCAGTGAGCAGCTGCCGGACTCTCTTTTTGTTGCTCAATGGCGCTGCACTGGCAAGCCTGAAGACTTGTGTGATATTTTGTCTAGCAGGTGGATGGGTGCAGCACAGCAGTGCTTGCTCAACATGTCATGCCTGCACAGTTTGAACAGCAGAGCACCAGGAACAGCTAGTGGCTGTGCACACTGGCTGCTTGCAGCCGTGCACAGGCTGCCCACACGCTGGAGGGGCAGCGGCTTAAGTGGGCATATGCAATTGCACTGGATCGGGTGATACAGAACAAGAGGAGAGGTGATACAGAACGAGAGGGGTAAAACTCCAGTCAGTGCGCATAGATTCAGTGCAAGCCAGGATCTGCTACACAGTACTTCCCAACAGTGCATGAAGCAAACCGTGCTGAGGCATCCAAGACAAGGGCTTGGGGACCCCTGCAGAGAGTTCAGACCCCAGGAAGGGCTTAGGACATGTGAGAAACAGCACTTGCAGCAGGAGCTCTTACACATATACCTTGGGCAGACACACCTGCCCATTTCCCTCTAAAAAAAAGACAGATGAAGAAAACGCAGAAGCAATAGGCATCTGGAGCCAGCAGCCTCTTGCACACCTCCTCTCTGTGTGGAGACAGGAGGGCACTTATTTGCAAGCAAGCACCAAAAGGTGCAGACATGCCCCTACATAACACCACGTTAAAAAAAAACAATAGCCTTGACCTACCTGAACTTGCTTGATGCACAACTGCGCCTCTTCCCGGTCGCCCATGGCGCCAAACTCAGCTTTCACTTCCCCAAGCTCCACCAACCCCACCCCACGCTGTTCACTGTCACGGATGGTAAGGCTTACGCTTAAGACCTGGAATGGGAAGGAGTGCACAAGAAGGATTGTGCAAAATGAGTTGGGGGTTCCCATTTGAGCGAGGAAATTGTGGGTTATATATCATGTGCTAAGCCTTAGCTCACGAGAAAGACTCTTAATGGAGTTTGAACTAGGATATTTTGTATTGACAGGGGACTGCAGCAAGTAAAGCACAAGGGCATTTCCAGACACAGAGGTGCGGCTGGTGGGTGCATGCAACCTGTCATGGGGAGGAAAATGCGTGGGTACAGCTGGCTTTATTTGAGAACATCTGTGGGTGCCAGGAAGTGTCGCATGCTTGGTCTGGCTTTGTTGAATTTTAACTATATGAGGTGCATATAATCACAAATGGCATCTGCTTCATGCCAGTCAATCTAGCCTGAGGCCAGCTGAGTGTGTGTGTGTGTGTGTGTGTGTGTGTGTGTGTGTGTGTGTGTGTGTGTGTGTGTGTGTGTGTGCGCGCGCGTGTGTGTGTGTGTGTGTGCGTGTGTGTGTGTGTTTGTGCGTGTGTGTGTATGTATGTGTGTGCACGTGCGAGCGCGTGCGTCCCCTAATTCTCCCTGCTCCCCACCTGGAGCTCAGCAGATAGGTGCATGGGGCTATTGGTGGGTCTGCATGCTCTTCTAGGGACCTCTGTCACCCCCGCCCCAGCCCCTTCTCCACTGCCATGACTGCTCTTTGGGGAGAGCAGAGGGTCTGCAGATGTCTTGATCCCTGGCAGAGAACCCTCCTGCTGCTCCTGCTCTGTCACGCTGGGCAAACCGAATGCACTGTTGCTGCTGCTGCTGCCACGCTTAGGCTCACTGCCCAATGCTGCAGTTGCTGCAGCCACTGCCTCAGCTGCAGGCACAGGACAAACAGGAGAGGCTTGGTCCTCAACCGCATCAGCATGAGTGACCAGCAGCCTCATTTGGCGCCTGGAACATGTCTACCACTTGACCAGTAGGACAAAGCCTGTGTGGAGGCAGCCTGACTTTGCCTTGTGATTGCTGCGTCCAACCTATGTTTTGGCTAGCCAAAATCAGTGGGTCGACCCTTCAGGAAAGCATGATGGCCCTGAGCCACACTCCGTGCAGCAAGAAGTAGAACTCACAGCACGCGTGTACACGATATGCATATGCATCACAAAGCATGTTTTCATCATCAAGCTTTCATCATCATGACAAGAGCATGCCTCTGTATGAGAGGGGAAAAGCACCTGCGCTGCCTGGGTCCATGCTGAGCAGGAGGTGCAGCTGGCGGATGTCTGCATCTGTGGGTGCAGAAGGGGCGGAGCTGCGTGTATAGCCTCCAACATGGCCCAGAAAGCCACAGATGCCTGACACGCCCCATGCAACCCAGCTGCTGTTGGCCTTGGCAGCGCGCTCGCGCCCTACGGCCAAACACAAAGGCACAGGACATGGACAGCAGGTGGAATGAGGCTTGGATAAGCTGTCAACTCTGATGATCAAGACATGCAAAAAGCATTCGACAATCATCCTGGAGGACGAGCTGTTTGCCACCGGAGAGCCGCTGTGGTGGCAAAACTGCATGTGCCTACCCAGACGTAGCTCTTTTACTGCTTACCTGTCTGGTCTTCATGCTGCTGCTGCAGCAGCTCCTCCGCGACGCTCCTGCAGTGCAGCACATAAGGAGGTTGCCGCTTTCTTGTTTCATGTCACACATTAGAGTCTGATGCCCCTCGTCGACTGCTCTTCTGGGTGCAAAGGCCATGGAAAGCCATGGAAAGCAGTGCAAAATCAGGGGCAACCACACCCAACCTCTGTGACACCTTGTCCCACGTAAGCGCGTAAGTCAAGAATGATGGAAGGCTGCATCGTTGCAGACACACAATTATGACCAAGGGTCTCAACAACATGCATGCAGGATTGACAGAACCGAACCTGAATCGCAGTACATCCTTGACATCAAGGCTGGCCTCCAGCCGCACCAGCTCCCCCTCCAGCACTGGCATGTGTAGGCCGCCCCCTGCCATTCCACCCTCTTCATGAACCCCTCGCTCCTCGCCAAGCCCCTCAGATCCCCTCCTTCCTGCCCCTCCACTCACGCCCCAAAACCCCAGCGCCTCTCCTGCCCCACTGTGCTTTCCCAGCCCTGCCTTGCTGCCCCTCCACTCACGCCCCCGGCTGACCTCCCCACCCTCACTCCTGCGATGCTTCCAGAGCCCTCGGCCCTCTCGCGCACTCCCCTCACCGCAGCTCACCTCCATTTTCCCTGCACTGCCACTGCGCCCCAACATTTGCCTCCCACGCCCTTGAGCACCATCGCCACCATCAGAGTTTGCTCTATCGCTGCCGCTCCTGCCGATGCCACCTTTTTGAGCATGCCCCACCAAAGCGTCCTCAGGCTCCTCCCTGAGATCCCCCCCGCTGCTTCCACTCGACTTCAGGCCTCCATTTCTCTGCCCTCCACAGCTATCCTGGCTTGCCAGGTCCTGCAAGCTTCGGCGCCGTACCTGGTCCTTCAGCGCCAGGGCCTGCAAGCACAAACACCAGAAATCAAAGCGCAGTTTGCATGCTCATCTCAAGCCGCTACCGTATGCAAGAGGTGGGAAGGTGCAAATGGGAGCATGACTGCCTAAATGCAAGCATAACACCTGCGACTGCTCTGCAAGGTGCTACCTCTGGAGGCGTGCATGCACCAAAAAGATGGTGTCATCTCCATGACCAATCGCTCACCTGTGCAGATCTGCTTTGTGGAATGCCTCGCCTGGAGCCTAATCCACCGCGTGTGGGTGACTTGGGCCATGGCAGGACCCCTCCGCTGCCAGGCATGCGCTCCAGCTTGCACTTGTACAGCTGCACATATCGCAGCTGCCACAGCGCCAGCGTCCACTGCACAGCAGCACACAGAGAGGGAAGAAACGGTTGATGCAGGGCACCGAGGAACGTCATGAATGGAATGAAGTAAACGCACTGAGAACAATTGGGCAGCATGACAGTGGTGCAGCAAGCCTGACAGCCTGCTCTAGCAGGATCATAAGGAGCTGACAACACTGCTTGCAATCAAGCTCAGTGCAGCACTCCTCCTTCACAAGATACCTACCTGGTAATTGGCACTCATGGCGGGCGGAAGTCCCACTTGCCGCCAACGCTCCCGCAGGTCATGCAGCACAGAATTGATGGCATAACGCCACACGTCGCACCAAGTCACGCGCCCTGCACATGCAAGCAAAAAGTGTGTGCAGTGTGCATATATACATATCTCAGAACATCAGCCCCAAGGACCGGTGCACATGCATGTGTGTATCCTCATTGGCGCTGGACCACAAGCGCGATCAGGGGAAGAAGTTGACTTTCTAGAGGAGATAAGTTGCGCATGTCTTCCTAAAGCAGTCTAAACTTGACCACATGCACCTCGCAGAGCATTGACTTCATGAATGAGTTCAAGCATCAGCCAACACATGGATGATCAGGTGCCTGGATGAGAGTGCATTACTCACCAATGGTCATTTGATTGAATATGCAGTTGTGCTGGCAGTTTGAGTGCTTGAGGTGCTGGTCACGTTCATCAGAACCCACCTTGTCTGCTGCCTCGGCGCGGCTCCCCCTGCCCTCGCCTGCGTGCTCTAATGTATGCCTGCCCCTGTGATGGCTGAGCGCTGCGTGAGGACGATGTGTCAAAAGAACTAATGGCAAGCCTGCTTCCCTTTTGGTTGCCACCGCCGCCGTTGCCGCTGCTGTTGCTGCTGCTGCTGCTGTTACCAGGCTGTTCGTTTTCCATGATGCTCGCTTTCTCTACACACGTTGGCTCATTGCCATCTTGGGATAGCTGCCACTCACTGAATGTCAGAATAGTTTGTGCACATCTTGTGGTGACTGGTGCTGCTGCTGCTGTACTGCTGCCAGCCTTTAACCCCTCAACTCTGTCACCTCCCCCCCTCGGTTCCGTAGACTCTTGTTGCTGCATCTGCCCAGAGTGTTGCTGGTGGTGCAGTCTTTGTCGGTATGCCCTGTACTTGTCATGCTGTGTCTGCCAGCCAGGAGGGCGGTAGCGGCCATAGCGATGCCGTTTCGTCCACACCTGCCAGGAGTGCAACAAAGGATGACAAACAGTGCGTGTGCATGTGTGCTTATCCAAGGCTCAGCTTGTTTGAGTAAATGCAAGGGCGCACCGCAAGTGTCCAGCATTCCCTCAAAGTCTTGGATATCATGGGAAGCACCTTGGAGCTACGAGTGCGCATACTTACGATCACTTTCCTATGGGACACATACCTGTGCTGCCTCTCCAACTTCCACCAAAGCGGTCAATTGCTTGGTACTAATCTGCAAGGACAAGAGCGTGTGCAAGCACATGCACTAGGGCTTGGTCAAGCTTGCAAATGCAGCGACAAAGTGAGCTGATAATACATTGGGAGACGAAGATTGCCAGAGGTTATGGACAATCCCCTCCAAAATGGGCACGTTTTTTTACATGTTCCCAGCATAGGTGGGCCGAAAGCTTGGCCGACCCACCTTTGTAGAATGTAGCTGTCTACAGCGCCAGAGCTTGGCTGGCCAAGGTATCGGCCCGTATGTCTAATCAGCTGTAGTGTGAACCCTACCTTTTGATCACCTTCTCTCCATTCCAGACCATTTTCTGCTTTGGATTGGGTGATTTAAAATAATTTGGAATCCTTGAACCAAGAAATTGTCGTTGCAAAAAACATGGAGTGAAAAGACCCAATGGTTGGTCAGATACAGAAATCCAGCCATTTACCTGCATTTACCTTTTAAAAATCACACTGAAGAAACCCAGCACAAAGGGTGCCAACAATGTCAAGTTTGACCTCTTTCTTTCCTTTTTATGAATATGCAAGACGTTAGCAGAGTAAATGGGGATTACAAAAGAATGTTTATGAGAATGAAAAAGGCCCCATGGATTAGCTGTGGGCTATTGAGTGATCTGAGGCCAGGGGAGTGATCTGTGGCCCTTTGGCTTTCATTTTTTGGTGAATTCAATAGCTTATGAAAAATATTGGTTGTTATGGTTAGAATTGAAAAAGAGAGACAAGAAAGAGCATGCCTGGCAATATAGGCCAGGTGACCCCCCCTTGAAAGACTTCATGGTAGTAATTTATTAGACGCTGTCCTTCAAGTTGTGACCAAGGAAACATCTGGTAGGAAATGCTCAGAGGTGTCACACAAATAAAGCACTTGAGCTTCTTCGCAGTGTCATTGTCAAGTTTCTGGTCAAATCCCCTGGTTCCCCCAGGTTCACACGCAAACGCACGCACACATTCTCACACACCTGCAGCTGGATGCACTCAGCACCCACAAACACGCCCAGGCGCATGCCCTCCCCCACGCCCTCGCGCACCCCCAAGAGCGTGGGGGGCAGCTGCTGGCAGCTGGGATCAGGGTTTGGGGTCCCTGCTGACGCACTACTACTGTGCCGGAATGACACATGCATTGCTGCATGCATGGGGTGCAGTATGAGGTCAGGGGAGGCGGAGGGCTCGCTGTGCGCTTGGAGATCAGCAGGCTGATGGTTGGAGGGCTGGGCATGACTTGTACAGCCAGCACTGGTGCTGGGGCTGCTGCCATTCTGGTTGCTGTCCTCCGCGGGGCTCACATACACCTGCCAGCCTTTGATAATGATTTCACGCTCAACGTGTGGGCTCTGCAGGGAAGGGGCGGGATGAGGGGATGCGTCAGAGCTCCGGTGCCTGTGAACATGCCTGATCCACTACAGGAGCGCTTAGGAGCAGGACAGGGCAGAGGAGGACTGGGCAGGGTAGATGGACAGCAAGCTGTGCGCATCGTGACTCTCTCGCGTGGTGTGCTCAAATATGCAAGCAGCTGCACAGTCAGGGACAGACAGCAACTTGGCCTGAACGCACACGAATTAGAGACTCCCAATGACTGAGTTGCTCCAGTGCGCATGATGATGACACTGTGCCAAGCATTCAGGCTCTGCAATGCCTGCGACCCAATCTTGTTTCCACAGACCTGGGGTGCTCGGCTCAGCATGCGGTACACAGTGGCAGGCAAGCTGTGCACATCACGCGTGGCTGCCAGCTGCTCAAACTTGACCCCCAGCACCACACCGGCGCCGACCCCTCCTATGTCTGAGCTCCCATTGGGTGGGGGAGAGCTGCTAAATCGCAGGTGCACATTGTTGATGGACAGCTGCATGCAAGGCAGGAGCACACCAAAAACGGTTGTTGTTGATGTAGCGTGCTGTTGCAATTTGTTGGTGTTGCGCTTCATCAACGTTCACCAGACATGCTTGTTATTAATGGACAGCTGCATGCCAGGCACTACAGCAAATTCCAAGTGGGCGGATTTTCATCCATGGACAGATGGGCATGTGCATAACGCAAGGATGAGCAGTTCAAAAAGGGACTAAAAAGAGCAAGGCCTCAATAGGCAGGACTGAGATGAGGACAGGGAGCAGAAGATGGAGTTGTAGTGCGCAAGTACCTTCCCTGTCGTAGTCAGGGAGACATACAGTTGTCAACAATGTGCGCTTCCATCCTCAAAAATGGCAAGCAAGCTCTTCATTATGAAGAAGAGCTTGCTGACATGACATGCTGTAAGCAATGGAGACTCGAGAAACAAAGGAACAAGAACACAAGAAAATTGAGTAATCAACCATCCATGAGATGGATCTAAAGCAGGCACCCTTTGCCAAGAGCTTCCCTTCCCCCAAATGCTGCCGACAGACCTGCAGGCTGTTCAGCAGGTAGGAAGTCAAGCTTTCCACGATGGCCCCGCCTCCCCAGCCACTGCGCTGAGACAGCTTGGCCAGCTCAGCCGCCGCCAGCTCCGCCTAAGATCAAAGGAATTGCAGAATGGCGGGGAAGCTGAAACTTATGATTAAGTGTAAGATTAAGAAAGTCTTTGGCAAAGTTGTAGATGGGGCATGCAGCACACCCGATCCCAGCCTCTCCTCTCCTGCGGATTGCCAGACTGCTCAAAGTCGTGCAATTCCAGATACCGACTTAACTTTTTCATACATGCAACCTGTGAATGTTTTAAGTGCATTCCTCTCCTTTATGAAAACAGCACTCACTTCAAATCAAAGCAGCTTTTTTAGTAGGTGGATAGCGCTCTAACGTGCCTATTTTGTGCAGGCATAAAGTATGCTGCAACCAGATGGCATGGTCAGAGCAACTTGTGGCAAGGGCACCCCAAAAAAGACTATCCACTTACCTGCTTGGCTGCCAGGTCTCGCGCAAGCGCAGGCCCCTCTTCCCACTCATGCTCAGGGCGGGCATGGGCCTCCAGCACAACATCACTCAGCTCAATAATGAGAGGTGAACCATGGACCATCCAGCGGCCCCAGGGAAACTGAAAGCGGCAATGTTGACGTGTGTGTGTGTGTGTATGTGTGTGCGTGCGCGCGAAATATGCATGCGTGCGTGCGAAATATTTAGAAAGCGCACGGAAAATAAACAACTAGGAAATGACCAACAGCATAAAGTCAGCATTCACCACTCCCTCATCAAATTGAAAACGCAAAGTTCATAGCATGAATGCCAGAAATGCCCTCCACTTTGTTCATTCAAGACAGTCATAGCCAAATTTGATAGGCAACATCAGGTTTGAAAGGACACTTTACACAACGTCCTTGGCATGCCGGTCCAAGTAAACTTATGCGTGGTTGTTTTCTTTTCGCAAACAAGCAACTACCTGGAGGCGCAGCTTGCCCACACAGCCCTCCTTGATTGTGATGGGCAATTGCAAATGCTCCAGTGACTCCGGCCGCAGGCGCACATTCCTCAGAACACTCTGGCCTGTGGGTGAGGGGAAGTTGGAAAGGAGGGTTGCTCTCATGCGGAACCAGTGTGCAGGACTGATTCAAATAGCAGTCAGAACGAGCACATGTTCCCACCTTCCCACAGAGAGATCCGCAGCCTGTCCTTTGTCAGGTCCAGGTAGCTGCCCAGGGTGCTGGCAATGAGGTCTGCAACCCATCCCTCAAACATCCTGCGTCACAACAATCAGTTCATATCATGATTGATGTCCACCCCAGGCAACCATCCTTGTCGGGAGACAGGTCATTCATTATAATTTTGCTCAATGTGATTGAGTGTTGTGTTGCTGCAACTGACTTGTTTCAGCAAAACTGACGAAAATATCAAGCGACAGTCTCAGTAGCGCATGCAGAAAACAAAACAAGACTAAGCCATGGAATTTTCAACTCACAGGAAGAGTTAATTGTGAGGCGTTTCCAGAACAGTTGACTTCCCCCGAGTCTATCACATGCAGTCACTCAGGGGATGGAAGGCGTCAGAAAGGGGGATATCTGATGTCCCCCAAATCCCTAATAGGAGAGGGATGATGGGTCATGGTAGAAGAGCATTTACAGCCGCGCAAGCAGCAAAGGGCATTGGAGCAAGAGACAGAAGGATTTGTGTAGCCGTGCAAGCAGGGAAAGGCTTTGGAGCAAAGCCACAGCCTGCCCCACCCATGCAACTGAATGCACCCTGCCCGTGCACCAAAGGGATCACGACATCCAATGAGAGAAGAGACTATGGGGTAGGTGCACACACACACACACACACACACACACACACACACACACACACACACACACACACACACACGCACGCACGCACGCATACACGCACGGGATGCACATACACGAACACACACACGCACACACACGCACGCGCGCACACACACACACACACTTGCGCGCATGCACGCACGCACGCACACTGATGGATGTGCATGCAGATGCATATGTGACTGACATTCAACTTTAACTTGAGGACCAAACTCCTGGCATTTGAAATTTAGCAAAGGATGGCAAATAGCAAAAACCTTACTTGTCACTTGCACCATCCTATGCCTGCACCAATTGGTGCAAAATGTGCCTTTGAGCCTTGCTACTCAATACTGTGCACCTGCACAGGCTTGTTGCAACAGGTTTCATCAGGGTGCTCTGCCTTCCACCGCGGAAGAGCTACTGAGGGCGAGATACTCTGCTTATACAATCAAGTGAGAGCCCTGTAATATGTTCTGGAACATCTGGAAACGGGGGTGCATTTGTAAAGATTGCTCTCCGGGCACAGCTCTTCAATGCCAGCAGGTTAGCCTGCACTGAGGACTTAGTGTAGGCATATTTCGCAGCTAGCTTTCGCACATCAACACATTGCCATTCCATGTTAAAGTGCTCACATTGGCTCGTGCTAGGTGTCGTAACCATTCTCATTTCCTGGGAATTCCCCTTATCCTCCTCCAGGTTACCAGATTACATTGTCGCCACGACGAACCCTGATTCTCCTGAGCATCAGGGGAGTCCAAATACATACATCAGAGTGAGTGAAAGAAAAGGTAAAGACTATGCCAGCCAAAAAGCCCCGTGCATTGCGGAAAAGAGACCTAACTAGGAAGCTAGCATGAGTGCCACTGAGGTGAGATGTCATGGACAAACGTCAGCAAGCCCACTTAATGCTACCCAAGACATGGCTAGGGATTGAATTGCAGAGCACCATGCGCCATGATGATTAAGGGTCTGCACAGGATTGAAGTGTCATCAGACCTTTAAAAGACTGCACTTGTATAACAAACAAGTAATATTTTTTCTTAAATAACGTCGACTGCATAGATGGAGCAAGTTTATGCCTCGAACCTTTGCTATGAATGTTTGGCAATTTACATGTGCAATGACTCATGTGAATGAAAAAGCATTCTGTGCTCTGTGCTTCAAGCAATAAGGGCAAACATAATGCTTGTTTCCTGTGTACCTCACCCAGGCTGTAAAGCAGACTATGCGGCGTGTGGACTACAAGGGCCTTGAAGTATTGGAACAAGAAGAGGAGGGGAATGACGCCTCGATCACTTTCAGGCATGAGAGATCAGAATTTCTTCCTTGTGAAGCATGTCTATCAGAGCACTGCATTTGAGCTGGATGTTTGGTCCAACATCTTGAAGTACCCAGCCAAAACCTGCCATGCTTCTGGTACTTTATTGCTGATACGGCAACATTCTGTATCTTGCAAATGAACTTGTCAATACAAGTGTTTGCAGTCTGCTGCCCACATGCACAGCTGCAACTTGTGCTGTACACCCTTCTTTCCTCCGGGTGGTTACTTGTTTTCTACCCCCTTGTTTTGCTTTTGCAGGACATCCTTTGTGGACAAGATGGGCAAGGACAACAGCGCACAAATACACACAGAGCGAAGCACATTTGTTCGCACCAAGGGCGAGTGGTCTTACGTTGCCTCTTGCTCCCCTAACTCATAATTTATTAAACGAGCATGTTTCACATGTATATGTGTGTGTGAGAGAGAGAAAGAGGTAGAGATAGAGATGCTTGCTTGAAAGGGCTGCATGACAGAGCTCAAACGAGTAGCTCGTAAGCTTTTGATTTGCCTTTCATATCTCACTGTTTAGGGTCGGAAGGAGCACACATTTTCTGTAGGCACAACGGACTGTCTGTGAAATTTCGCATGACCCAATTTTAACTCGGCATTTTAAAGTGTCTTTGAGAATGCTCATTGAGTGACTTGCATTAATTGCCTTTTTACAATCGAGTGGTTTTTGGTTTGGCTTCAAGTTGCTTATAGCTAGCTAGTTGTCTGTCCTTTCTTTTGCTGCTTCCAGCTAGACAGATATTCAGAGGCAAGGAGCATGGCGGTGTCACAGTCTAGCTCACTGCATGGGCACAATATAGAAAAAATTTAGTTCTCCTGATCTGTTTACATTTTTTAGGACTTTTGCCTACAACTTTGGTTTAACGAGAAAAGGGCCAAGGGACCTGAATACTAAGCAGGAAAAGCTTGAAACGTGACATTGTACTTGGCTATCATCAATATGGCTTCCAAAATTTTTTGTTGTCCAGTCTGAAATTATTTCCGATTGCAAACATAGTGCTACTATGTTGGAAAGTATCAGCCCTCTATCGGTGGGAGCCATTGGGAGGCTCTTTACTCCATGCACGCGGCCGGACGGTAAGCGTAGGATAGGATAGGGATAGGGATTGGATTACATAGCTGTACCTGCCTACAAGGGCAGCTTAGCTGAAGCAAAAGGTGCCTGTAACCAAACTTGTGTGAATGTCAACTGAAAACCTTGAGCTGGGTTTAGAAGTTTCAACTGTAAGAACCAAACACAGGATAGCACACTGTCACTCTAAATGGAACAAGCATGCAAAGTCGTGCACAAAGCTCCAAAAAGGTTGCGATGTAAGGAGAATATAGCAAGCGTAGATCTTTCTTTCTTTCTCCAATAAAGCCGAGCATTGCTCCATCCCCCCACCCTTGTGTCTATGATGACCCTCTTGATGGGTGGGCCTCACCATGAAGGTTAGATTAGATTACACAGGGAGACCTGTAGCCAGACTGTCCGGCTGATCAATCAATCAGTGGCTGGTCCACGCTAGCCAACAGCAAATCCAAAAGCTCAGACATGAAAATGAAAAGTTATTTGTTGTTTTGTTGTGTCGTGTTGCAAGAGGAAATCAGGTGCAGCTTTGACGCTAAGTTGTTGCCGCAAGAATGTTTGTGCAAGAGAAGAATCACCACTGGCAGGTAAAGTCTGAATTAGCTCGAAGTATTTTCGCCTCTGAGCACATACCCTCTCATACCCACACATGAAAAGGACGTGGACTTCATCTTGAAATTGTCTGCATGAGCATCGATTGCACGCAGGAGAAAATCCATCATCATGGAGATGATCCCAAGACGCAATTGCTGTGCTCAAAGCATGAGCTTTCAACCTAAATTGGCTGACGCTTTGCATGATATGTTGAGACAAGTCCAGATGCAAGTACCCTGGTCGCTGGATGAGTTTGCGCACATTGTGGTCAAAGGCAGAGCAATGAGTGCTAGTTATTATGCCAATTTGTTATTTGTTTCTCGCGGGTCCACTCCCTCAACATCAAAGATGGTCTTTCCATACACCACGCTACCTGTGCTTCAAATCATCAGTGAAATCTTGCAAGGAACGTTGAACTAGGTGTACTTTGCAAGGAAAGAAAAGAAAGAAAGAAAGAAAGAAAGAAAGAAAGAAAGAAAGAAAGAAAGAAAGAAATAGGTGAATATCAGGAACAGGATACCGCTGGCAAGCTCTTGATCCCTGATAGTGCTGTACCTTTGTCTGTCCGAACTTGGTTGAAGGAAACTCACAGTGCCTCAACCCTAGGTGTCCCTTTCCTTTTTTTGATGAATTACACTTCCATGATGAATTGTAGTAATTAAAGTAGTGATCCCAAGTTGGATCAATGCTGGCTGATTGGCAAATAATAATTATCGCTTGCTTTGCATGAGTAAGTATCCGTGTCTTAGTGCACTAGAACAATCAGGGAGTTCCATACAGCAAGAGAAGAGAAAAGAAGAAAAAACAACGTAGGCAGAGGAAACTCTCCCTACATCAATTAAGGAAAATGGGACAAAAAGGAAAGAGAGGAAAAAGCAAAGAAAAGTACGCAAAGGCCGCGTGCATCAAGGGAAGGTCCCCTAACTGGAAAGCTAGAGGCCTCACCAGAAGGCCCTCTGAACCTACACTAGACACAGCTAGCCTAGGAGAGAGCCAGAAGCAGGTCCAATGGGGATCTGGAGGGTTGCTCGCCATGCTCCTGGACGCCCGAACTCTCCTTCTCCCGTCCTCCGCCACCGCGCGCCCAGCAAGCAACCACCCCAGAAGCCCCCGTGAAAACAAAGAGCGTGTCTAGTGTTCATGATTGTAGCCTACTGAGTTAATCTTTGTATGGCATGGTCCCTAAGCTTGGATGCTAGTGATTTGGCTTTTTGTTTGGTAAAGCCCAGATGTATAAGAGGTGTGATTGTATATTCATTGTAAATGGTGCCAGCCACCCCAATTAAGGTAAGGCCCTGATTCATAAGAGGTTTGATTGTATGTTCATTGTCAATGGTGCCAGCCACCCCAATTAAGATGATGTGCAGAGTCACTTTGTTATTCCTTTTGGATTCCTTGAGCTGCGGGTTTTGAGTCTAGTAATGGTGTGAGAATGTTTAGTTGCTGCACGTTTGAGAGGGATGAAAGGATTCGAGTCAGGGCAGAATTTCAGTTCAACAAGGTGGATGTCCCCGTCCTGAGGAGGGATCTCGGAGGGATGAAGGTGGGCTTGTCTGCCTGGAATAGGGCGCACAAATAGAGCATCAGGGCGGCTTTGGTGCTGGACAGGGAAGCCAGTACCATAATGGAAACCCAGTCCGGAATGGCTCTTGATATGTTTTCAGGGACTTGTATACCCTGATCCAGGAGTATCTTATTACGGCAGGCATCCATACCGATAAGGGATGAGCCAAACCTGCCTTTACTAAGGGCTTCGACGCAGAGGCTAAGGGCTTCATGGTGTCTGTTGGTGTGCATCCCGCTCATTGTTGAGTTTGTACACCTGAGGAGCACGGGATCAATGTGGTTCATATCATCGCGAAGAGGACATCTTCCAGAACAGGAAGAAAAGTTGAAAGTGAAGGCATGTCTCAGTGTGTACAGTGCATCTGTTCGGTACTTCATTATATTTATTTGCTGTTTCGGAGCAATCCCTGGATTTTGCCAGAAGGAGTTGCTAATCTCCTTGTTAGCAAGTTGAGAGGTAGGGTTGTGTGCTTCAATGTTTGCAGTGGTGGTGGGTGGTATGGTATTGTTAAGTTTCTGCCATCTCTGGTAGTGGTAGCCACAGATGTCAGCAGAGCCAAGCTTGTGTTTCTTGTGCATTTGTGCTGTAAATTTGTCGTTCAGGTTGGTGAGGTAGTGGATTGAGAGAGTGTGGGAGCGGTGCATGCATCATTTTCTGCGGAAGAGGTCTAAAGAGAGCCAATAAAAATTGTGGAAGGGGTCCCTGGCATCTGGAAGTGCAATGTCTATGGTGTCTGAGAGGGCTGCAGTGCAAGCGCAGGCGTCAGCCCCCACAGTGTCTATAATGCCAGAGTGGGCTTTGGCCTTCAAAGTTGTAGAAATGGACAAGTTGTAGAAATGGATAGGATGAGGGGAGTGCTCTAATATGGTTGATATTGCATGAATGAGCTCTGCATGTAGGTGATACCTCATGTGCATCGGATTGAGAAAGAAAAGAAAAACTACGTAGGCAGTGAGAACACTCCCTACATCAATTAAGGAATAGGAGACACATTGGCCCAAAGAGCCGTGAGTCTCCCTCAACAGAGGATAAGAGGGAAGCTAGTGTGGGTCTGGGTTTCTGGAAGCATGCGGCCTAAGGGTACCAGAACTGTGTTGAATATTTTTGGTTAATGGCACGTCTGGTAGAGGTAAGTTTTTGCACATATTGTACAGAGTGGGCATGAAGCTTTCGTGCAAGCTTGGTAGACCTTTGCGGGTCAATCCCTAGTTTTTAAAAACGATCCAGGGTGTGGGCAGTATAGATAGTTTCACCCACATCCAGAAGGATTGTGTGGAGAGTGATCTCAGCACCTTGAAATTGTTTGCATTGTTCACTGTGTTGTTGCTGTAAGGCTTCTAGCTGGGCACCAGGCCTCGTATTTTTGCAGTACTTGATTTCTATCAAGTGGATATGGCGGTTTTGGATGTTCAATTCATGAAGTTGCCTGGCTAGAGTTGTGTTGCTTCTTACTTCTTCATTACGTCTCATACTGTGGAGTACACGATGTGAGGGGGAAGTAGGTGGTCTATGTAGGTTAGCAGGGCAAAGAGTGACCAAGATAGCATCAGGGCGGCTGGAGGTGCCTCTATCTTGATCAGGAATGCTGGAGTCAAAAAGATAGGGAGGTATGACGCGGTTAGATATTTGCTCAGTGATGTGCAGGTCATGCTGAGCCAGACGGTCTGCCCTGCCTACATCCATTTGTAAGAGGTTTGACCCATAAGAGCCTTTGCTGACCACTTTCAAAATCATTCTGCTGGCAATGTTGCGTCGCTCAGTTACCATGTTACGGATGGCGGGGCATTGACAAGCTGAGAGAATGTGGAGGGCACTATCCATATGATGACATTCTGGGAGAAGGCATACAAGGCTGTTGGATCTTTTGAAGCGTACCGCATGTTTTTGGTTGTAGAGGGTGCCTGTGCGGTATTGGAAGATTGTGCGTTTCATACGAGTTGAGACACATGGCATGTTCCAGAAGGCATTGCTAATGCCCTTATTTGCATTAGGTAGCAAGCTCTGGTAGTCAGTGCAATAGCCTGTCTTGCGATCTGCATATCCAAGCCTGTGGTTAGCATGCATATGGGATTTCAAAGCATCCTGAAGATCTGGAAAGTGTACTAGATTGGGAAGGGAGGGGGGGGGGATTCAGGTGCACTTGGTCTTGCCTCTTCTCAAGCCAGCCAAGCAATATTGTAAAAGGGGTTGCCGCCTGGGCCAGCACTAGGAATACCGGTATTGGTCAGATGACTTATCCTCAGCCCACACTTGTTGGCCATCTGTGTTGCCGTGATGAACTTATGGACACCCACGGCTCTGACAATGTGTCTCCTTTTCTGTGATTGATGCAGGTAGGTGTTCTCACTGCATATGTAGTTTTTTCCTTTTTAATTCAATGAGAAAGGTTGGAAGTTGTAACAAGTCACACCAACACCTAGGAGAATGGTGTGTAATGTCGCAGCCCCCCACTGATATTCTTGCAGAGGACAGCATGCTGTCGCTGTGCCGCCTCCTGATTACAAAGTAATTGGTTTCAATCAATTGCACATGCCGCTAATTTACACTTAGTCGGTGGGGCTGTCTAATGCGGGTAGCTGTGCTGGTCCTCTGTGGGCTGCCGTGCATGCAATCTGTCTCTGCGATCTGACCAATGGAATTTGACCTTCAGCCAGCAGGCCTGTAGCATCAGTCATAACAAACACGAATTTTGTTTGCCTGCTTCTTTACAAGAATTGACAACATCCTTGGAACTTGATTCAGGATAAATGAATATCAGTTATTTGTTCAAGTGGAAGATCAGAGATAAATTTTACACTTTTTTCAATGACAGTACACATGAGAGTGCAGGAACAAAGGAACACGACATGTTTTTGATCCTGGGGCCATCCTCACTCACATCTATCACAGAAGTGTGCCCCTGCTGACAACCAAAATAATCAATCAAATCGGCATTTCATGAAATGCTGATCAGCAAATATGGCTACCCCTAGAAGATTAGCTTGATCCAGTTAAAAAGCAAGTCATATGATGTGAGTGTTCTAAAAAACACCACTGGAATGGGTTTTGCGCAGGGACTGCCACTTCACAGCGTTTGGCTCCTTTGGTTTACCACCTTTTCCAACCAGGGTCAGCCTGAGAAGTGCATGAATATGTATCGTACCTCCCTTCATCTTACATGTTTCATTGTGTTCTCAACTTCGTGTTCCTGTACACTCGTCTGAAAGTACCTGTACCGGTATCTGTCGAATGAACTTCCCTCTCCTCGTCGAACAAATTTTGTTGCAGGCTCATTCTAAGTATAATCTTTTTACCTCAGGCAGCACGATTAAAGCAACGGCAACACACATCCACACAAATGTGTTCTTGCAGAGTGCCTGCAGGGACGGTATTTCTTACATTTTTTCATTTTCTTTTCTTTTCAATCCTGATCACTACCTTGTTCCACCTCACACATTGATCCATAACAAGAATCCAATCCTTGTAGAGAAGAGCAGCAGAAGGAAATGGTCTTGTATCACCAGCAGCCCTGGCTGCCCCCTCAATATATCTCCATTGATGAAGAGGCCAACAGGTTCCAAGCATGTGTACATGCGCTCCGTGACCACGTAGCTGTGCTCAATGCCACTCCACGCACAAACCAGGAGCCCATCGCCTGGCAGGGGGTGCTGCAATGGATACCCATGTGCGTCTAATCCTCTATTACACTGTGGTCATATGCATGGACTAAATACTTGGTGAATTGCTCCTGGAACGTTTGCTGCTGCATGTATTTTGTTTTTTGCTGATCAAACAATCGCATGAAGCCATCATAACATTAAACGCGGCATGCTCCATGACAGCATGACATAGAAACCAAGCAGAATATGTGCAAGCTCGTGTTCATGTATTGTTCATCCACAACACAAGCTTAAACTCGCCTTATGGTGGTGATGGTGCAGATTGAACAACCTGTTGGATGTACAAGAAAATGCATACAGACTGGAGGATGTGCTCACCAGTATACATGTCTTACAGTGTATCGTGTTCAACACATCTGATGACATTGAGATCCAGGTAAATGTTCATGCACGCTTTCTTAGTTCCAAAGCATGCTTGTCTTGCGCCCGTTGTTGGTTGATTTCCAAGAAAATCAGTGTCAGCTGCTCCAGTGGTGTGCAGTGCTGCTGGTGCGCTCACGGTGCCCTGCCATCAGACGTTGGTCTTGGTGGTTGTTTTAGGACACTTGATGTGACACCTTTACTTTTGGGTTATGGTAATGAAGACGTGGAGTGCACGCAGCAGGGGCCATCCAACTCCATCGTTATGTGCTCCACCAGTTGCTTGCAACTTGCCATTGGCTTGTATGCTGCCCTTTTTGAGTATGTGCGCATGCAAGTGCACACACACACACACACACACACACACACACACGCGCGAACACACACGCACAAGCGCGCACACACACACACACACACACACACACACACACACACACACACACACACACACACACACACACACACACACACACACACACACACACACACACACCGAGCTTACATGCAACGAGCAGTTGCACTCATGCGTTACCTGCTTTGCTCCCATGCAAACCCTCCCAGGCTCGAGCTGCCCAGGCCTTGGCAAGCGTCCTGCATGCTCACAAGCACCGCCTGTCACGGCGCTTTCGTGATGAGGATGGCATGCTCCCTGCTGAGGTATGGGTTACAGGTTGCAGGAGCAATGGCCTCAGGTCACACGATTGGCTGCCAGCCTCTTCATAATAAACGAGGAAGAAAAGGAGGATAGCGTGCTCTTTACGGAGGTTGTAGTTCTGGTTGCCCACTAGACTGAGACCCCTGCATGATGTGCTGTTTCCTGTCGGGCTGCTCTCAGGAGTTTCCTTGCGTCACACTTTCCTGGCATATTTTCCCCCTCTTACATGCGTTGTGAGTGTGTTTTGAGTCAGTGGGATGATCACATCTTATCTAGCCCAAGGAGATGGGCTAGATAAGACAGGTTCCCAGGCTAGGATTTGATCCTTGCTATAAGTTTTGGAGATGCTCTGCATTTTTGCGCAAGCCTTGAAGGCTTGGTCACCTCCTTGCGCTCAGGAGCCCCAAAACTCAGATGTGCTGCAACTGTGTTTGGACTGGCGGCCATGGCTGGACCTCCTGCTCAGTCTCATGGACGACCCCCCTCCATGTGTGGAAGGTGAGACCTTCCAGTAGAGATGTTTGCTCGTGCGCTATCTCATGTATGTCTATAGTAGCTCATGCACAGGTGCAAAAGCTTATCTGCTCTTTGAAGTCCACGTATTTTTTTCTGCAAGGAGTGATATCTTACCTTGCTCTCCCACAAAAAATTTGTAAGTGAAGCATGCTGCGCTGTTGTGGATTGGCCAATACCGGCTGATGGAAATTGAATGAATTGTGCCAGCAAACCATAAATCTATGGCTCAACTCCTTCAGCCATACTGTATGCAGCTTGCCAAACTGCCTCCCTCCTCCTCTTCCTCCTCCTCATCCTCACCAGGCCATTTGTGCCCTCTGCTAGCCAACCTTGGAGGGGGGAGGGGTCCAGCTTTTTCCTCATCATACTTTCTTATGCATCAATCAATTATCTCATTGTGTTATTCTAAGAAGCTTCCAGTCAGGCCAGCCACGCTAGGTAAAAAAACGAAGAGAGTCCTTGCCCTGCAAGAAATTAAGCAAACTGAGTATGGAGTGAAGTAAGAAATGATGCATATGGCGATTCTGCATAAAAAAGGTGAGAACGAGGAGTCGTAGGCGAGCCAGGGGCACTTTTTGAGGCATTTTTGGCCAAACTTGGCCATTCCCTGTGAAATGGGTGCCAAAAGCATGTTTTGACCCAAATTTGGCCCATCTTATGACCTCCAGGTAGGTTTTGAGTCAAGCCTTATCCATTGGAATAGGTAAAAAGGAGGTGGTGAAAATTGGTCCCAAAGCACTCAGAGCATGAGCGGATCTGCCAGGTAAAAACGGTGCAAAACTGGAAATCAGCCGAGTGCAGCATCTGGCCACAATCTGAGTATGAGGTCTTGTCATGTGTGTTATTCAAGTATGCCCTGCCAAGTTTGGGGGCCCATGCGTGGGTGTGCGTGCTCCTGGGGCCTGGTCAAAGCTGTCAAGGCTATGGACTCAAGTGTCACTGCATGGCCCGGCCACCTGATGATACGGACTTGCTCTTTGATGCACGTAGCGGACGTTCAACCTTTCATCGCCAACTTTTAAAATCTAGAATCAAAGGAGCAAGTCGCAAAAGTCAGTCCTCCTAACCATGCACTCTCAGCGTTTCTCGCATAGGTTTGGGCTTTTCCCTGCCAAAATTGGACGATTTCCTGCACCTCCGCATTGAAGCCTCCCTGACCCCCAGGATATGCTTTGATGAGGTGTCCAACCATTGCTGCTGGTCAGGCAAGCCAGGGGGCGCCTTCTTGAGGACCCCATTTCGGCAGGGATTTTGCCTGCTTTCTGACCCCACACCCTGGGCCCCCCAGTCACAAACTGATTATGCTGGGTGGCTCAGATAGGTCCAGTTAAAGGTCCTGCATACTCAGAACCGGCTGGTTGCAAGAGGGGCAAGAACTTGAATAATCATGGCTGAACTGACTTCCAGCCAATTTAACCTTGCGAGTTTACATAAAAGGCTTGGCAGGGAGAGACAGTGTTGAAGGGCAGCTGCTTCTTGAATGGCCCTGCTTTCTGTTGAGAGAGGACACAGCGACGCCTCCATCTTAATGGCAAGCAGCTGGTGACCTTGTTTCATTGTAAAAATCCTCTGCTCTGAAATTTACTGCAGGGTTTGTGCTAAGCGCAGTGCGCCAGCAATCCCTCCTCAAGGTCGTGGCATCAGCACGCAGGTGGGTGTACCAAAACCTGGAGAAGAATATGCATGGCTTAGGAAATTAGGCAGGTCAGCTAGAGTGCCTGTGAGCCTTTTTTAAGCTTTGGTAATGTGAGCAAACCTAGAGCCTGCTTTATCAGATGAAGTGAACAGGCGTCCGTGGCTCCCTCTTCTGCCGTTCAGAGAGTGTTGTGAGGCGTGCACAGAGCCGCTAAAGATGTTGCCAGTTTCCATAATCCTGCACCTTGCACACCCTATCAATTTGCCTTATCCGCCTCTCTTGCAACCTCATCCTGGCTGCCCTGCAGTGGGGACATTATCCCTAGCTACGTTGTGTTCCCTGAAATCGTTCGAATCCGTGTTTTATGCGGCCCCTGCCAGGTATTTTGCACCGGATGCTGCATTTGAGATCTGGCGCCTGCTGGGCCCTTCTGTGGAAAGCGTGGGCTACGACCAAGCCAGAGCGTACGATGCTCTGGGATGGGTATCCCTCTTCACTCCCACCTTCTGTATATCCAGGTAAAAGCCGGCATGCACCACCAATGGGCTCTGAGCGATGGCAGACGCGTGTCTGCTACCTAGCACTTGCATGCATGAGCACAGTTGTGTGGCTGTTATTGTTTTGGTAACTACTCTCAGAGTAGTCACTCTGGCAGTGCTTGATGCCAGAGTAGCCATGGCATCAAGTGTTTTCTACCTTGGCTTGAGGGAGCTTGCTTGGCAGTCTCCCAAACAAGAATGGGCCTGGATTGATGCCAGCATCACTCATTCTCCGGTAAGCCAGACACATTGGGTCTTGAAGCGCACAACACCTGAAGTTGACTGCCAACCTACCAGTCACTCAGCACTAAGGATTGCAAGCCACTCCCTGCCCCTGACCAACCACCACTTGCTTATGTTTGTTGTGGAACAAAGCTGTGAACCAGCGGCGCTGAACCAATTGGTGGGCACGTGGATTGAGGGCTGGAAGAGGATGCCCAACAGCCCCCCTTGGAATGCGCTGTGGCTGGGCCTTTTGTCACGCGCGGCAAAGCACGACTACAAAGGTGTGGAGGCGGTTCAGCAGGGGCTGTGCATGTTTGAAATGTGCCCGTAGTATGCTCAATTTGGATCCCCCACTGAGGAGGTGTTTCCTTCCTGCATGCAGCCATGTCCGGTCTGCAAATTCTTACTCGGTCTGAGCTTGTCCTAAGGCGTACTGCCCCTTCATTGCAACTTGCTTATTTGCACCCCTGCAAAACCACTTGGCACAGGAGCCATTGACTGGGGCCCCCACCTGGACGTCCTGTTCACAAACTTCATTGGAGCTTTTGATGTGCCTGTGGGCGCTGCAACATCAATGCAGGCCACCACCAGGTCTGCACCTGCCAAGGCAGTGATGCACCACAACCAAAATGTGAGTGGGTTGGGGAGCAGAGTAGGAAAGCACAAGGCACCGTGTGAGGTGACTGCAGAAAGTAAGGAGCCACGAGATCTGTACTGCTCAAGCTTTGCTTCCATTGCTTCCTCTGCGTACCGTGTCCTCTCTTTCCCTGCATGCTGCTTTGATGACCACTTAGTCTGTCAGAGACGTAGCAGCAATCAAATTTAACAAAAAAGGGGCTGTGCATGATGAGCTTTGGAGTCATAGCAAGGCTCAGCCTTGCAGCAGGTCAAATGATGAAATCAGCAGAACGTTGTCATCCTTGCCCTGACACGTCCCCTGCAGCACATATAAGCCGCAATCACCATACCTCATGGGTTGCTGATGTCAACGTGTTCCATCTATATTTGTGTGTCTTTGCTGAATGATGCCCATCCATACTCAAATGCAATTTCATCTGCTGCAAAATTCATACTTCTCTGTTCCTATTAACTTCGTCAGTGATTTTGTGCCTCATTCATGCATTCCATGCACCAGCATCTCAATTAATTATTCAATGTGCCTTGTTTTTTGGCACCTCATTACTGAATTCCATGTGCCTTTTCAATCAGCACCTACTTCAATAGATGAAGCCAGCTTTGTTCAACGAGAGATTAGAATTTGCAGGGAAAGTGAAGCTCGACCAAGAAAGTGGAGACCCATGATGGCTGCATCCAGTTTGCTTGTTATGCTCTTCATAGTCCTCTCTTCACAAAAGCATGCATGATCATCATTGATGAAATTATGATTGTCAGATTGTCTGCTTGGTTGCAAGGTCAGGGAGCGCAAAGATGCTGCTTAAGAAATGGTATCACTCTCTCTCCCGCTGTTATCTCTCCCTCTCCTTCAATCTGCTGCACCTTGTCATAGTGTCCTTTGGTGAAGTGCCTTTCCTTCAGTCCATGCTCGAGAGGTAAGCTACTTGCAGGATCCTTCAGCCCTCCTTGCCAACCTACTTGCAGATGTCTGGATTGCACACAAATGGAGCAGCGATGGTGGCAAGCTTGCTGCGTGCTCGCCCAGAGGACCAGCGCGCCAGGTATTTAATTTATTTAATGTTTTGATGGTGCGGGGAATTAGCTCAGATGCTGCATTGCGGATAGAGCCTTTATAAACATCTCAGTCTAAGATGGGATGACAGGCCAGAATTCAGAGCTTGCAGTCATTTCTACATAAGGGCATCACTTCAAATTGAGTACAGGAGCCGCCAAGAAAAGTACCACGCAGTCGCAGAAGTTTTGGGTTAGTTGAAATAGCTTGCAGGACAATTATTGTTGACCTTTCTCTCTCTCTCACTCTCTCACACACACACTCTCTCCTCTCTGTGTGTGTGTGTGTGTGTGTGTGTGTGATCGATAGGAGTGCTTGCGCGCGCATGTACATGCATGCAAGCATACAGCGTGAAGTGAATCAGATGTCTGCGCACGTGTGTCATTTTGAAAGAAGGTAACCTGCAGAGACAAGTGCAGAGGGGATCGCTGCTTGCAATTTATCTTCGTCACCTCTTCACAGGCACTCCGTTCAACAAACCTTAGAGCGCTTGCGCCACATGGCGTCGCTCATAGACAACTATTTCCATCCCTCCAATTCAGGTAGAGTTCTGCTGGCTGCTCCTCTTGATTTGCTGCCTTCGGCTGCTGCGCAACCAATGCCAAAATGAACACAGTGACTTGGTTCTGCAACATCATTATGCGTATCATACAGTTTATTTAAACAGTCAATAAGAACAGTCTCACGTGTCATGATATGGCGTTTGCAGTGATATAAACATGCAGCAACTAGCATTCCTATCTTTGGTTATCCTTAATACCCAAAGTAAGCGCTGCAAGCACATGACTCCGTGGGAGGAATAGGCATGCAAGCGCGCAACTAGACATGTCATCAACCAAGACAGCAGCGCTATATTCAGTGGAAGCTCGCTGCAGCAGTATTGCATGTTTGAAGCATGGTGTGCCATTGGTCAAGGCATCCATTGGCACTTATCAAGATGTTAGCGTTGTTGTCAATGAAAGGTTGCCTGATGCCACGCAGTGTCAGGTTAGCGTGGGATGTGTGTTCTTTGCCTGGACACCACAGTTGCGCCCTGTGTCAAGCACTGTACGCTCATTGTTCACAGGCAAATGGTGTCGAGAGCTGAGTACATGGACCCGGAGCCTCGTGGAGAACTTCATGCGTCAAGTTGGGAAGCAGGTGGGTTCCTGCCTCAGGAATCCTGAGGCTGCAAGACACTTTGTTCTGCTTCCATCTCTCAATTCGTCCATGCCAACCTTTTGTTCATTGTCTGCTTTTTTTGTTGAAACCAATAGCTTTTGGCGTGCTGAGGCTTGGGACGATGCCCTTTGCTGAAGGCACACTCATTTGTTGGAGTGCATACATATGTAGATGTAGCTCCCCTTCAATTCCATGCTCAATGGACAGGCGCAAGAGATTATCATGCAATGAATATGGCAAAAAAAAGGAGATTTTTAGGGTAACCTGTGCAAATGAGATTTGGCTTGCTGAGTTCTGCCGGCTGGCCTTTGAGGGTGGGTCTGCCCTGCCATAAATGTAAGCCTTAGTCTGGCAATGTCTCTTGCGTACTTTGCTGTGCGTTGCTGTCTTCCTTCCTCCAGGTTCATTCAGACATGTGTGTGTGCAGCTTGTAGACAGTGCTAGTCACTCTGGCCAAAGAAATCAGCCCATCACGGCAAAGAAGACTTTCACAGAATAGCTGCTACAAGGATGTCTCCTCTAACATGCCCTACCATGGGGTCTTGTCCTGAGGCTCTCCTGTCCAAGTTTAATGAACGGAGGAGACTCATCAGTTGCTGATTAAGCTCGACATTTGTCATTGCTCTTATGTCATTTTAGTTTCAGTCACTGAAAGTCACTGAGTGCAAGGTGTAGTATAGCTGAAACCAGAGCTGTACAGAAGTGACCTGAGCATGCACATGCACGCTCACGTGCGCGCGCACACACACACACACTTTTGTACACACACACACACACTCTTGTACACACACACATACACACACGCACACACACACATACGCACACACACACATACGCACACACTCACACGCGCGCGCGCGCGCACACACACACACACACACACACACACACACACACACACAGGGTGCCAACCCACCACCCTGGTTTGCATCGATTGAGCCCACCACCATGACTGCCTTTGTGGCGTGCATGACTCCCCTGGCAGCCCGCGGGCAATTTTCAAAGGATGACAGTAAGTCGAAGCTACAGCCCACTGTAGCATTCCCACAAAGCTTGCTTCGTTTGTTGGCGCTTGTTTTGCTTAAAGGAAACGCATCATGTTCTGCCTGCATCCTGTTCACGCAGGCAGCTCAAAGGCAATCCAGATTCCTCGTCTCAAAAACTTACTGAGCTGCTGGATATCACTGGAGACTTCCAGCAGCTCAGTAACTAGGCAAGGAGTTTGGATTTCTTGAAGCTGCCTGCAGGTGCAGGATGCCAGGCAGGATGTTGAAAAACAGAGTTGGCGATCAGAGCTGCCAATTTGCAAAAATGTAGTTGTGCGGAGACGTCAGTGTTTTGCACTGTTGGGCCTTCCTGGCAGGCTTTGTGTCACCTCAAATGCTTGTTTAGGCGTCTTTTTGGAAGCAGTGTTAAAAAGAAACAATTCAGGTGATAATGCCAATGGAGGATCGCACATTGATTGGGGTGCATCCCTTACATCATCTACACTTGACTCTGCAGTTCTCAGCTTGACGTGCGTGAAAGCGCTGTCCAGCTTGGCTTACGTTGCCCCGAGCGCTGTGCTTCCGCTCGTGATCACGCGCTTTCGAACGGCTGTTGAATCCCAGACCGCCACACACCAGCTGGTATGGGCTTTCTCTGTGTGTGTGTGTATGCGTGAGCGTTCCCGCTCTGATGCGAGATCAAAGCGTTTTTTCAATAAATTTTGAAAAGGTGTAAAGTGTTGCTCTTTGTTTACAAAGAAAGAAGCATGTGCGCCTGGGAATTGGAAATGGAAGGGTGCACCCTGCCGGCAGCACAGTACTGAGCGCTCCTCACGGCCTGTGAATGCTTGCAGGCTGCCACCATCACGTGCTTTTCCATCACTCGCTTCACTTGCATCACTTAACGTGTTTTCATCACTTTTCATCACTTGCTTTCCATCACTTTCCATCTCTTGCAGGCTGCCACCATCACGTGCTTTTCCAAGTGCATTCGCCCCATCCTTCTCTCTGGCTGGGGTATGGACAGCGATGGCGAGAGCGGAGTCCAGGTATTGGAAGAAGGCTTTTGGTTGGCTTGTGAGCACACTGACGCACAGGCTGGGATACTTCACTCGAAACTGCCAGCCATGTGCACACATGCATCCAACTTTGTGCACCTAGGGTGACATGGTGACCTGTGCTTTGGGCACTATGTGTGTTCAATGCTTCGCAGCTTCTCTTAGCTTTGTGCGCCATGTGTGTTTAAAGCCTTGCAGCTTCTCTTAGCTTTGTCCACTGTGTGTGTTTTGTGCTGTGCAGCTCCTGGCAGAGGCCCTGATGGTACTGCTGCCTGGCATTGATGCAAATGACGAGCAGAAAACAATGGCAGTCATGCAGCTGTACACCACAGCGTTGTCGTCGCTGCCAATGCTGGCGCAGGCAGGTGATGAAGAGGCGACCGCTCGAGGAGGTGAGTGCACATGTGGCAGTGCATGTTTGCTGGTGTGTTTGTGTGTGTCCATGAATGGGTATGGATTTTTCTATGCGTCTGGATTTGCTTGTGTGGATGGAAATGACGTGGTCGATTTTCCAAAGATGCCAACCTGCTATTGTAACTTAGGCATATGGAAATCTCGTATGCGGCGTACCCTTTCTGATGGCCTGTTGGTTCTTTGAGCAAGCATCAAAATGATCTTATACCAGCATGAGCATCTCATTGTCGCGTTTTGCATTTGCACAGCATGATGTTTTGAAGAAACTCACACACACACACACACTGCAGCACCCAGGCAGAGGGGTCCTGTGTGTTGTGCAGGGGCTGGCTTTCAGCCCAGCTGCATGTTGCTTGTGCGCATGCCAGCATCCTATTTGCTGTTTTGTTGTTGTACATGTGTTGAGGGGGCAACCCCGATTGACAGAGTGTGTTTGACATCCTGAAAGACATCCTGCTCCTTCGTGCTCCTGCAGCTGTGTGCCTGCCTCTCTACCTGGAAGAATGGGGTGAAGAGGTTTTGGGCAGAGTGCTGGCGTTGTTATCTGGCTTGGATTCTGGGTTGGGACACAGGTATGACCCTGCATCTCATACACGTTTGAGTGCATGCTTAGAAGTGGTGGATCACTTGGGACACAGGCGACCCACTGCATCTTATACATGTTTGAGGGCATGCTCAGAAGTGGGCGAGGTGTATTGACACTGTGCTGGCCTTTATGTGCTACCAAATAAGGGTTTCTTGATTTTTGTGTGGTGATTCTGTCACGCGCTGGCCAGGATGTTGATGCCCGAGGCTTTTGTATGCCAGTGGCGTGAACACGTCTTTTCCATGATCGACACTCCAGCTCCCAGCATGGACCCTGACTGCAACCAGATCCCTTGCCTGCTTTTGTGTTGCAGCACAGGGCATTAAGCCATGCACTCAGGTCACTGTTATTTCCCCCAGGAACGCTTTTTGCACCATCACCATCATCACCATCATCATCATCATCACAGGGCAGAACCAGTCGCTGTTTTGCAGTGCCAGCCCATTCAGATCCCTGATTTTTGTGGTGTATCTGTTGCATCATCATCACAGGGCAGATGCTGCTGCAGGCAGGGGGGGGTCCGTTAGCAGCCATGCCGCAGGCGGCGTGGGCGGAGGCGGCAGCTTCCTCACAGCGGTGTGTATATGTGCTTGTGTGTGTCAGATAGCACAATAGAGAGCCGCCCTTGATTACCTTTACAATTTACACAAGTGCATGCATTTGCATGTGCCTACATTTACAGATGCGCGTGTGAACACACACACACAATTGCCTGCAAACACTGAATTACCAGGAAACACATGTTGGTGCTCCCTGTGACCATCAGTTGCAGTAATGTGCTTTAAGAGCCCCATCTCCAGCACTGCAGCCCATACAAGGCTGAAATTCTCTACATTGTAAAGAAAGGGAACGAGGCTGCACACACACATACACACACACAACACACACACACACACACACATACACAGTTTCTCTTCACAAACACACAATACCTCTTGCGCAGCCCGGATCTTTTTTTCCCCACCTTGCGTCCTTGCTCTTCTCCCGCTTGCCCCCTGAGTCAGGGGCTGCCCTGGCCAAAAGGGCTGCCCGCTTCGCTGCCTCAGAGCTGCTGCCAGGTATGGTTTTTGCGTGCGCTCATGTGTGCATGTGTGCGTGTGAGGGAATGGACAGTTGTGTCTTTAGTTGTGCAGCTATGCTTGGGATGCCGGCATGCAGCAACCTAGCGTCTCTTTGTCGTGCTTCTGTGCCCTCAGGCTTTTGTTGGACTTGTTTTTTCTTCATTTTTTGGACAAGTGTGTCTTCAGTTGTGCGCTGTGCTTGGGATGCCAGCAGCAACCTGGTTTCCCTTCTTTCTGCTTCTGTACCTAACCTTGCGGTTCATTTTGGGGCTTGCATTTTCCTCAAATCTTAGCACGGCATACGATGCTGAAGTCCAACAGAAGAGGCACACTTGCTGAAGGGTCCCTTTCCTGCCTTCATTTGAAGGCTCCCAGCATTCTCTCTAGAAAAAAAGAAGAGGAAAACTACGTAGGCAGTGAAAACACTCCCCGCATCAATTAAGGAAAAGAGGATACCTAGGGCCAAGGCACCGTGTATCTCCTTTACCAAGAGAGGGAAAAAATTTCAATGGGGATCAGGTGGGTTACTAGCAGTAGCCTGTGCCTGATCTTGGTGATAAGAGTTGAGTGACATCTTCTCAAGAGCGCGTCTAGTGCTAATAATTATAAAAGCTTACTGGATAGGATGAGCATGAAGCTATAAAGCAAGCTTGGTAGCTTTATGAGTGTCAAGGCCATGCTCTTTGATGGGTTCCAAAGTGTGAGGGGTGTAGATGACCCCGCCCACACCTAACCAAATGGTATTGAGGGTAACTTGAGCTGAGGCTTTTGAAAGATCGCGACAGAGGTCGCGTGCTGCTGCTTTGAGGCCTCAGGCTGATTCTTGGGCCTGATGTCTCTATACAGCCTCGTGTTTGCGCAAGATCCTGGCCCATCTGCTTGCATGTTCCAGTCAGGGCTGCATTCTTGGCAGCAGCGCGGCCGCACCAGCTCTTGCTTTCCCATCAAGCATTGCTCTGGAAAAATACCTAACCAGAACCTGAACCTTGCACGGCTTGCTGGTTTGGGGCAGGCCATGTGCGTTTTGGGCCCCGCTTGCATGTATGGGCGTCTCGGGCACTGATTATATGCTTCTAAACGTGGCGCAGGCCATGGGCGCTGCTTACATGCGCTTCTTACATGCATGGGTGTCTTGGGCTTCTTAAAATGCATGGGCGCCTTGGGCACTGCTCATATGCTTGCAGGCGTGGAGCAGGCCATGGGCGTCTTGCTGCATGCTGCTGTGGAGCACCATCCGGAGGTCACATGGAAGGAGGGCGTGCTGCCGCTGATGCTGAGGGTCATAACTGAGCTGCGCCCGCATGCAGCTAGCACCCCAGGTAATGGCAAGCATGTGTTTGAAGACTTTATGGTGCATGGAACAGCAGAGGCATGCAGCTCGGGCAGTTCTTGCTTCTAATGTGAGTTCCCATTATGTCATTGTTGTTGCAAGTGCCCACTGTAACTTCTTAGACATTGCTGCAGCATGTGCCCATGCTGCACACAATACACACACAAGCAGGTGTGACTGCTTGGTCTATTGCCCTTATTGTGTGTCCTCCTATGGATGGCAGAGAATGCTTACATCCTTGTGTGCACATGCCTGATCTTTCTCGTTTTTGCGCTTGACCATGCTTGTACCAGGCCATGCTCCCCCTTCGCCCTCTCTGGAGGCCACCCTGTGCTACCAGCTCGGCCTCCTTCGCCAGGGTGTGTTTGCAGGCGCCGCGCAAGCCATGCTGCCACACGCGCAGCAGCTGATGGAGGTTGTGGATGCTGCGTTGGCGGTGAGTATGAGTGAGAGAGGGAGAGAGAGAGACAGAGAGAGAGAAAGAGGGGGGGGGGGAGGGAGGGAGGGAGGCAGGGGGATGTACCTGGTTTTGTATTGAGTTTCTATCTTGTGTGACGATAAGGCCTGACATGGATGATTTTTGTGAATCTGGTTTGTTTGTTCTACCCATGGAACATAATGGAGTGCTGCAATCTTTGCAAACGTTAGTGGTGTGCTTTAAAACGTTGTGGATGTGTCAGCAGATTGTACACATGTTTGCTTGTGGCCCGCAAACCTCTTGAGCTTTCCTCTTCCCTCGGCGGAGTTAATGTATGCTGGACTGCTTCAATTTGGGCGATGTACTGCCTGTCAAGGTGCTGAGAGCCAACTAATCCTAAATTTGATACAACTGGGCTGGACTCCAATCGTCCTGGCATAAAAGCTCTGAGGGCATTTCCTTCAAGACGCTGAGTTTTATGCTTGCAGGTGCCCTCACGTCCAGTTCAGAATGCTGGCAGCGCTCTGCTGAGCAGCATATGTTGTGTGTGCGTGCGTTACTACACGCACCTTGACCTACTGGACTCCCCTGGACAGGTTGGTAAGCACGAGAGCAAAGGGGCACTTGGATTATAGATGAAAAGAGAGGTAGCACCTATTTTCTGTGCAGTTTTGAAAACATATATTTGTGTATTTTTATGCGAGCATTCAGAGAGGCAGCAAGAACTTCTGAGCATCTTGACCGCTGGAAATTTGTTGTTCATTTGATTTGTAGTAGGCAATCTGCTGCTAGCAGGCTCAAACCCTCAGGATTGGCAGAGGAAATGGCTTGGCTTGTTCTGCAGCAGGTTTTGTTGCACAGGAGAGATAGTGCATGCAGTTGGCACTCGTCAGATGATTCTGCTCGTTCATGAAACCGACAGTACCAACAGCGATGGGCCTTGAATGACCTTGCACTGCCCAAAACTTGCTTGCCCCCTAGCGCTCCTCCTCAATCCAATCCGCTGGGATGCTCTCTTGTTGGTTTGCCCTCCAGGATGGAGTGGGCAGCACGCATGCCAGGCAGTCCCTGCTGGGCCCCCATGGCATCGAGCAGTGGGTGGACAAGTTTGCCACTGATTGCCCTCGCCCAAAGTGCGTGGCTGGGAGTAAAGAGGGGGGGCAGTGTGAGACAATATTTCCTTTGAAGCACACTCACAGCAACAGTTTGCCACTCTACAGTCCCATATGTCCCTCATCCGTGTGTATGTGCGTGTGTGTGTGTATCTGTGTGTGAATGTGTGCGAACAACATGATGCAAGGTACACATGAAGCACATGGAGCCATGTCATCCTTGCCTCCATCCTCAGGGTGCACCTGTGAGCGCACCTTGAAGCTGTACTTTTCATGACTGAGGAGCATGGATTTTGAAGCGAGAATGCAACAAACATCCCCAGACAGCGGCGCCAGAGTGCTGTGGACACACATCCCTGCACACACCGCACGCAGGTGGCTTCTCCCTCCTCCTGAGGCACTGTCCTTGGCCCAGCAGCTCATCGACTCCCACCTGCTGGCGCCCCTGCCGCGCCTGCTGGAGCTCTTGGACGTGGGCTCACCCGGCCAAGGCCAGCAACGAGCTGGTGGTGCGAATGGCGGTGGCGACGGAGGGCACAGGCAGCGCATGCAGCTGCATGGGGAGCTCGTCAAGGTGCATGCATTTACACCATGCATAAGTGTGTGTGTGTGTGTATGCATGGTATAAATGCTTGCAGTGGTGGCGGTGGCGGTGGCGGTGGCGGTGGTGGTGGTGGTATCATGGGTGTGTGGATTTGTAGGGGCTGTGCGTGCATGCAGGTGTGAAGCCTGCGTGTTGTGCATGATCAATCTGCAAAGCCTGTGTGTTGTGCATGATCCATCTGCTCTCAGGTGGCCTCATCACATTGCACAGTGTCATGATGCACACACAGAGGCCTGACGCCCATCAGTGCTCCTCCCGTTCCCCACAGCCGCACTCCTTTGCAGAGCCCTCTTCACCCTCCGTCCTTCCCTGGGTTTCCTCTATTGTGCGCCTGCAGATGAAGGGTGTGATTGGGGGCCTGCTGAGCACGCTAAGGGACTTCGACTTCCTGGGCCATGCAAGCTTGGCAGGCACTCCCATCAGTGTGATGGGCAACACAGGCGTGCTTGTCGGTCAGCCAGGGACGCGTGGGTGCGTGGCAGAGGCACTCAGCGCTGCTGCACCCGCCATGCTTGGGTGAGTGTGGGTGGCATTGGGGTGGACCTGCAGGCAGGACAGGGTGTAGAATACAAGAGAGAAAGGTGCGTCATGCATGGCTCCTTGCCCGTCATGAAGCTCTGAGTGGGTGAGCGTTGGCTGTAAGGGGTGCAGGGTGTAGCTCTACAAGCGCGGTAGGGCGTAATATGCAAGAAACAGAAGTGCGTCATGCATTGCTCACCACGAACGTCTGAGTAGATCAGTGTTGGTTGCATGGGGTGCTCATTGTGGTCCTGCAGCATAACAGGGTGTGATATGCAGGGGAGAGATGCGCGTCATGCATTGCTCATCACAGATGCCTGAGTGGGTTGGGTTGGTGTGGGTTGTACAAGGTGCTGGGTGTGGTCCTGCAGGCATAGTAGGGTAGGATGCAAGGTTGCAGGTGAAAGCAGAAGGCCTCCCTCCAATCAAAATGACTCACTGCTGGCCTATTCATTTAAAAGGAGCTCATACAGAAGAGGTTGTCTGGGTTCCCTCGCACATAGGCAACACGTGCATATAGGAGAGTAGAGTGGAAGAAGGACAGATGCTCTGCAGCGCTCTGGCTCACCGTGGCTGAGGCACAGGCAGCTCGTGGCAGACCTCCTTCCGTCCGTCCGTCTCACCCGAGCACATGCCATTCTTGCTTGCCTCTTTGCTCCTAAGCAACAGTGTTCCTGCCGCCATTACCTCAGGCGCTCAGAACGTGTGACCTGACTCCTCCTGAGTGACGCACATGGATGCCTTCATGTGCCTTGAGCTAGCATGCCTCCACTGTGTGCCATGTGCCTGTGTTGCGTTTCCTGTAGCCCTGGGCAAAGTTTCAACCCCTGAGCATCTTTGCCTTTATACCTCCCCCTCTGTTCTCCCGCCCCCCCCCGCTTGATTTTCAGGATGTCGGACTCGGAGTGCATTGGAGAGTTCCTCGTCATTGGCGGCCTGTTGGCCAGCGCAGGCTCTCTGGAGCACACGGGCTCTCTTGCCATGGCCAGCGACACATCCAAGCTCATGAGCGTGAGTCGGCAGCAAGCCTGGTCAGGGGTCTGTGTGCATGTTGAGCAGGATGGTTTCGTCTGAATTTCCAATAAGGCAAGCACTCACTTGTTCACTGGGACTAATGACACACACACACTCACACCAACACGCGCGTGTGCATACATAAGGCTTCCAAGTGCGCATCTTCACACTTATGCTTGCTGCTGTGCAATGTGCTGACGCATCCACAGAAGGTTGAGCAGCCGGCGGCTGCAGGCCTATTGCTGTTGCAGCGTGGGGGAGCCGCTGCTGAGGCCGCAAAGGGGAGGCCTTGGCGCAAGCAGGTGCCCAGATGGGCAGCCGTCTCTATGCTAGATCAGGTGAGCTGGCCTCTCCCACTTACTCACAGCCAACGACACCATCCTATAGGGAAAGCAGTGAGTGCTCGTTGTAGGCAAAGCCCCTTTTCAGCTCGTCCTGTTCTTTTCAGGAACTTTAAATCGTACTGGGTAGCTGGTGTCTCCTCCATGAGGTGTCCATGTATGGTGAACAGCAAGCAAGCAGGGAGAGGGTGCAAGCTGGTGGAGGGTACTGTTAGGGGTTACTTATTAATCGTTTTGGAGTTGAGCAGCACTTTCTCCTTCTTGGAGATCAAGCGCATGTGTTTGCGTGCATAAAGCACCCATGATCTGAGGAGCAAATGCATATAGTGGGGCTGACTTTAAGAGTGCTGGTGCTTGGCCTTTTCAGACAATCTTAAACAGGATCACTTGGCAGTGTTCCATAGAATATTTTTAAGACGTGGCAGTGTTCCATAGAATATTTTTAAGACGTGCTTCCATTAAATCCTTATAAAATTGATAGTATTTTCTGCTTTCACATGCTAAGCTGAGGAGAAGCCAGCCCTCAGGAGCACCAAAGACCAGTCACATACATCTACACATTTTGCCGCAAATGTGCCAATGACCCCATGACACAGCAGCCTTTCAACGTGCCTCATTGTTTGCCACACCTGCTTGACTGCAATGAGTTTTGCCCTTTAAATTTGCATCAGCCAATCCCTGCCTTGCTGTCTTACGCTGGCTGCAGACCCTGGCCAAGCGAGGGGCCTTGTCCAGCTTCCGCTCCTTTTCCACAGCCTCCATGCCTGAGCTCACTAGCCCATCCATGCTGCCCCCCTCCTACCGCACCCTGGTGACTGAGCTCTGCAAGTTCTCCACGCACTCGCTGTCCACGGTCAGGTAGGTAGAGGGAGCCTACATCCTCTCTTGCCACAGTCAAGTAGGGTGCCCATCCCTGCATGCTCCTGGCATTCCTGGTGCAAGGTTCCTGTGTGGTTGAGGTCCTCCATGTGTTCCCTCCCTTTGAGCCCTCACACACACATACACACACACTCTCTCTTGCATCATGGTCAGGTGGGGGCCCTGTTGTGCTGGCTGAAAGTGTGCTGTGTGCCAAGGTCCTGCAGATGACCATTCTGAAACAAATGCCACAGTGGCTGTTTTCATTATTGCACAAAAAACTGTGTGCCTCGTTCTGTGTAGCAGAACACAACCAGGCACATTATTATGTGTGCAAAGTGGAGGTGCGCCACGCATGAGGCTCCATGATCCGTTGCCCGTGTGTTCTGCATAGCAGCCACACCTCACAGAGCCTCTTTTGCACACCTCTTCCTTGTGGGGTTACTCAACTGCTGCACCACAAAAGAGAACTACCACACTCGGAGCAGCAAGGGGTATGGATAGCGCATGCAGCACAAAGCATTGCCCAATGTAGGCAGCACATGCAGCACATTGCAATTGCAAGAGCAAGAATGGAGCAGCCAGGGGTGTGGACAGCGCATGCAGCACAAAGCATTGCCCTGCCCATGCTTGCCTTCCCTTAAACGAGCCCAGATTGAGCAGCAGCTTTGCAGGCCACCCTTGGTGTGCCTATTTTTTCAGATTGGAGGATGAGCCAGTCAGCAATTGTATCCTCTCGAGCTGTCGCATGTGTAGGGTTGGCAAAATCCATATACTTGGAATACATGTATGATATATACATGCCAATATTGCATATTTTTGAGCTGCAAAAAAGTGGAAGTATACGGCATATGTATACAGAATTGGCCAACCCTCCGCATGTGTGACAGCCTCGTGCTCAGTGCGTGCGCATGCTTTGCAGGCTCTTGTGCGGAATCTTGGTCTCCACTCCTTGCATCCCATGATTCTGATCATCATCAGCTCCAAGAGTGCTGCTGCTATGCCCCTTCACAGGATGGAGGCGCTGCCCATTGTGGATTCCATCACAAAGCGCTTCCCCCAGTCCATTGCACGCACCTGCCTACCCCACTTCCTTTGTGCCCTTGCGGATGTGCCCCCTCCTCCTGAGCTGGTGGGTGCATGCATGCATGCATGCATGTGTCTGTGTCTGTGTTTGTGTGTGTGATATACTGTGTGTTCAAATTTGTTTCAGAAAGAAGTACCTTACTCAAGAGTCAAGATGTGTATAGTTTTGTGCGAAACCTGACAGACCAAATCTGCCAATGGGCATGTCTATCTTCCACCCTGCAAAACACTTTTTCTGACTGAGGCGTGCAGCAAGGGGCCTGAGGGAGCTGGCGCAGGGACGAATACGTGTGCACTGCTGTCATGGTCCTATCCTTTGCTGGTGTCCCTTGCTCTGACAAAATGTCACCCCACACCACCACCACGTATGCCACGCCACGCACCCTCTACCTGAAAACATGCCTGTTGCCTCTTTCACATGCATGTATAAATCCTTTTGTCTTGCACATACCCAGGCGCCACACGCATCAGATGCTGGCAGTGCGCGCGCAGAGGCAGCCTTGCTGGAGGTCCTGGAAAATGCAGCAGCTGCAGAGGAAGGAAGACCAGAAGCAACAGCCGCGGGTAGGAGGAAGATTTGTGTGGGCACATCTCAGTAAATGTTCTGGGTTTTGCACCCACAATAATTGCTTTGGTTAGGGTGGATTGGGCAGCAAGTCAAAAGCGAGAGAGTTAGTTGTGAGTGGTAGCAGTCTAAGGCCTTTGTGTGTTTCCTGAGTTTGATAGCGCAAGCCATGATGAACCCTAAGTATGTACGTACGTCAAAGCTTCCTGTATGCCAAGCTTCCGGCTCCGCAAGCCACCCCCTTTGTTACACTTGATTTAAATCCATAACTGCCTGGGCCATTATGTATCACACATGGTCGTTAATATGTAAAGGAATGAACAAGTTCATTCCAACAAGAGCCTCACCCGTTTGCACCCTCCAACCGTAAAAGAATGCCAACTGCCCTCCGTCCTTAACTGTTGTCCATGTGCAGACATCACTGCTGCAGAGGGTGGTCGTATGGAGACATGCGGCTGTTCATAAATCCTGCAGCTTTTCATGTTTTCTACGGCTGCTGTTTATGTGCTGACAGCACTGCTGCGGAGGGCAGCCTAACTGAGGAATGCTGGTGTTAAAGGATTTTGCTGAGTTTCATGTTTTGCTGTTTATGTGCAGACAGCACTGCTGCGGAGGGCAGCCAAGTGGAAAAAGACGGGCGTGTGCTGGGAGCCTGTGCCGCCTTCAGCGCATGCATGGCGTTTTGGAGGCTCATCTTCCGGGACCCCACACTGTTTGCGAGCGCGCTGCATGCCCTCATGGCCTCACGCACGCACACAAGCACACAAGCACAGGTGTGTGTATGTGTGTGGGTGTGGGTTCGCGCACGCACGCCTCGCACTGCTTTGTGTGCAAGCTTTTCCTCTAGCCGGGGTGCCATGTGCGTTTCTTTCAATTACAGGCACTGTTCTCCTTCATTAGCAGGGATTTCAAGTTCCCACAATGTTTGTTTTTTGCTACTCTCAACATTTAATTGCTCGGTGCCGTACTATGTGTGGTAGATGATTGATCACCCTTTCACCCTTGATCATAGGGAGTCTTCAGTGACCTCATGATGCCATTCCACCTTTGGTCACAGGGCGCCCTTTGAGATCTAATGTTTTCTATTTCACCTCTGATCGCCTTTTCACCTCTGATCATCTTTGTGCCTTTGATTGCCTTTGGCCACCTATTTTGCCTGTGATCACAGGGAGCCCTGAGCATCCTCCTGGTCACTGTTACACATTTGAATGCCTCTAATTGCTTTTGATCACAGGGAACCCTTAGCAACCTTATGCTCGCCTTCTCCTCGCGCTTCATCAAGCCACTTGCCCTCACACCCCAGAGCCCTGCTTTTGCCAAACTGGCACGGCAAATGCTGCACCTGGCCCACCCAGACACTCTCAGGTGTGTGTGTGTGTGTGTGTGTGTGTGTGTGTGTGTGTGTGTGTGTGTGTGTGTGTGTGTGTGTGTGTGTGACATTGTACACCACTTGCAAGCTTGCATGCATGCTGACTGAAAATAGCCTCCGTGAACAGCCCTCCCTTCGCTGCGTCAGCCATGGGCATTCGCCATCCTCATTCCTAAACGCTTCTCACACGCCCTCTGCACCATGCTGTGTACCCTACCCTTTTTTATTCTTGCAGGACCAATTGGCGCTACAGCCTCAGCGCAAATGTGGTGTGCTTGATGCTAATGCCAGCGCCTTCCTGCACTCAGGAAGTCATGCCCTTTGCACGCCATGCACTGGTGGGTCAGGATTTGCAGCAGCAGCAGCAGCAGCAGCAGGCAATGCATCCCCTTGCTGATGAAGTGCCTGAAGTGCATGCTAATGCTACTACATAAGACAGCTTTGACAAAAAAAGTCATTCGAAAAATAGAAAGGCCTGTGTAGACTTGAGTCCTAAAAGCAAACATGAAGGAAGAAACCCATCAGCGCAATGCAAGGGCTATCTGGGGCTTCGCTCCTGCGCCTTGTATGCCCTTCCCCTTTTAGCGCTTGAGCAAAGAATGGCTGTGCACCTTGCATGAGGCTTGAGGTATGTAAAGAAGTATGTATGCCCTGTGTATAGAGGTTGCTTTGTGTTTTACACGCAGAGTTGTTATTGTTTATGTCAGACATTGCATGGATGAGACCAACAAATGCTTCATGCGCAAAAAAACCATCTGCGTTGCTGCATCAGTAGTTGTGTCCATCCTCGACCTGCAGGCGCTGTTTGGGAGTGGCATGCTGCAGCTGCGGCAGCTAGCAGCAGGCACACTATCCCTGCTGCTGACGCGGGTGGTGGACTTCAAGGAGGCAAACCCACAACTTGTGCGTGAACGTTTTTGAGTGTGCCTGAATGCTGCTGACTTGGGTATGATAGTGCTTGAATGTGCCTGTTTGCGGTGTGAGCGTGCCCAGATGCGCCTGCTGCTGACGGAAGTGGTGGACTCCAGGGATACAAACCCACAGCTTGCGCCTTTGTTGTGATTTTACACAGCCCTCTGTGCCTACTTTTCTGGAAAATGGAAATGAGACATGCGCACCTGCTTACAAACAGAAAGAAAGTTTATGCTTGAAAACAAAAACACTGACCAGCATTGGGAAGGCAAAGGGCAGCAGTGCCCGTCCTAACAGTGCCTCTCAGGTGAAGAACTCGTAGCCCTTGTTTGGTAGGACTTCCACTGGGATTTCCGCCCAACATGCCCCTCCAGGATGGAATGGCCATTCCTCTTGTTGCCTTTGCAGTCATACCTGTACTTCAAATTTTAGATACGCGCTATCCAAGGATGCCATGGGGTCACACAAGTTTGCACATGCTCTGGACCACCTGCCTCTCCTAAATTAAGAAGGTGCCACTTCCGTCCATTGCTTTCTCGCGTGCATGGAGGCATGTCTTGCTCACTCCCAGCCTCTGGTGCGCTCTTGTCTCAGGTGGCTGAGGTGTCGGCCTGGCTGCTCTCTAGTGGCTCCAGCGTTGCAGACCATTTGGCAGCAGACCACACAAAGCTGGAGGCAATCGAGGCGAGCCAGGATAAGCGTGGGGGGGGGCTGGCAGCAATGCAGGCCCGCTACCTGAACATGACGCACGATGAGCTCATCTTGAAGGTAAGTGAGGAGGGGAGGAAACCTGCTATGTAATGTGCGCTGCATGCTCGTGACACACGGTGAGGTCATCTTGGAGGCGAGTCAGAGAGGAAGGTGGCAATCCATGTGATGTGCTATGGCATCCAACTATGATACAGAAAACTGGAGAGGCAGCAGAACTACTTTTTCACATTTAATAAAAAGGGACAGAAGGATACCGTGGGGGCCAAAGCGTGACAAGCTCATCTGGTGGTGGTGGTGGTGGTGGGTGTGGTTGTGGTGGTGGTGGTGGTGGTGGTGCCCTCAGTGAAGTGCCACCGTTGGAATGTGGTCACAGCGGTAACCGCACCAGACTTTGCAATGTTTGCTGAGAAATACAGTTTTGTACCATTCAAGGGCATCTTCTGTTTTCCGCTTGTGTAATCAGTAGGAATCCTTTTCACTGAATTCCAACAGAGCTGCCACATGGTGCCTGGCATTCTCCGTTTTGGCATGTTTTTGAACCACAAAAAAAGCCTGGCCATTTGAACATGGGCGGTGGCCATGAAGAGAGGCATGCATCTGCTGCATGATGATCTGCAACTCAGCGTATGTCCTGGAGCATGCTTGCAGGTGGTGGCTGCTTCCATTGACCGGTTGCAGCGCTGGCCTGAGGGAGGGCATGCAGACCTGCAGCCACAAGCGGTGCGTTGCTGGAAGGGAAGGTGCCTGTGACCATTTGAAGAGGAGTATGCACCTGCACACCAGCGCATGCCCCTGTGTCAGCTCCTCAAAGCAAATTCAAAGAGCACTTTTCATTTTGCTCTACTGCTGTGCCCAATCCGCGTTTGAGATTTTGCTCTCTCTTCTGCACGCTCAGCCATCCTCTCAGTTTACAAGGACTGTTCCAAGCTGCAATGGCCAGGCATCTCGTTCCATCAGCTTCCTGTCTTCAGACTTGCAACCTTGTCGGATTTTTCTGCACCCTTGTTAGACATCCAGCTCAAAGGAAAAAAGCGTGATGCTCCATTCTATAATCCTGGGTTGGAAGGCAGGCAGTGCATTCAGCAAGTGGAGCACATCTCATGTTTTGATGGTGAGCACTCTGTGCTCTCTGTCCATGCCTCCCATGCTTCCCACACTTCCGGAAGCACGATACTTCATGTAGTAAAAGCATGTTTACAATTGTAAAGAATGTGTCACACACGTGCATGTGTGTGCAGGTGCGTGCTGGCCTGTTTGTGGTGCGACATGCGCGCCTGGTTGCATTACTGGCAACAGTGGCACCCCAGGAGACGCTGCGGGCCCTGCAGCCGTCTCTGGAGCAGGCAGCAAGCAACGCCTCTAGCCAGCAGGTGTGGTTCCACACGCGGGAGTCTTGCGGCTGGCATTGTCAAATTTCCAGGTTTGCAAAGCGCTGTCAGTGCTGCGTCCACGCATTTTCATGCATGCTGGCTCTGCAGCTGCGCATGAGGTGCTCATTGCTGAGCATGCACAGGTCGCTGCGTGAAAGCATGCATGAGATGCAGAGGATGTGAGATGCAGCAGAGTTGACGTGCTGAGCTGGGGGCCATTCAATCTGTTGAGTGGATCCATACTCTCCCCGCACAGAACTGCATAGGTCTGGGCAGCTTTTGTGATATCTGCAGGGACCTTGGTAGATGATCAGGATTGCAGAGTTCTTGGCAGCCCATCAGGTTAAGGGAAGGCATCACAGCAGCTGCAGTCTTACCTGGTTCCATACTTGAAAAGCTGTTCTAGCAGCACATTGTTAGCCTTGCGGTGCATCCACATGCTCGCCTTTAGCCTCGTTTTAGTTGTAGATGCATCTTCATGCATCCACATTGCTAGCAATGCCCTGCTTGCAGCACATCGTCAGCAATATTTGATGCATCCACATTCCTAGCAATGCTCTGCAAGCAACACCTTGTCAGCTATTTGATGCATTCGCGTGTACTGCAGGTGGTGGCCTACACAAGTGAGAAAGCAGTGCAGGCTGCTGCAGGTGAGATTTGGCAGAGATTTGGTGGGAGTGGATGGGGAGGGCAACCTTCACACGGTGTTTGTCCCACAGTTGTTTGCTGTTTGCTGCCAGATGGCTAAGGACCCCACCCCCTACTCCATAGCATTTGGGGTTGGGAACAAGTGCTAGAAACCACTTGTGTGTCAATGAGCCATGTCACACTCATCTAAAGCCAACTAATGCAAAGCCTGAAAAGTCCATAAGACATTTTGTAGCACACCCTCATGCCCTCCAGGTGTGTGCTTTGTAGTCAACAAGCACTTGCTACAACCTCTGTGCTTGTTGCATTGCCACACCTCTGTTTGCTTTGAGACCAACGAGCAACAGCAGCTTCTCTGCTGCTTGCATTGGCACACCACTGCCGCCCCATCAGATGCCCAAGCAATCAGCCATTGCTCGCGCGCTTGTGTCTTTATCCCTGTTGCTTCTGAGTGCCTTTGTTTCATTGATTGCCGTAGTGCCCCCTGACACTAACATGTGCTGCAATGAATGCAGCACCCCTTCACACAATTCAATGACACACATATCCCCACCTGCTCGCTTTCCCTGTCCTACGCTGCAGAGGCCACAGCAGGCTCTGCAGGCTGAAACAGCAATGAAACCCCCCTTCCTGACCTTGCCTTGCTTTACCTTTGCAGCGGAAGCCACGGCAGGCTTGCTTGCGGCAGGGACACCATGGATGTCTGGAGCAGGCACTGGCTCAGGTGTGGGCCTGACCTCCTTGCAACGACAAAAGGGAGCATGCTTGCTTGATGTTGGGGCTGGGGATGCTCCTTTGTCTGCTTGCAGTAGGGGGTGGTATCTGGGGTGTCCAGGCACTGCATACGCAGGTGGGGGTTCGACACCCACACCTTGTTTCCGTCAACAAAGAACAAAAAAATCGGGTATGCTTGTGCGTTGTTGGATTGGGGGACATCTGATTACATGCTGAAGGGTCATCAGGACACCTTTTGGGATGTTTGAGGACAAGAAATTCCCATGCCGTCTGGTGCAATAAGTGCCACCCTCAATCCAGTTGTGTTCTCCATTTCTTACTCTTTGTTCTTTTTTAGTGGGTTTACCTAGAGTTGGGTGGACACAAGACAGGTAGATACACACCCATAATGGCTTGTGGCATCATGAGCAATGTCACATGCCGGATCTTCCATGTTGTGTACACCTTGCCAATCATCCTGCATCTCTTTGGGCAGCTATGAAGCATGGCTGGTGAGCACCCGTCACTGAACATCACAGCTTCTATCAAAGAACAGCTGCTAAACTACAGAAGACCTGCGATGCCCTGAAGCAGCACTTTTGATTGCCTAAAATCACAGCTGGAAAGCAAGAAGCGCTAATGGAGCCTGCCTCGCTTGTTGCACAGGGCTCCACCATCTTTCACTTTTATGACGCCCCATGCAGGATAGCAGGGATTGTCTGCATGGAACAACGCTTGCAAGCATGCTGCTATGATAGGAAAATACGTATGAGCATGCTGCCGCAAATGAAGAGCATTCATTTACACGAGCTGCGGCTACAAATGCACGTCCATGAGCAGGACCAGCAGACCATGAGCACTGGGTGGTGCGGGCGACAGCTGTCCAGCTGCAGACCATGTCCCTGGAGCTGTCAGAGTCCTGGTCCCTGGCCATCAGGTACAGTTTGTTTGTGAATGTATGGAATGGAGTGCACTGCCTGCTCAGTCAGGCCATCTTCGACATTGCCTTGGATTCCAAGTTGGAGTCACTGACCCCAGGCCCCCGCGCCCATTGACATTGGAGGCGTGCATCCGGTTTATGTCACCGACTTTTGGCTCTGTCTGCTGATGCATATGCTTTTGCCCACAAAACCTTCTGACCACACACACACACACACACACACACACACACACACACACACACACACACACAAACAGGTTCAGCGTTCATGGGCTTGTTGCCATGGTGCGGCCGGCGCCCACCCTCTCGCACATCACCCATGCTCCTGCCCCCGTGCCCTCCCCAACCCCCACCCTCCCCCCCCACCTGGCTGAGATGGCCCTGGGCACTGTTTTGGGCCTTGCACAAAGCATGGGCCCCCCCCTAGTCACAGTCATGGAGCTTCCCACGGATGCCACCGCGGATGCTGCTGCTGCTGCTGCTGCTGCTGCTGCTGCTGACGGCACTGCCAGGGCTGATAAGAAAGTGGGGGGCAGGAGTGTGGTGCTGCACTCCGGGCCTGCACAGCTGAAGCGGCTACGCACACTGCACCAGTGCGCACGGGAGCTGAGCTTCCTGGATGTGAAGGATGTGGCGGGCCTGCCCCAAGCGGTGAGAGAGAAAGAGAGAGAGAGAAAGAGAGAGAGATGTGTGTATTTGTGTGCGCGCGTGTGGGTGTGCTTGTGTGCGCAGTGTGCATAAAAGTGCATGCTTGTGGCGTAGCCACCAGTTACACCCTGCCCACGCCTGCTTTACCACATGCAAGCCACTTCTGCGTGGGTGCGCCTAACAGCATGTTGGTTGTCTGCAGCCAGTTGGTTTATGTTGAAATGTTCTGATCTACTAGGATAAAGGAGGAGCATTTGCTCTGGTGCGCACACAAACATGCACACACACACATGCACACGCGCGCAAGCACACACACACACACCTGCCCTCTAAAGACTTGCGCTACCAATGCTTTCCTTGGCCTCACTCAGCAAGTGTGCTCGCAACAGTCCCCTGCACCCAAAAGCCTGCTGGTGTGTGCACACTTTGCGCACACCGCGCAGGTGCAAAGCTTTTGGGCGTCCCTGCTGGTGGAGCTGTGTGCGTGCCTGCACCAAGATGTGTTCAACCTGAGGCAGCAGCTGGCCAAGACCATGGCCCTAACCATATCATACTTGGGTGGGCCCGCCAGCAGCCACAACCTAACAGGTGTGATGTCTCATATCAGTGTCCTACAACGAATCCCATACACTATCTTGCGAGGTTTCTCGTGCAGCGCATCACAATGCACCACAGGGGGCACACAGCCGTGGCATGGCTGGTGTGGATAGGTATGAAACCACAGCCTGGGGTGTGGCACCTCATGGCGCACCATGCAGACAAGCTCACTAGCATTAAGCACCTGAGATCATGGATGATTACTATAGCATGGATCGCTAGCATTGATCTCCTGAGATCATAAATGATCGTGAGCGTCTGCATCCTGGGACAGATTTGTGTGTGCAAGGGAATAGCAAGCATATACAACAGCTGCTGAAGAGGGGTCAGGAATGACAGAGGCCTGGAGGTCCAAATTCCACACAGACAACCAGCATACCAGTTGCAGTGCCCTGTGTGCATTTCCTTGTGGCCGCCCTTTATGCTCAATGGGGGGCTCCTTTGCCGCATACTATCTAAATGCATGAACACTCCCGTAGCGACAGCATCAAACCCATGCTACAGACATGCACGCACACACACACACACACACGTATGAGCGCATGCATGTACACACGCGCGTGCGCACCATGCTTAAGCACAAGCCCTCTGTGCATCCTGTTGCCCGCAGGCGTCGCTGGCCAAGTACCTGCAGGCACAGGGCTTCAAGCGGCACAGGCGCTGGCAGCAGCAAGAGCAGGCCAAGCCATGGCTGCTGCTGCCTCAGCCGCAGCGGCGGGCTCTGGGCTGCAAGCGGTGCAAGCGCTGCGTGGCGAAGCACCCCCAGGTACGGACGCAGCACAGTGCACAGGCGCTGTTTGGGGACGCAATGCGGTCATGAGCAAAGCAGTGTGAGCGCTGCACAGTGACATTTGCACAGTGATGGTGCAAACAAAGGAGGGGCAGGTGTGCGGGCTACGGGAACAGGAGGGGTGTATGGATGGAGGAAAAAGAGGGGCCAGTAGGGTGTGAGGTGCAGGTCGGGGCAGGTGAGGTAGCGAGCAGTACACAGCCAGTTGTTCAAGTAGGCGGGAGGGGGGCTATGGAATGAAAGATCTGCGAATCTGAGTGGTGTAGTCCTTGCGCTCCTTAAAGCATCTTGTCAGTGTGCCCATGGCGAGCTGCACGGCAGCTATTGGGGGCAGCACAGCTGCTGTGCGCTGGGGGCAGCGCACTGAGACAGACACCACGACCCAGCAATGGTGTAAGTGTCCCAAAACTGTGTACAGCTGCTGTGCGCTGAGGGCAGTACTCTGCCTGCATACATACAGTGCTGGGGACACTGACACCACAGCTGGGTCATGGTTGAACATATATTTATGCTTAACAGGCTAAAGCCCTTTGTGTCCTGGTTGTGGCACAGGCCCAAGAGCGGCCTCGAAAACCCTTGAAAGAGCATTGGTGCACGCAAGCAGTGCATGCCCCTTCTGGGCCCTGCCCAGCTGCATGCAACAGGACCTTATGTGTGTGTGTGTCTGCAAATCTGCGGCCCATACTCCCACCCTCATCATTACTATCCAGTCTTTGGACCCTGCCCAGCTGCATGCAACAGGACCTTATGTGTGTGTGTCTGCAAATCCGCGGCCCATACTCCCACCCTCATCATTACTATCCATTCTTTGGACCCTGCCCAGCTGCATGCAACAGGACCTCATCGTCTGTAGGTGTGTCTGCAAACCTGCAGCTCATACCCCTTGTGAATTGAGGCTACACCATGTGCGCAAAGATCGCATCATTGTCAACCATTTTCTTTTATGCTGCGCCAGTGATGTGCCTCATGTCCTCTTCCAGTGCCCCAGGTGGCGGCGCTGCAGGCGTGGTGTGCATCCTGTGCCTCACTTGCTCATATGACTATGTGCCGTGCCTCATGTTCCACGCATGCCACATGTCCCCCTCATGTGATGTGTTGCATGTCCTCGTCCTCTGTGCCTCAGGTGGCGGTGCTGCAGGGGTGGTGTGCACCACATGCCTGAGCCTGATCCCTGCGCCTCATATGCCTCATCTTTGTGCCTCGTTTCTGTGCCTCATGTGCCTCGTGTATTGTTGTCCTGCACATTCACGCCCTGTGCCTCAAGCAGGGATGCTGCAGGCAGGCGTGGTATGCCTCATTGGCCTCATCCCTGTGCCTCATTGGCCTCATTTTCCTCACATGGTGTGACGCATGTCTTTTGTCCTCGGTGGCTCAGGTGGGGGTGCTGCAGGCCTTGAGGGGCCCTGCGCGCGCACCGGCTGTGGATTTTGTGGTATGCATCATGCCTCAACCTTGTGCCTCATCCCTGCGCCTCATATGCCTCGTGTACTGTCCCGCATATTTTTGTTTTCTGTCTCAGGTGGGGGTGCTGCAGGCGTGGAGGCCCTGAGGGGTGCTGCACGCGCACTGGCTGCAGACTTCCTGGCGGCCCTGGCGTCCGCCACCACCATCGTGCGGCTGCTCAAGTTCAGCCCTAACACAGGTATGGGGCAGGAGCTCGCTTGTGGGCTTAGCAAGTCTTGATCAGCGGACTGGATAGGGTGCAGTAGGATAGGATGGGTTCGGGCTGGTCCAATGCTTTGCTGTATGAGCAGACCTGCTGTGAGCTCTTGTGGTGGGTTGCAAGAACAGTGCTTGCAAGCTGAGTTGACAAGGTTGAGGCGGTCAACCTTTGGGGGCACTGCATCGAAGTGTGTGTGTATGAGGAACAAACAGGGGCACCATGATCATGCAAAAACAATTGCCCTCACAAGTGCACGCGAGCGTGCCCACATGCACGCGCGCACGCACACACACACACACACACACACACACACACACACACACACACACACACGCCACCACACACATGTACACATGCTTTCACAGGCAAGGGTGGTGGCACTGCCATTTCTTCTATGAATGGAGGGCAGCCTCTAGGAGATGGGCACACCGGCAGCCACGGCAGCGGCGGGGCTTCGTCTGATGCTGTGATGGTGGAGGCTCAGAGCTCTGCGCAAGCTGCAATTACAGGTGCAAATGGATGCAAAAGACTGTGTACATAATAGTTACCATTAGGTGCTCACTTTCCAGAATGGAAGGTCGGCAGGATCATTCTGAAGATGACTGCCCCTGCAAAGGGGCATGCCCAGCAGTGCAGGTGCATGAAAGTTTGCTGTTAAGCTTACACACACACACACGCACACACACACACGCACGCACGCACGCACACACACACACATACACATACACACACACTGCTCACAACACACACACACGCACACACGCATGCACGCACGCGCACACACACACACATACACACACTCGCGCAGAGCATGGGAGCCCCATCTCAGATGCGACCACCGCAGTGGCTGTGAGCCAAGTTGGCTTGGCAGCAGGGGTGGTCACCTGGGGCGTTCTGTTTGGGGACCTGTCCTGCATGCGAACCCTCCTGCTCCGCAGCCTCCCTCACTTCCTGCGCCTACAGGAGCTTGCAGGTGTGTGCGCTGCCACATTTCTTTGTGTTTGGTGGGCGCCAGGCGGAACGCGTGTCACAGTTCAAGCACCGCTGCATTTGTGTTGGCAGCCTGTGGGAGGTCAAGTCGGGGACGCCCTTTTGTGGGACGCCCATTTGTGGGTCGAGCATTTAGTTAGTTGATGGGGGTGTGTCTAGTTTTGGGCGGTTGGGTCGGAGCCGGCATACCAAGCTGCCAGAGTGAGCTTGGGAACAGCCCATCGTCAGCTGCATGCCTCACTGAAGGAGTGGCCCAGGGACTGGCAGCCCTTTTGTTCGCAGCCCTGGCCCAACTTTCTATCTATTCCGGCAGCCCTCAACGCATCTGCCCATGCCTTGCTGGTGTTTGCTGACACAATGCCGACGCCCCATGCATTCTGGCACCTTGCTGACCCCCTGTGCATGCTGACCTCATGCTTGGCCTGCAAAGGTCCCAAAAGCCTGGGTACCCTTGGTGCCGTGCTTTGCAGGCCTCATCACCCAGAACGTGGCACAAGAGGCAACCCTGGCCTTGGCTGTCTTGAAGTACGTTCCTGCAGGCTCTGGAGAGGGGGCCACCATGGTCACAGACGCACTGCAGGTGGGGTACATGTGTCTGGTACTCAGGGTTAGATGAAGAGGGTGGAAGCAATTGCCAACAGAGGCCCAAAAGAGCCTTTTAAAGCCTCTCTGGCCCTCTTTAGAGCCCCATTTGGAAAACAATCAACCCTCTTTCCACAAACCCACTAGTAACTTCTGCCAGCAGTGGCAGCATGTTTGGATATATGGATAGGTGTATGAAGCTTGAAGGGGAGGTATGCGCTGGGCTTGTTAGTTATCAAGCCATGCAGACGGGTTCATGCATTTTATGTGCAGCATTTGTGCCCTACAGTTTAAACTGTACCCCACCTGTTCGCATGCGCTGCGCGCACGCACACACGCGCACACACACACACACTTTTACACACACACACACACACATTCACGCAGGGTGCCGCGAGCCCTGCCTCCGCCTCCTCAGCCGCCACTGCTGCCGCCATGACTACGGAGGCATCCAATGCAGCAGCGGCTGCAGCATCCACAGCCACAGCCATGGCTGCCTCAGCCGCAGGCATGCAGGAGGTGGAGGCGGCTGCGGTGGCAGCAACACAATCTGCAGCAGCTGCTGCACAGGTGACCCAAGGGCCATGTAGTGAACGAGTGCAGTAGGTGATGTGGTGGGGTGAGGATTGGGGTTGAGGCGTGGTAGGGCACGAAACATAGACCGATTGTAGGGCACTTTGAACTGTTGCGTTGTCTTTGGTGGGCTTGAATGAGTGCTGTTGCTCATGCAAGCTACCAACGTGTCAGCTTGGAGTACATGACAAAATGCATTTGAGTGCAGGATTGGAACTGCTCAGCATTGGCGCAGCTGCGCTTTATGGTCTTGGTCAATCTCAAGTATTGCTGAGCTTGGATGCCATGCCTAAAGCCTCATCATAGGGGGCGTCTTGGTTGTGCTTTCTGCCTGCAAACATCTTGTGCGCATCCTGCAAAATATATCTAATCGCAGGCAGGCAAGAAATCAGTCTGTGCACTTGTCCCACATCCATTTTTGGAGCTGTGATTACAGTCATGAGGCTGTGACCACATAATCACACGACGAAGAATTTCCTGAGCAAATGTAGCACACACACACACACACACACACACACACGCAGGCTGCAGCTGCAGCGGGTGGTGAGCTGTGGAGTGCGCGCGCCGCTGCCTTGTCGTATGCGCAGTCCTTTTGGTTCCGCACATGCTTCTTACTGAGCCGGGCATCCATCAAGAGCTTGGAAGATGTGGTGGTGTCCAGGCTGGCAGATGCCAAGGTGATTGTGTGTGTATGTGTGTGTATTTGTGTGCCTGGCTGCTTTGATACCGGAACTTACCAGTGTAAGCTTTGATTTAGACGCTAGTGTGCTCATGGCACAGCATTTTTTGCTCGCGTTCGTTTGCTCTTATGCACCCACTTCCTGGTGTGTATGTGTGAGAGTACCTGGCTGCTTTGTCACCAGAACTTGTCAATGTAAGCTTTGATTTGTACGCTGGTGTGCTCATGCACACGATGCACAGCAATTTCTGCTCGCGCTCGTCTGCTCTCATGCACCCACTTCCTGGTGTGTGTGTGTGTGTGTGTGTGCGCGTGTGTGTGTGTGCTCTTGCTTTTCGGACAAACACGTTTGCTCGCTCTCGTGCTGTCCTGGTCCGCTTGCTTGTCTGCAGCCGGAGGTGCGTGTGGTGGCAGGTGCTACGCTGTCTGGCATGGTGCGGGGCATGCCGGAGGCGGAGGCAGAAGCTTTGAGAGCGAAGCTGGTAGCGGATGCGCACACTCTCCTGCGGCCACCAGGCAGGGGCAGGGGTGTGGTTGCAACTCCATCAGCAGCAGAGATGGCGCAAACCGCAGGGGCGGTGCAGGCAGCGCAGCAGCTACTGCTGGAGAAGCATGGGCTGGTGCAGGTGGGCGGCTGAGATTTATTGTGCGGGCAGCTGGTCATTATGGTGTGCTATACTGCAAGTTTCATTTCTGGATTGTTGTGTCTCCTGGCGCTTCTTACCCAAGCCCCTTTTATGCACCTGCCTTTCGTGGATTCTACAGCTTGCAATTAGATCTGTTCTGGTGATAGTCATCCCTTCCGACCAGACAAGCGTTGCTGCATTCGCGCAGCACTAATTGTCATGTCAGCTGCTTTCTATTTTCGTTCTGGAGCCTGTATGAGTGTGGGTGTGAGGGTCCTCCTAGCTGACCCTCCTGGCATGTCCTTGAGCTTATGCATCTCACACTCATTTCAAAAGCTTGTAAACATTGGATTGCTTTGCTTACAGAATGTATGTGGTGGTAATGCACGCGCAGGGCCTGAAGGCTTTCCTGCTGTCCTCCCCTTATGACTGTCCTGCATGGATGCCCCGTGTGCTCATGGCTTTGGTACGCTGCGCTTCAGCTGCTTCACAAGAGGCCTCCCTGAGGTCTGCAGCTGCAAAGGTGGGCAAGAAAGACAGCCAGGTCATTCGTTTTTTACAGACTGGTTTGCGTAATTCCGCCCTCATCTGTTGCCTCCAGTCTGATCAGAAAGGGGGGTTCATTGCAAGGACTACCAGTCCACAAATACGCAAATTTTCAGAAAATTTATCTGGAACGCAAGGACCTCTCCTCAAACACACACACACACACACACACACACACACACACACAACCCTCGTGCGTGTTTCAGACGCGCATGCTCCCTAAGTCCTGGATTGGAAAAACAGTGTGCAACAAACATAAGCCTGCCATGTTTGACAAAAGCAATTGTCCTGCGTTTTGCTTGCTGCTTCCTCAGGCTCTGTCCGAGTTCAAGCGCACACATGAGGCAGATAGCATGGAGTCGCTGAAGGCAATGATGGACTCTGATGAGTGGGAGAGTATGCAACAGGTCACCTCTCCTGCCTCGTACTTCACCTAGGCCAGCCAGCCAGCTAAGAGGATGCTACTTGCTCTAATGACAAGCAGCAAGTCGCCTCTCATCTACTTCACCTAGTCCAACCGGTTACAAGCATAGGCTTCTTGTGGGCGCCTGCCGTGTCTTCTCCTCCAGCTCAGCCAGACAGCTGAGGCATGTATGGCACAGTGTAGCGGCCTTGTATGCATGTGCTGTATTTATGATCAAAACCACCTGTATTTTTAAGCGAGTCTTTTGGGGCTCCTGGTTTTTGTAGAAGAGAGACAGATATAGAGAGAGAGAGAGGGTTAAGATGTAGAGTGGAAAAAAGTGTGCATGGTCCTGGAGTAGAAGCAGGTGAAACCGGTACCACAAGACATCAAGAGGTCTTGTTAGTCCTAGCAACGTCACCTGTTTTGAACACGGAATTCGTTGTTCGTTCTGTCAGCCCTGAGTTACCTATGCTGGTGCATTGTGCACATAGTGATTCCGCCCTCATTGATTTGCACAGCCCGTACATTGCTACGCTCTGTCCCATTTCTTGTCTTCCTTTGCAAACACAACCATGCTAACCATGCTGCATGTCATTTGAATTATCATTTGAATTATTTTGCCATAAAAAAAAACTGTAAGAATTAAAGGTGATGCTGTTCCTAGGAAGTCCGGACATTGCCTATTAAACGATGCAGCAAATAAGAGGTTTTTAGATTGCGTACATGTGGAGTGAAATCCGTAAGGATGGGGTTAAAACACCCTGTTCCATTTTGGAAAGCCAAATAATGACATCTGGTCACCAATCAGGGCCAAGTCCTTTTGGCCTAGCGCTACCGTCGCATTGTTCCTATCGTTATCGTTGGGTATTGTCTTTCAACTGACCATTGATACCTACTGCCCTGAGTCAGGCTGTCAGCAAGTTCATTGGATAGGATAGGATAGGATAGGATAGGGCTACGTAGCTGTACCTGCCTACAAGGCCAGCTTAGTTGAAGCAGAAGGTGCCTGTAACCAGTCCAAACCAAACTTGTGTAAATGTCAACTGTGAGCCTTGAGCTGAGTTCAGAAGTGTCAACTGTAAGAATCACACACAGAATCACACACTGTCACTCTACATGGAACAAGCATGCAAAGTCGTGTACAAAGCTTCAAAAAGGTTTCCACAAGAAGCGCAGAAAGTTTGAAAACAGCATCACTCTGAAAAATGCTCCAAGAGGCCATGATAAATGTGTTCTTGTTAATCTTTATACTTCGGTTCTCAGAATCCACTGTCATGGCTGCATTGCAATGCTTGCAAGAAAGGTAACCACCGATACAGCCTGGTGAGTTCATTGTTAGAAGTTCATTGTTATAGATGTCAAGGGGAGAGGAACACTTTGGACCAGATCACCATGGATCTACACCCCTTCCCGAGAGCTTTTAGCAAAGCTGCCCACGTAGGCAGGTACAGCTATGTAGCCTTTTCCTTTCCTTCCCTTCCCAAGAGAGATAATAAAATGGATGCTATATTGATCTCGAGGGTGTCTAGCTGCCACCTACAGCTAGACAGACCTGTCAGACGAAAGAGGCAAGGGCACTAGGCATGTAAGCAAATGGAACATATTTCGCAGAGAAGAACAGGCAGAGGTTGCAGATACTTCTTGTGCAAAAAGGGATACAGTGTGTTGTTGCTTTGGACTAAACAGATGCTGGAACTGAGTGCTCAACTTTTACTTTTGTGCTTGCCCTTCATTTCAAAGGTAAGGTGACAAGAAAAGAAAAGATAAGAAAAGATAAGAAAAGATAAGATAAGATAAGATAAGAAAAGATAAGAAAAGAAAAGAAAAGAAAAGAAAAGAAAGACTACGTTTGCCAAGTCTGGCCGCGTGCATTAAGGAAGGGTCACCTGAAAGGCAGGGTCCCACCACACAGACCAAGAGGTGGCTCAGAAGTCTACACCAGCAAGTTGGCCTCCACCATGGGACCTACGATACGACTGTCAGGCAGGCTTTGTCCAGCAAGCTCAAGACCCACCCCTAAGCCATTGAGCAAGCTTTCCAAGAAAGGGAAGGTGAAGATGCGTCGCTTTATCCACCTAAAGAAAAGAAAAGAAAAGTCTACGCAGGCCACAGGCCGCGTGCATTAAGGAAAGGTCCCTTAACTAGCAAGCTAGCAAGGGTCCCACCAGAGGTCCCTCAAAACTACATTAGCTACAGCTAGCCTAGAAGAGGGAAAGAGATTGAACTAATGAGGATCGGGTGGGTTGTCGGCCATGCCCCGAGACGCCTGGACTCTCCTTCTCCTTGTATCCACCTCCGCGTGGCCAGCGACCCCCCCCCCCTCAAAGCCCCCTGTAAGCAAAGAGCATGTCTGGTGTTAATGATAGTGGTTAGTCTCTGCGTGGCATGACAGCTCAGCTTGAAAGCTAGGGATTTTGCTTTTTGTTTGGATAGGCCCAAATTGACAAGAGGTTTGATTGTGTACTCATTGTAGATAGTGCTAGCCACACCAATCAGGATGATGTGTAGAGTCACTTTGTTGTTCCTCTTTGGATTCCTTGAGCTGCGGGTTTTAAGTCTGGTTATAGTGTGGGCATGTTGAGTTGTTGCAGTTTCGAAAGTAATGTAGGGGTTGGTGTAGGGCAGAATTTTAGTTCAACAAGGTGAACGTCTCTGTCTTGAGGAGGGATCTTAGAAGGATCAAGGTGAGGTTGTTTGCCTGGGATAGATCTCACAAAGATAACATCAGGGCGGCTCTGGTGCCGGGCAGAGGAGCCAGTACCATTAGGAAAAAAACTGTCTGGAATGGTTTGTGAGATGTTTTCTGGAACTTGTATCCCCTGATCCAGGAATCTCTCATTACGGCAGGCATCCATACCAATAAGGGATGAGCCAAACCTGCCTTTGCTAAGGGCTTTAACACAGAAGCTAAGGCCAACATGGTGTCTGTTGGTGTGCATACCACTCATAGTTGGATTTGGACATCTGAGGACAACATGATTAATGCTGTCCATATCATCACAGAGCGGACACCTTTCAGAGGTGGGAGATTTGTTGAATCTGTTGGCATGCTTTTGTGTGTTGACTGTCCCTGTGCGGTATTTGATCGCATTTATCTGTTGTTTGAGGGTGATCTTAGGAGTAGACCAGAAGGAGTTGCTGATTTCCTTGTTAGCAAGTTGACAGGTTGGGTTGTGAGCTTCTATATTAGCAGTGGTGATTGGGGAATTGGGTGGTATGGCATGGTTGAGCCTCTGCCAGCTATTGTAATGGTAGCCAGAGATATCAGCAGAGCCTAGCTTGTGCTTTGTATGCATGTGTAATTTAAGTTTGTCAGTCAGGTTGTCGAGGTAGTGGGTTGGGAAAGCGTGGGAGCAGTGCAGGCTATCATTTTGTCCGTGTGAGGTCTTCAACGAGAGCCAGTAAAAATTGTGGAATGGGTCCCAGGCATGTGAGAGTTCAATGTCTGTGGTGGCTGTGAGAGCTGCAGACCGTGCGCAGGCGTCAGCCCCCTCATTGCCAATGATGCCAGAGTGGGCTTTGACCTTGTAGAAATGAATAGAATGAGGGGAGTGCTCTAGTAGGGTTGATATAGCACGAATGAGCTCTGCATGTAGGTGATACCTCATGCGCATCGGATTGAGAGTTTGTTTAGAAATCTGGGAAAGGCAGGATGCACTATCAGAGGCAATGTCAGTTTGACCTTGTTGGAGTGCCACAAGAATACCTGCAAGTTCTGCTCTGTTGATGGTATTTGTAGGTCCACGGCCGTTGGGTTTTATGTGCAGCTGCAAGTGTTGGGAGGGTAGTCTAGTGTCCCTCCCCGGCTTGTAAACACCTGAGCTAGAAAGTGGTGGGGAGTCATCATCTTTGTGTTTGATTACACTGCCATCAGTGTAGGTGATTTCTTTCCAGTCTCTGATCTTAGGTGTGAACATCTTTTTGTAGTTGGCAGGAAGGAAAGCTGCCCTAGCCTGAGGGCACTTATGTGAACAGTTATGTGTGTCAGGGGGGAGTGATTGGAATTTCTTTTTCCGAGTGTTTGATGCGAGGTGTTGGTGGGTGCTCAGTGCCGTGGCAGGATTAGACGATCCAGGGGTAGCCAGTGAGCCTCTGATACATCTTGGTTAAGGAGTTGGAACCAATCTTTGTTTGCACTGTCAAGTGCTTCTTTAGCATTACGATTCCAGACAACAATGAGTTGCATAGGTTAAGAAGGTAGGGTGGGGTTAGGCATGGCATCGAACCAGTGTTGGGGTGTCTGGAATTGGATGTTCCCTGCAAAAATTTGGCAAGCACTTTTGCAAGATCTGGGTAATGGTTAAGCCAACTCACGTAGGCATTGCAGCTGATGCCTCTCCAGTGGGGCAGAAGCATGAAGGTGGCAACTGGCTCGGTGGTTTGGAGGGAGGAGTGTACTGCGTGGCGCAGGAGTCTGAACAAAATTTCATCATGAGGGGGATGGCAGAAGGAGAAGCCATTGTAGCGTACAGAGAGGGCGTCTGTTATCCACCTACAAGGAGAGCTGAGCGGAAATTCTGAGGCCTAAAACCAGGCCTGGCCAAAAAAAGCTCGACTCACAAAAGTTGGACTAAAAAGAAGGGCTAACAAAATCATGTTCATTGCGGTCTGGTGCTTGTATTCGCACAAGACTACGCTTGCAAGTGAATTTCCTACTGTCACTGATGCGCTACCTGCACATTCTGTGCCTTGTACCCCCCCCCCCTTTGCAACATGATAGGAATGAAGTAAAAATATTTGCAACAATTGTGATTGGCACACTGTACAAGGTGAAGAGCACATTTTCCTGGATTGGCCTTTTCAGGATCTGAAAGACCTGCGCACACAAATCCAGCACCTTGTTAGGCCGCCAGTTCTGCACCCCCAAGTGGTGCATCACATATTAGAGATTTCATGAACCAGGCTGATGTCCTAGCCTCAGATCCTGAGGATTAGTCAGTGTTTCCGCTCAGCTGCTCTTGTAGTTGGGTACAGCTATGTAACCTTACCTAGGATTAACAAAGTTCGTGTCAGTGTGCCTGGAATGCTGTGACTGACTTGTATGTTTTATCCACCTTCGTGCAGGGCTGCTCAGATCTTGGATGGTTTTCAAGGATTGCGTCACCGTTGGCGATGAAGCAGGGTACACCTATTTCCATGCAGGAATTCCCTGATGATTTTAGGCACAGGTTGCGCTGTGTGTGTGTGGGGGGGGGGGGGGAGATGTGGAGGGAGTCGACCCGCCAGAAACAAATAACATACTGGCAACATGCCAAGCCCTCTTTGCTTTGCCTTTTGACCACAATGTGTGCAAGCCAATCCGGCTACCTCGACACTGTGCATCTGTCGAGTCCTGAAAATGGTTGGGTGGTTCAACAGAAAAAGAAGAAGAAAAAGAAAAACTACATAGGCAGAGGCAACTCTCCCTAATCAATTAAGGAAAAGGAGACACATTGGCTCAAAAGAGCCGTGAGTCCCCTCCACCACGAAGACTACAAAAAAATTATCCTAATGGGGATGAAGGGTTATTGGAAGCACCTGGCTCCATAATCTGGCTGCAAGAAGTATTCTTGTTTTCAATAGCACGCCTAGTGGTAACAAGCTTGTTGGCATACATGACAGAATGGGCATGATGTTTGCGGGCAAGTTTATTGGCACGTTGGTGGTCAAGTCCCAATTGTATAAACTGGTTAAGGGTGTGCTCAGTGTAGCAGGTCCCACCAACACCCAAAAGGATGGTGTGGAGAGTCACAACTTTTGCATTAATGAGTTTGCAGAGGTCTGCATGCTGCCGCTGTGCCGCCTCCAACTGCTGTCCAGGCCTCGTGTCTTCACAGTACTTGATTACGATCAAATTTACATGCCGCTGGTTTACATTCAGTTGGTGGGGTTGCCTCATGCGGTTGGCTGTTGTGGCCCTCAGTGTGGGGTTGTGTCTGCTGCGTAACGCATGCGCATGATGGTGTGAACAGGAGGTAGAAGGAGAAGAAGTGGGCTTGGCTTTATAGGGAGTAATCAGTATAGCATCAGGACGGCTGGAGGTGAGTCTAGATCTCTTATAAGATTTTCTTGGAAAGAGGTAAGGGGGTATAATTCTGTTTGATGCATGTGCAGGGACTTGAAGGTTGTGCTGCGCCAACCTATCATCACTCCCTATGTCCATGTTAACCAAACCTGATCCCCAAGGGCTTTTGCTAAGAGCTTTGATGATCATTCTTCAAAGGTGGTTCAAATATTTGTGATAAGTGTGGATGTGTTGAAGTCCAGGACGAGAAACATGTTCTTTTCTAATGCAATTGCTGCGAGTTTTGTGAGCTGTGCAGGAAATACAAGGACCTATTCATTGATCTTTTTAAACCATTACATACTTCTGCCCAGCTTCCAAACACTGATTTTATTCCTTTCTTGGCGAGCTTTCACATTTTGACTGATTTCGAGGTCAGTGCTTTTCAAAATCAAGACTCGCACAGATCTTTAAAAATTTTGTCTGAACTGGTTTCAATTTTTGATGCTGGATGAGAATGTTTCTCCAGCAGCCGATCAGCCAGATTCTGCCAGCCCAGTGGGGCTGTAGGCCAACCCCTTGTAACCCTTGCATCTGTATTTGTCTCAACTTGTCATGCAAAATACAAGCCAATTGAGGTTGAGAGCTCACATTTTGAATGTGGAAACTGTCTTGGGAGGATGCAAGTGAATTTCCTGCTCAGCTGTCACTAATGCGCGACCTGCACGTTTTGTGTCTTCAAGTTGTAAAACCCCCCTTTACAACATAAAAGAAATCAAGTAAAAAATTGCAACTATTGTGATTTGCACACTGTACAAGACGAAGATAACATTATCCTGGATTGCCATTTTCAGGATCTGACAGACCTGCACACTTAAATTCAGCACCTTACTTCTGCCCCCCAAGTAGTGCATCACATCTTAGAGACTTTATGAACCAGGCTGATGTCTTAATATTAGCCAAGTTCGTGTTTGCATGCCTGCAATGCTGTGGATTTCTTCTAGCATTGCTTTCTAGATTGGACTGGCTTGGTTACAGGCACCTTTTGCTTCAGCTATGCTGCCCTTGTAGGCAGGTACAGCTATGTAACCCTATCCTATCCTATCCTTTCTGGATTCTGATATATCCTGCATCCTGATGGAATGCGAGTGGATACACTTTTTCATGAAGAGCAACAGTGTGTGATTCTCATTAACATTTGGCACTTCTGAACTCAGCTCAAGGACTTGTTTCCATCTCCAGTCGACACATCTGTTCACAAGTTTAGTCTGGTCTGGTTACAGGCACCTTTTGCTTCAGCTAAGCTGCGCATGTAGGCAGGGACAGCTATGTGACCCTATCCTGTCCTATCCTATCCGTGCTGACAGACCCAGCTGCGCAACTCTCCTTCCTTACAAGCAAGCGGACACTTGATTGCAATATGATGATCAACACTTATGCCTAAGGAATCAAAAATTATTCACGAAAGGGAGGCTTTTCCCAGCCTGGAGACCAGAAAAGTAGGGTGGATCCGAAATTGAAAGTCACACCTTTAATCAGCAAAGGCAAGCATCTCAGCTCTGCATGTGTCGGCCCCAATAAAGTGAGTTCCTTGGGACTCAGTGGCAACGCAAGTCCTGATTTTACAACAACCAGGAAATAGATAAACCACTGAAACAAGGCTTCATCAAGCGAAAAATGCAAGGCTGCACACACACACACACACAGCACCTTCGCTCATGATGTAGCCAGGCCCTCTCACAAAGTCATGTCCCTTCTGCATCCAAGCCACCTTGCGCCCGCTTTAATTGCTCTCAACTTCTGCTGGGGTCTTGGTGTGTAGGGAAAGCGCATGCAGGCCTGCGTTAAACTCTTCACTCAGCAGCTGCAAGCACAAATATGGAGGAGAGCATGCAGTACCAAATTAATGCAGTATCAAATGAGTGAGGGCAAAACTGACAAGAGCTCATGGGTGGCAAGAAAGCGGAAACTGTGAAACACACAATGGCCGCAACATGCGACTTGTTATAGGGATATGAAGCATGCACTGTGGAGCCCCAAGATGTCCCTGAGTCTCTGAAAGCTCTTGGACCCTGAAACCATGCAACAGCAGTACATGAGCTCCCATTGAAGTTGGGAGGCAGGCGGGAGGAGTAGAGAAGCACGAGAAGGCTTGACAAGCCTGTTTTCAGGTACAGGCAGACCCCCTGTGTCACCGAGGGGGTTAACCTTTAAGAAATGAGAAATCATCTCAAAACCCGTAGACCTGCACAATTGTCAGAAATTGAATTCTTGCCGGAAGAAGTAAGAAAAAACTGTACGGCATCTTAACATTACTTAACGCTTTTTGGTAGAGCACGATGCTCAACAATTTCTGTTCACGGGAACATAGGGAAAGCACAGTGTATCAAGCAAGATGGCTTCAAATGGGTGCAGGATGGTTGCGCAGTTAAAAAATCAAATCCATGGTGATCAGTTCTTGCCCTAAGGGTCGATGAGAAGCAAGGGAAGGTAAGCATCGTGCAGCTAGCACAAGCTGCAGCATGGAGAAGCATGAGGAGGATAATGAAAGTTGAGACACATGGCGCATACCTGGCTTGCCCGGAATGACATGTGGTCATGCATTTAATGTGGATTCAGTGATGTGGCACTGAACGACAGCACTGTATAATGGTGTGATGGGGATGCAGATGTGGATGTGGATTTAGTGATGTGGCACTGAAAGATGGCACTGTATGATGGCACTGTATGATGGTGTGATGGGGATGCAGATGCAGTGATGTGTCCACTGCATAGTCCTGGGCTACATGGCAAAATGACATAGAACATAGTGGAAAGCCTTCTAGCTGCCAAGAAGAGAGGCGCAATGACAGGTGCGCAAACAGGAAGTACAGGCCAGAGGTGAAGAAGGAGGATGTGCCACGAGGGTGCACAAAGGGCAGAGACGTCCATTCTGGCTGTCAAAGAGATGTGCAATGGCTGTACATTGGGAACATTTTCATTTCCCCGAACAACATGGTGCGTGGTGGTCACGTTTTTTTTAAGGCGTTTAGGGTACTACTGGAACTGGAAGCAGGAGACAGGGTCATTGGCAAGGAGGGGGCTCCAGGCAATGGTTGACGCTGTGTCGCAAGCCACCAAGCAGCAGAAAGAGGAAGGCCTGCTTCCGGTGGGCAAGAGGAGCTTCCCTGCTGCAGGCTGATGCTGCTGTGCGCCTGCTGTGCATGCATGCCACAGCCTTTGGCAGCAAAAGCAAATGGTCAGCCTGGGGATTCCTTCACACCAACCACTGCTCAAAGCTGGCTCAGGAGTGTGGGCCTGGGAGACTGGAGCGTGGGCCTAAAGGAAGAGCATCCATCCCCGCTGCTTGTAATATTGATCAGTGAATGCACAGGTGGTGGGGTAAAGACCTGCCTGCCCGCTACTCAGCGACAGTAAGCGTTAAGGGGTCGGGAGACAAGGAAGCCTCCAGTTTTCTCGGAGGATCAGTGGGAGTGGCTGGACAACGGACAAAAACGAACTGCTCCTGCCCTGCAGGCCAGGCGGCTGGCGGGTGGTCCTACCTAAACAAATGTTCATTTCAATACACTGACATCCTGAAAATCTGTGGTCAAGTGGGAGTACTTCACAAATGCCCTCATCGTAGAAGCACTTCAGAAGCCCCACAACCTCTTTACCCATGCCTTGGCATGAGGCAAGCAACGAGGCAAAAGCCACTCAGGCTTGCAAAGCCTCAGGTCAGGCAGGACACCCGCACAAGGTCTCTGAGGCTGCTGCGTTCCAATATCAGCTGTTGCACTCACCGAGTACACCAATCTCTGGCGCTTGACCAGGGTCAGGCCCTCAAACTTTGGGGACACAATGTGCACCGTAAAGTGTGTCTCTCCACTGCTGCCAGCGGTTCCTGGTGCTACCATCCGGGCCGCATGGCTCGCATGTGATGCACTATCATCCTTGATCATCAGCCTGTGAGTGGTGCAGGCGCACTGCCACCGCATTTGTGTGCTTCAAGTGCAAGCGTCATCCATCATCACCAGCCTGTGAGTGGCGCAGGTGCACTGCCACCGCATTTGTGTGCTTCAAGTGCAAGTGTCATCCATCATCACCAGCCTGTGAGTGGCGCAGGTGCACTGCCACCATGCTTGAGTGTTGTGAGCACAGCTGTCCTCCACGCTCAGGGCATTGCGAGTGACAACTAGTGTTGCAAGAGAGCACTGTCATCCATGCCCAAGCTCCCAAGTGCAGTGCATTCCCTGCGCAAAGTGGTACATGGGTTGCCATGGGCATGCAGTTGTGCGCTGCCGTTTTGCCGGGGTGGTCATTGAAAATGCATGTGACCAAACAGTGCGCCTGCACAGCCATCACAGGATGCACGTATGACTCATACGGTATGAGCAGCTTTTGACCTGGTCTGGAAAAAGGCACCTCAGCTGTGAGCCCCTCCACGTGGCTTGGCACAACATTTCAATGCACCAGCAGGAAAGGGGTGTGCTTGGACGGTTGTGATCTTTGACATCGTGAGCTTCTAGCAGCCAAAGCACATTTCAGGAAGATCCCTTACTGCCAAGCATCGTATCTTATTGAGCAAGAACACACACACACAAAGCACACAAAGCACACACGTACTGTGTGGGTTGCAGGGCCTCCTCGATCTTGCGCCTCATGCCATCTTGAATGGGCGTCCTGCTGCTGCTGCTGCTGCCGCCGCTGCTACTACTGGCTGCCCCCCTCTCACTGCTGCTGCTGCTCGCCTGCACACCGTTACCCTGGCTCCCACTGCCATTGCTGCTAGCCCCGTCCCCCTCGCTCCCGCTACTGCTGGCTGCCTGTTGTTCCTGCGCATAACAGTGTCGTGCTGGTGTCTCTTGACTCTTGCCACAGTGAGACCAGGGGCGTCGTCCTGCAGCTACTTTTGCCCCAGAAAGACATGAGCAAGGTGCCGAAACTTTTAAAGAAAAAACTTGGGTCAGCAAAACGGTCCATAAAGATTCACATCAAGAGCATGCCATGCTGCACTGCAGATGCGCCCCCTCCACCCCCTGCCATACAGCACACTCCTATACCTCGTTGTGACGTTTTGTGTGTGGCTGGCTGAGAGCAGCAGGCTGAGCAGCCACACCACCTGGCTGCAGGCCCAAACCGCATGTAAACTAAACTACCTCGTTGTGGCATGATGCGTGGGATGATGCCAAACTACCTTGTTGTGGCATGATGCGTGACATGATGCGTGGGATGATGCCAAACTACCTCGTTGTGGCATGATGCATGATGCGTGGGATGATGCCAAACTACCTCGTTGTGGCATGATGCGTGGCATGATGCGTGGGATGATGCTAGACTACCTCGTTGTGGCATGATGCGCGCGCACCTGCTGCGACAGCAAGCTGGCAGCGGTTTCCAGGGTCTTTCGCTGCATGAGCTTGAACATGTTGAGGAAGCCGTTGTTGCGGCTGGGCGTGAGGCTCTGCTGCAGTCCCAGCATGCCGATGAAGCTAGGCTGCAGTGCAGGTGAATGCAACAGAGCTTCAGCATGTTGAGGAAGCTGTCGTTGCTGCTAGGTGTGAGGCTCTGCCACAGGCCTAGCATGCCGATGAAGCCAAGCTGCAGATGGGGATAAATACGACAGAGATCCACTCCCTTCCACAACACGGAGATAGCAAGCGCTGCCAACTCCTATGCCAACTCTGCACCCACACACTCCCAACCCCACAGACTGCCAATTCCAATGCCAACTCCATACCAACACGCCAACAACCCACACCCACACACCTCCAGCTGCAGGATTTCTTGTGGGGTGCACCCACTCAGGCCCACCACCAGCAGCGCTGCCAAGCCCTTTGTGAGCTGGCTGTCACTGTCTGCAGACCAGTACAGCTTGCCATCAGCGCGCAGCTCAGGCTTGACCCACACCTGCAAGCAGATGAAGTTTTAAGGGCACGTGGACTCGCGCATTGTCCAAAGCACACACACAACCAGCTTGCATGCATACCACCCAGTTGTGATGAACATGGTTCAATCCAGGAGTTACCTCCTCAACCTCGCATACCAGGAGCGCAAAAGCTACTCAGGCAACCACACCCACACTCACACCCACCAGCACATGCTCCCGGTGTGTGTATGTGTGCGTGTGTGTGTGCGCGTGTGTCAGTGTGTGTTTGTCAGTGTGTATGTGTTTGTGCGTACGTGAATGTGTACATGTGTGTGTGCGTGCGTGTGTGTGTGTGCGTGCGTGTGTGTGTGCGTGTGTGTGCGTATGTGTGTGTGTGCGTGCGTGTGTGTGTATGTGTGTGTGCGTGTGTGTGTGCACATGTGTGTATTGTGTGTGCATACATACGTGTATGCATGTGTGAGTGCGTATATGTGTGTGTACGCATGTGTGTGCGTGTGTGAATGTGTGTGTATGTGTGTGAGCGTGTGTGCATATGTGTGCGCTTGTGCGTGTGTGTGCGCGCGTGCGTGTGTGTGTGTGTGTGTGTGTGTGTGTGTGTGTGTGTGTGTGTGTGTGTGTGTGTGTGTGTGTGTGTGTGTGTGTGTGTGTGTGTGTGTGTGTGCCCGCACACACATTCCGCTTGCACTGAACATAAGGCACACGCACCTGAGAGACGCAGCCCTCAACCTTGTTCTGAGGGGTGTGGTCCTCAGCTGGCAGCTTCTCCAGCTTGTTGGCGAAGTACAGGAGCTGCTTGTAGCGTGCCATGGGGTCAGGCACCATCTGGAAGGCACCCACTATTTTCTGCAGGCTGGCTGGTAGGGTGGCCTGCTGGGCTGAGGCTCGCACGACCCGGTTTTGTTGTCTGGCAACAACAACTGGAGACTTGTTGCCAACACGTCGGGCCTGCATTTGAAGGAAAATCAGTTTAAGGAAGGAACTAACATCCCTAAATCGTGGCGGAGCACTTCTCTGCTCGCACCTCAAACATGCGCGAAGAGGAAGCAGAGAGGGCCTGCATCGTGGTGTTTGCCAATATGGAAATAGAGTTGTTTGTCTTTAAATTATACTGATGGTCGTGCTGTTGTAGATTGGAGGCAGTTCAGCGGGAAATTCATTTGTTCCCCCTGAGACTGATTACAGTTTTTAAAACATACAATAATATGGAGTGGTATCTTTTTCTTTTAATTTTCCTAATCAACGTCCACACGAAAACTATTCATCCCCATAAAAAATCTTGCCAATGGCTCAAGAACCAAATACTGTGCCTGACTGTCTTATTAATGTGATGGATGTTACTGTTCCTAACCGCACGTCTGGTTGAGGTGTGTGCACATGTTGTACGGAATGGGCATGGAGCTTCAGTGCAAGTTTGGTAGAAAGAAAGAAAAGAAAAACTACGTAGGCAGGGGAAACTCTCCCTACATCAATTAAGGAAAAGGAGACACGTTGGCTCAAAAGAGCCGTGAGTCCCCTCCACCACGAAGCTACAAAAAGAATATCCTAATGGGGATCTGGAGGGTTATTGGAAGCACCCGGCTCCATAACCTGGCTGCAAGAAGTAACTGAGCTTCTAGCTCATTTTGCTTTTTAGTTTGGACTGGTTTGGTTGCAGGCACGTTTTGCTTCAGCTAAGCTGCCCCTGCAGGCAGGTACAGCTATGCAACCCTTCCCTTCCCTTCCCTTTTTTGTTTGGACTGGTTTGGTTGCAGGCACGTTTTGCTTCAGCTAAGCTGCCCCCGCAGGCAGGTACAGCTATATAACCCTTCCCTTACCATAGTTGGTGCGGAAAACCAATGAAGCAAACGGCACGCGCTCCCTTCTGTATCCCAACATATTTCAAATTAGTTATTTAAGGATCTGATAGAGAAGTCTTCCCTCAGTGAGGGAATGTGAGTAGGTTTAGGCTAGGAGGTTGAATATTGTCAATAGCTGGGTGGTTTAAACGTTTGTGATTTTTGTGTGTATGTGCTGAAGTCCAAGACGAGAAACATGCTCTCTTCTATTGCAACTGCCCTGAGGTGTGTGAGCTGCACAGAAAATATGAAGATCTTTCCATCGATCTTCAAGGAAACTTTACATGCTTTCGCCTACTGCTCTGAGGTCAGCAATGAGGACGTCTTTCAATCTCTGAGGCAAGGTTTGAATCAGTTGTGTTGCTTCATTTCTGATATCATGGATGTTTTATGTGCGTCGGGCAGAGACCAGCAGGCTGAGCAGTCAAACCACCTGGCTGAGGCCAAAAATCCAATGTGCCCTAACCTAACCTAACCTAACCTTTTGCCTGGCTCCCAAACTCGGAATTATTTTTTTGGGCCAGCACCCACAAATTCAATAAGTTAATTGATTCTGAGATCAATGCTTTCTTGAATCAAGACCCGTGCTGATTGCCAAGTTTTTGTCAGAGTTGGTTTCAATGTTTCATGCTGGCTGAGAATGTTTCACCGGCAGCCAATCAGCCAGAGTCCCGGGCTGTAGGTCACCCCCCTTGTAAACCCCTCAAAAGAAATTGTCAACAATAGGCATGCCATTCAATTCAGCAATCCAAGCAAAGGACAATTGGGATGGGCTGCTTACAAGTAGGCGAGGCACACGGCTGGGCAGTTAATCGCCAACCTGCTGGATTTGTACATATTTTGCTGCACGTCATTAACCTTAATCCGTTGGTATGGTTGAGCCTTCCTAAATCTCCTCTCCTCCCTCTCTCCCACCCTTCTCCTCTCCAGATGGCTCCTTACCTGCCTGCCATTCTGTTATATGATTAAACTAGATAGTTATGAGTTCTGAATGAGAAGTGAGGACTCACATTGTACAGTCTTTCAATATGTTTCCCTTCATGGATCAGAACAACAAGCTTTTCCTTTTTCACATGAACTATTTTTGTGGAGATGTCAGCGGTAAGTCATTTTGACTGGAGGCCTCCTTTTCCTGTAACCTAACCTTCCTAAATGCACGCTGTAAGTGCCCAGCGCAGACTTGAAGCTTAGCATGTCTAGACATAGAATCACGGCTGCATGAGTCCACTTGGTCTAAAATACGCTCGCCAACAAAATTTTGACAACATCAAACAAAAAATAAAGCCTTAAGCGCGCCTAGGCTTATTGGACGACAAAGGTGCACGCAAGAGCAGGTACACACCCAGACCGATAGGGCCCAGCATCATGCTGGCAAAGAGGATGGGCACCATCAGGATGCGTGACACACGGCGCTTATGGGCGTCCTCTGCGATGTACTGTCCCACCCATAGATCAGCAACACTGAAGTGCACCTGTGATGCAAGGGCACCCAATATGGATAATTTTAGCAGCAATGCCTCAATCTGACTTTGTACCACTCGGAGGTACACAATGCAACCACATAAGCATGACCTCATGCTATACTTGATTCACATGCATGAGGCAAATTTAACTAGATTGTTCTTAAATGGCAGAGCTTTGCGAGGTCGATACGTAAGCAACCATCCCAGCCAAATTTGCTTGACATTGCCCAAATCCATCCAAAGCAAAGAAACTGCATGAGCTTGACATGAAGAGCCGAACCACATCATGCATTATCCATAGCCAATACTACTGTGCCTCCACGACTAGTTTGAATAGTAAATAATGGAGCCAAAATTCGAAAATTTGTAATACTTCTTGCCAGGCGCTCGAATCCCATTGAAAATTTGTATAAATGATTGCCAGGCGTTCGAATTGAAAGCCTGATTAATTTGGGGGCTGAAAAGGGCTTGTGCAGAAAATGGTCTCCCAGGCCCCAATCTTAAGCTCCAATCCCTCAGCTAGGTGGCAGCAAAATAGAAGAATCCAGTAAGGTGTCCTCCAGGTTGATATTACATGCATGGGCTCCAGTGTGTTTAGCACTGTGTGACAGCGACAGCTTGTGGATTGCTTAGGGTTGGATGCCGATGGTGAGATGCATTCTTCTCAGGGAGCAAAAGTGCCCCCAAGCCTCTCCAGCCCCCTGCCCCTGAGCAGCAGCAGCAGCAGCAACAACAGCAGCAGCAGGGACAGAAGAGGAGCATCAGCACAGGCAGCAGCAGCAGCAGCAGCAGCAGTAAGGATTCAAATTGGGTATTCGAATCGAAAAAATGATGCCAGCCGTAAGCCCTTATTAGAACTTATTTGAACTGAAATATTAATTTTGGGCCCCCCATTCGAACTAAAACCAAATTTTTTTTATTAATTTTCAAGTGGACCATTTGAACTGGTCGTGGAGGCACGGTTTCTCTTTCACTAAGAAAATTTGACGCTTACCCACAGTATAGCACCCATGTCAGCTTATGCTGCCCAGCTCCGTAACTGGCAAGCCCAAGCACTCATTCATCCTCAGCCTTATTTCTTCTCCCTCCAAACTTACCCAAGAAGGCAGCACCGCCCTGTAGTTGGACAGGGCCTTGGCCACGCCAGGCAGGGACATGAAATCCTTAAAATCCAAGCCCCCCTCCATGATCATGGGCACAACGAGACTCCCGTAGAGGGCACACAGAAATATGCTCGAGAGGATGACCACCAACTGCAGGAACACACACAGAGGGCACATTGCTAATGAGTGGAATGGGAGCTTACATGCACCTTGGAGAGAAATAAGGGCGCATTGGACAGCAGCAACAATTGAGGGTACACGAGTGAGAGCTGCAAGAGCAGGGGTTGATGGATGCACAGTATACCAGTCCTTATCTACAATTTTATTAGGGCTAACAAAGGGAGGAATGTTTTAGAGAGCGGGCTTGATCCTGGAGCATCTAAGTCGTGCACACTTCACTTGGCGGGTGCTGCCTTCAGATTTGGAAGCAAAGGGTATTCTGTTCCTCACAACCACAGACGAAAGGCATGTTGTGGGTCCAAGGTATTTCAAAACACGATCTAGATTCAGGAGACGAGCAAATTAGAAGTGAGGGGGGGGGGGACGCAGACAATGTTACAACACGTCCCCTCACCTTGGTCATCTTGCTGTTAGGAAGGATGGCAAGCATAATCCAGCATGGTAGCACCACGTTGCATGCCTGGAACAGCTGTTCATCTGCAAATGGTGAGGAACGCAATGAGCAGGCACAGTGTTAAAAGAAGCTGTGCACATCTATCTGAGTCCTGGAAGCACCAATCTCCTCATTTCCAAAAACAATACCCCATTACCCACAGGTGCGTAGCCCAAGCACAAGAGGAAACGTAACCTGTTCAAAGACAGTTCTTGTTTGGTACCATCACCGGTCACTTGTTGCACACACATGAGGCAGGTTCTCTCAAGGAAAGACATGCAACAACACCCGTGCACCAGCAAGCTGACACACACATTTCAAGGGGGTCTAAACCCTGCTGGAGGCACCCTACATGCATGGCCACTCCACACTTGTTCCTGGAGCTAGTCCTGGGGCTGCCCAATCCGTGGCTCACCAGTAAAATTGGGAAGGAAGGGGATGGGCATGGCTACGGTGTCGTGTGTCAACTGCGCAAAACTGTTTTTTTATTTATTTGGTGCCGACACCGTGATGCGGAATGACACAAAAATCATGACAAAAATCAAAAGAAGATGACAGATGCTCATGCAAACGAGGAGAGCACCTGCCTGTAGTCATATCTCGTTCCAGAGACATGGAGGTCCCTTTCATAATTGCGGTGTGAAGGGCATCCACACTCTTACAGCCCTAAGGAGAAATCTGCCAAAGCGGAGGGTAATGCCCTGCGGGTGCGCACCCCTCGTGGCAGATGCTCAGGAACAAGGACAAGCAGCCAGGCTCGGGACAGAGCTGGCAGAGGCAGGGCAGTTCCAACAAGCTGCAAAGGCCTTCAAAACTCACTTGGAACACCATGATAAAGATGCACAAGTACAGGAAATGTACGCTCAGGTGCGCGCATGTAAATAGTTGCTTTTTTGCTTTTGCAGTGCGTCAGGGGCTTCCCTGTGCACTAAGAATGAAAGTGTGTTTCCCACAACTTTGACTTGCAGCTTCCATGCACTTCTTTCAACTACTTGAGAATTGCAGCCTGCAAAAGAATTGCAGCCTGCTCTTTTGCCATGCATTCCTTACAACCGCGAACAACTGTATCATATTCCTCTGCCATGCAGGTCTTGCAAGAGTTGGAAAGATATGATGAGGCAAAAGAGGCGGCAGGAAAGGCTGTACAGCTACAGCCGGATTGGCCTGATGCGCTCGCCACTTATGCCAGATGCTGCCTGAATTGTGGGGCTGTTAGGGAAGCATTGCAGGCCTTCAATACTGCGAGGGTGTGTGTGATCATCATGCATGTGTTTTGATTGGTTCCCTCGATACCGATGGGGTCCATTCTAAGCAACCATGAAACCATCCAGCTTTTTCCTTGGACTGTATTGCTGCCTGCTTCGTCACCTAAAAACATGATCAGTCATCTTTACCACTAAAATGGAGTTAAGTAGTACCGCTTCACTAGCTGAAGCATGTGGAAAATTATGTCTTCACTTGAAATCTGGTTGCAGCTTCTCACTCCTGCTGATGTGTCCATTGCCAATGAAGCTGAGGAGGCAGCTGATTTATACTCACGACAGCTCTCGCTCCTTGTTGGGCTCCCATTGAGACTGTTGTCACATGCACCGGGTGGGTGGAAAAGCTTGCTCCTGACCTGCTCAAGGATGCTTCCATCTTTGTGGAAGCATGATTGTCAAAGCTCGACAGCACCTACGGGATGAAAGAAGGTTAACAACCTTCTTAGGCTTTTGCGCCTCTCATGCCTCAGGCATGCATTTTCAGTTTTTGGGAACTCTGAGGCAAAGCTGTTGTGACAAGCCAACACTGATTCCAGCGGTTCAGGACATGGGAATTAAATGTCAGTCGGCCTCTAAGATATGTGTTTGTATGTACGCTACACTGCAGCAGCTGTCCATTTAAGACGTCTGCAAAAACCTCCATCCTCCCTCAATTGTAATTGCAAACCTGGAGGAATTGCTTGCTTGATAGGTTCTGTCGGCGCACCTGGAGGGCCGGGCAGCGTTGTGTGGGACTCTGGCGTGCTGCTTGCTTGGTACTTGAGGCACTGTCTGCACTGCCGAGGTTGGTACGACAGTGAGGTGGCCTTTTGCTGCAGGGTATTGGATCTGAGAGGGAGTTTTGTGATTGCCTCTCTCTAAAGTTCGCCCTTGACAAACAATTGCAATAGTTACGATGGGGGGTGACCTTCAGCCAAGTCGTTTGGCTGATCGGCCCTTGACAAAGCTAAGCAGCTCCTGGAGAATGTAAAATGTAAGCACCATCACAGAAGGTGCACTGCCAGGGCTCATTGAGTGTATGAAATGATGGTTTGGATGTGGAAAATAGAGAGGATGGGCACCCGCTAATTTTGCAAAGTGCCTGAGGGCCTGTGCTCCTCCTAGGTCTCTACGCTGCATGCCAGAAAGTTTTGGAAACATTGTTTCTGTGAATGGAATGCAATACAATTGGTGAGGGCTGGCGCTTCAATTGTTTCAACTGTTGCTCGTAAAAAACAAGCCATTAAGCTTTATCTCAGAGGGCTACCGTTGATGAAGGAATGGAGTAGGATGCTATTTACTGTGCAGCAGCAATTATAAAGGCCCGTGTAGAGTTACATCACAGTGTTCCATGCTTTCTGGCTGTCCATCAATCTTCAAGCTCTTTGGCGTAAGCACTCAAACCATTTCCTTTTTCGTGTTGAATTTGGTCTCCTACCCATTCCTCCCAAATTGGTGCCAACCTGCCCCCTCCCGTCACACGAAATTACGCTGCTTCTCACACATGCAGAGCTGGCTGGTGCCCCTGTCGTTGAATTGGGATCTGGTATGGGGCTAGTTGGCTTGGCTGCCGCCATGTGTGGAGCGCGAGCAATCCTCACTGATACACAGGAGGTCTTGCCCAGCTTAACAGCAAACGTGGCAGCCAATGTTGAGGTGAAATTGGGAATGGATCCGTGACATGCTTGCAGTCTGAGATCAAGTTAAATGCTGCATGCCAAATGTTGCAAGGCCCATATCCCGTACTCGGTGTAACAAAACCAGGAGTCATACTAAGCCTCATCCTCCTCCCTCTGCTGACCACCTAGTGGATCGCTACTCGTCAGGTGCCCATCCTGCTGCAACAAGGCTGTCATACTTGTGGCTCCGTAAAGCTGGCACTTGGTCATGGTTCTGCATCACGTAACGTTGCTTGGCATGGCCTTGTATCCGCAGGAGGTGCTAAAGGCAGGGGGATCAGCAACTGCTGCCATGTTTGATTGGAATAGCACTATTGAGGGCGGCTTGCCCGCTTCTCTTGAGTTGCCCTCAGATCTGAACTGCGGCTGGATCCTTGGAGCAGATCTGGTGTACAGCCTTCAGCAGGTAGGGTAGTGTCATCATCATAGGAGCAGATCCGGTGTACAGACATCAACAATTGAATAATTCCGGGTTGAGGTTGACAAAGCAATTTACAGTTCCTGCTTTCAGGTGGCTAGCCTGTTCTGGCTGCCAGAATCTGGCAATGTGCTTGTCCATTTTCGATTGCCTCTCCTCAAAGCAGGCAAGGAGCAGCGAGCCTTTTCTACCTAGAAGCTCATGTGCTTCAGCAGAGATGATTGAAGTCAAGATTTCTCTAATTGTGCATCGGCTGTATGTAGTCAGAGTTCCTGCCTGGATGAATCATGGCATTGAGCTGATCGGCATGCGCATAATTATGGTTTAATTGTTGAGGAAAAGTGTACACATTTGGCATCTTCAGTATTGCCTCTCTTGAACCTGTAATAGCAAGGAGTGAAGTCCTGAACCTGTAAGCAGCCAGGAGAGCGTCTTTGGCAGCCCTCCCGCTATACAAAGTATATGAAGTCTTGAACCTGTAAGCAGCCAGGAGAGCGAACCTGGCAGCCCTCCCGCTATACAAAGTATATGGCAGCGACCTTAATTCCTTTAATTGTACGAGTCTGCTTCCGTACCTTACATGGTACTGTCGCATGCATTTGCGCGCACTTCAATGCTTGCCCAGGTGAAACCTTTGGTGGCAGCTCTGTCTGCACTTACATCTGCACATGGACCCAGCGTTCGTGTGCTGCTGTCACATAAGCATCGCAGTGACTCCGTGGATGAGGCGCTGATGGTATCCTTGCAAGCAGCAGGGTTTCAAGCCCATGAAATTCCACCACCCCAGGTGAGTCCTGGTTGCTGCTGCAACCTGAAGGCAAGAGCAGAGCAGCTGTCAATTTTGCTTGGCACCCTCTGGAAAGCAATTTCCTGTGTATGAAGCAATACCCGCTCGCTGAAATCCTGACAACCCTCTGGTGCACCCTGGGTTGCATGTTCTCTGCAGGGCGTGTGGCTGGAGGACGACAAGTTCCGCAGCATCTCCCTGTACAGCATATCCTGCTCAGCGCAAAGCAGGAGCTTGTGTGACGGTAGCAGCCAACCAAGCTTCCTTTGCCAAGATGCACCCCTTGCCAAGGACGATTCAGCACCTTTTGCTCCATCTGCTCCGGTTCCTCCTCCTCCACATCCCCCCCCCCCTCCTCAACCATCAGGAATTCAAAGATCTGCAGTGCAAAGATCTCCTGAATTGCAAACTCCTGTCTTTGCAAAAAGGAATGTTGCAATCGTTGGCTTTGGGCTTCCGGGGGTTGGGAAGGTGTGTTGGAATTTGAAACTTGAAAAGGTGAAGAGCCTGTATAAAAAATAAAAAGTACGGGATATAAGAAATTGTGCCCTTGTGTCTGTGCTCTTCCTGCAATGCATGATTAACCTCAATCTCTTGATGGCTCTAAACCTTATGCAGTGCGCTTCATGCTTTCCAACTATTAATCTTCGTTTGCATGCAGAGTACAGTGCTGCAAGCCCTGCATGGTGCTCTTGCCAACAGCGTGATCATGGACAAGGCAAGTCACCTTTTTGGCTACAAGCTTGTGTACTTCCTGAGTGGCACATAGTGCAAAGCAGGTGCCCAAAATTATGAGCTCAGAAATGGGATGAAATACAAATGCTTGACATGCGGAAAGTTGAACTTCTATAATATCAAGCTGAGTCATAATCTCATGATCTTAAGTGTTCAAAGGAGAAGGGAATCCCAGTTCGCAAACCAACAAATAGCCTGCATGTATCTTGCAGGAGGCTCATGATTTACTCATAAGTTACCCTTCTCAGGTTAAGAAAATACAGAACACAATCATTGTAGGGGTGTTCACCCCCCGAGGTGACTTTCACCAAATGAGTTCAAAATTTGACATTAGGCGTACATTTGGTAAATATGAAGGGCTGCATACTTGGAATTTCAAAAATCGGCCCAGGGGGTAAGCAGGAGCGCCCCCAACCTTGTATCAGGTCTGATCATGGACGCATCTCACACAATCCCTCATAACTGGCCAGCATACAGTTCAATTCTTGTCATTTTGAAGTTGACAGGTGCCTGCTACTGAGACCTTTCTGTAGATATGCTGTTTGTGGAAGACAACGCCCAAATGGGCAAGCTGGCCTGGGAGATGTGCGTTTTCTGCCATTTTTGGCCACTTTGCTCACACAAAAAGTGGCATTAAAGATGTGGAGGGCTATTTCCCTCTTCCCAGTTAAGCACAGGTTTTTAGCATAGTATGATACAGCAGCACGAGCAATATGGGGCAGAAACAATGTTGCTCAAGGCTAATGCCTGCCAGAAATGTGGTTTTTAATTGCAAAAAATGCACGTTTGGACCCATCCCTGACCAACTATGCAACATTTTTTGGTACTTTTTGTTGCAAACCTTTTCTTATATCACAAGGTATCCAACGGTGTGCTGCTTGACCAAACCGGATGACTTTCAGAGTGACCCCCATTTTAGGGTGCTCATTTGCCTAAGTGCTTACACAGAAAATGGGTTTTTGGTGCATAAGGTGCCTCCAGGATGGTTGTTCTGGCATGAAATTCGGCATGGGGGTCCAGCATGGTGTTTTGAAGGGGCTGTGTGTGGGAATTTGGGAACGCGCAGGTGTGTGGGTGCCTGCTGTTGGACACGTGCTCATTTTTCAGGGGTAAAATGTATACTGGGCCTGGTAGCATGCTGAAGGTGTGTTGATGGTCCTATCAGAGCAAAAACTTGCCCATGCCTTCATGTCACAGAGGAACACAGCTGGGAGGAGTGGCAGCTGCCATCCACATGCCATCCACAGCCCTTGTTTGAGCACACCACCATGCGCAGCTCCCTTGCCCTTACATGCAACCCCCTGAAACCCTTTCCAGACCTCACAGGTACCCAGAGCCACCCTACAACACAGGGCCTGCAAGGTTTGGAGCAGCGAATGGTCAGCTGTCCAGTGTTTTGCGTTTTGGTGACGTGCATGCAGGGGGTGTGTCAGGTGTGCTGCAGCGGTGCTCCCAAGCTCCAAATGCATGCATTTTGACCTTATAGACCCTTTCTGATGCTTCTCGAGTGCTGGAGTGCACAGTGCAGGCCAGCTGGGGTGCGTGCGTGTGCGACAGACCCCTTGCCACCCACACAGCATGTCCACAGCACGCAGCTGCAGCAACCTGTGTGCAGGATGTCCTTCCTCACGTCTTAGTGCAGGTCTGGGACAGGTTGGGGCAGGCTGTGCGGGCTGCTGCTGGCTCCAGGGTGCTCCTTCCTGCTGGTCAAACCTCTGCAACAGCTGCTGTAGCTGCAGCTGTGTGGAGTTGCTGCCTTAAAATCAAGACAATGATTCATTCAATAACAAAGACCAAACATGCCCCAAAACCGGCGAGGTTGATGGCCCGTCATGAAGGCGATATCGTCAAACCTGTCAAATTTCCGAACCTGACAGCTGGTGCACCGGGGCTCATAAAACAAGTGCAGACGGAATTTTTAATTTATATTTAATAAGTTCGATTGCTCAGCTTGAGCTCCACGTGTTTTTTGGAGAGGGGGCCGAGCCATGTCTGGACACCCCCTCCCTGTATCTCCCCAGCCACTGCACCATCCCAGACTCTGAGACCAGTTTTGTCAACCAGTTGAGAAGTCAAAAATGAGATTGGAGCAACTTGGTCCGGGTGTGAACACCCCTACATTGCTCTCGTAAATGACATGTTTATAGGCGCGCACACCCTCCTTCTCACACACACACACACACACACACACACACACCTGTATTGAATTTAAAATGCATTATACACATCGATACTTTCCTTTTGAATCAGCGAGAATGCATGCAAGTGTACAAACATTGGCTTACATGCGACAGGACGTGGTGAACGAGGCTTTGCTGGGGACCGAGCATGCCATGTTCAGTGAATACTACGACAGGTGATGCAGGCTCTGTTTATTTACTAAATAGGAGTTTCCTTTCAAGCGCAAAATTTCATCTGTCACCATATTCTGCAAGCATAAGGCACATTCAAAGATGCATCTTGCTTGCTTTGACTAACAAAAGTAATCCCCTCAACACAATACCTCAAGCAACAGCTCCGCCAAAAGACAGCTGGATTTGCCGGGCCTGCATACCTGAGTATGTAAAACCATGAACATAAATTTCAATTTATGTTTTTGTGCTGTACCCTTAAGTACTTTTATCCTTTCACACTCTTGAGGTTGCTGTTGCGCTTGCTTGAATTGGATAATCTGTTTTGATCCGAAAAAACAGCTTTCTAAAGTTGGAGCATACAGTAAACTTTTAGACGGCATGATGTGGAGAGAAGCTGTTTTGCTTGCTAGCACAACCATGACCTATCAATTTCTTGCTTGCTCTTCCAGGCATGTCCGCATTCAAAGCTACCGCGTACTTTTTAAGCTTGCCCAGGCCCAGTTTGCAGCTGCTGGAAAGAGCATTGTTGTGATCCTGGATGGGCAGGTGAGTTTCTCTCATAACTGTTTTGGACTCTGCTCTAAACACGCACTATCAAGAGGTGGCTACTTGCCTACTGGATCGTGTCACTTCTCATCATGTTTGCATGCATCATTCTTGACATGTACGTTGAAATTCACTTTGCATTTGCACTTTCATACTTACAACTCATTGCAGTTTGGAGATAAACTGAGCGCAGACTACATCCAGCATGGATTGCAGTCACTTCCAGTGTCCCCGTTGCTTGTGTACTTCACGTGCCCAGCTGACGTGCAATTCAGCAGGTATGCCTCCCAACCCTGTCTTGAGTGCTGCATAGTCTTTTGCTCACCACTCCTCACAAAGAAAGAAGTGACGCGCACCAGACGTATTTGGTGAATTTGCAGGCCACATTCTTGTTGGTTGGAGGCAAAAGTGTCGAGGCTGATGTTAGGTTTCATTCGTGCTTTCCAACCTAAGGGCCTGGAAATGGCCAACTCCATCCTGCTCCATTTTTGATGGCACTAACAGACAAAACATTTCCAATGCTTACATAAATACCAAGGGACGAGTTGACAGGCACAGCGATGACCAAGCAAAAATTCACCCCAGTGACTTTTGGGGCCAAGCAGGCACCATCTCATGTGTGCGCAGCTACATGTATTGCAGAAATGTTCCAGGCAACGAAACTCAGCTACTTCGTGCACAGGTTTCAGGTTCCATGTTGATGGATGCCTCTACTAGAACTGTGCTGCGCAAAACCATGAATAATTGGCCTCACTATGTCTTGCAGCCTCATCAACAACTATAATCTTGATTCTTCAAGTGCCTGGCTTGAGCTTGGCAAACAGGACTCGGGCCCTAACCTCTGCCTCTGTCAAGTTTTAGCAGAACTTAAAGCGGGAGGCTTGCTAGAACATCGGGGCCAGGATTGTTCAAACTGCATCATATTAGTATGCAGAGGAGCTTATAGCCACAGGAGCTTAGCCCTTGCAAGGGCCTTTGTCCAAACCTATTTGGAGTTCAGGGACTGGAAAGGTTAATGTACATGCAATTTCACGAGTGCAATAGGGTAGGGTGCTTTACGCAGCATGTAACAAGCTTCATGCTTACAGTACCAACGGGTGATCATCCCGCACCCTGAAAAAATTATTAATTTTTGAATTCCACCCTAATCCTGGGGCCCTAAAATCCTTGTTTTGTAGTATCCCGCGTATCCTTGCAGGGGCAAATAGCCCTTCATCGCCTGCAATCCTTCCCCTTGTTTCCTGCACACTTTCCAGATGTCTAGCACATGCATGGAGAGTGAGAACAACTCGCCAAGGCTGCCACTGGAGGTAGTGTCAAGTAAAAAAATATAACATTTGATTGTCTGTACGCCCAACCTAAAGTGATTGCGATCCAGGATCTTGCATGTTGTATACCTGCGCGCTGCTCAAAGAGTAAGCAACTGCGCAGCTCAACAACAGGGGTGCCCAGGCTTGCGTTTACCTTTCTGCTCCTCCTAAAAGTGCTGAGCTACATCTGTGCACGCCGCTGCGCAGACGCGCATGCAAGCTCCTCCTTGAACTTCTTCCTTGCTGCTTCCTGCTGCTCCTCCAGCTGCTGTTAAGTGATGGGTTGTGGCTGTCCATACCCAGCTGACAACGGGCCTTTGGGGCCTTCCTGCTCACTCCTACCTCTCAAACTCTAAAGAACGAAAACATTTAATCTTCAAAAATCTGCACCTTCCCGCAGCACCTAAAATAATTATTTTTTGGGTTGCACGCAGTCATCTCGAACCCCTCAATAACAAATTGTTTTGCGTGCTGATTACAACGGTAGCGTATTTGTGTTCCTTTTGGTAGTCAAGAAGGGCAGTAATTCAAGTGCTGCAGATTGTCGCGCTTGCAGGATGCAAGAACGAGGGGCAGACAGAGACCGCGACAAGTATGGTCAGCTAGATCAACTGCGGCAGAAATGGGTAATGGAGCATGAGTTGGAAGTTCAGCGCTGGGATGCAGATTGTGCATCAAAGGGGTATAAGCCAGTTGTCAGGATAAATACGGAAAGCTCTGTGGAGTCGCAGGTGCTCCAGCTACTGGAAGAAATAGCTGGATGATGCCAACACCGTTTCTGGCTTTGCAGGGCACGTACAGTACTGCTTTGCGCACACGCGCGCGTGTGTGTGTATGTGTGTGTGTGTAATCTCAGCCATGCAGCCTTGAAAGGCGATGACTGCTCACTTTCAGTTGTTTGCACATTTCATTATGTTGTTTCTGTGAGGCTTCTAAATGGGCACCAGGCCTCGTGTTTTCACAGTTTTTGGTTTCCATTCAGTGAATATGGCAAATTTGGATCTTTGATTCATGAAGTTGCCTGGCTGGAGTTGTGCTGCTTCGCACCTCCTCCTTACCTCTCTTACTGCGGAGCACTTGATGTGAGGGGGAAGTACGTGGTCTATTAGGCCAGTAAGGCAAGGAGTGACCAAGATAGCATCAAGGCGGCTGGAGGTGCGTCTATCTTGATCAAGAATGCTGGAGTTAAAGAGATAGGGAGGTATGACGCAGTTAGAGATTTGCTCGGTGATGTGCAGGTCATGCCGAGCCAGACGGTCTGCGCTGCCTACATCCATTTGCACAAGATTTGACCCATAAGAGCCTTCGCTGACCACTTTCAAAATCATCCTGTTGTGTCGCTCAGTCACCATGTTACGGATGACGGGGGGCTTTGGCAACCTGAGAGATTATGGAGAGCGCTATCCATATGATGACATTCTGGGAGGGGGCATGCAAGGCTAGTGGATCTTTTGAAGCGTACCGCATGTTTTTGGTTTTAGAGAGTGCCTGTGCGGTAATGGAAAATTGTGCGTTTCATTTGGGTTGAGATACAGGGTATGTCCCAGACAGCATTGCTAATGCCCTTATTTGTATACCTTGCAAACTCTGGTAATAAGTGTAGTAGCCTGTTTTGCGACCTGCGTATCTAAGCCTGTGTTTAGCATGCATATGGGATTTCTAGGCATCCTTATTCTGGGAAGTATACTAGATTGAAAATGGGGGAGGAAGATTCAGGTGTACTCGGTCTTGCCTCTCCCTGAGCCAGCCAAGCAATATTGTAGAAGGGGTTGCGGCCAGCGCTAGGGATACCGGTATCAGTCAGGTTGTTATCTTTGAGTTTAGCCTGGTATTTAGCAACCTCGTCTGCGCATTCATTCCCAGCTATTCCAGCATGAGATTTGACCTTATCGAAAAAGATGTGACCTTGAAAGGTGCGGGCAAGGTTTGAAATTGTCTTCAGAACATCTCCTTGTACATGATGCCTGTGCTTCTCTGGATATAGGACTTACTTTCTGAGTTGGTGAAGTGAGCTGAGGCTGTCTGTGGCAGAGTGTGTGTGTGTGTGTTCGTGAGCGAATGAGTGAGTGAGTGAGTGCGGCCGCTATCGCAGCCAGTTCAGCTCTTCCTATGGTTTTGGTAATACCAGCGCCATTGAGTTCAACTAGATTTGTTGAGTCTCTCATAGGATGGTGCACGCCTGCCCCAATAACTGTTTTGCCATCCTGAACCTGGCAGCTGCCGTCTGTGTATGCCCAGGACTTCCAATCTGCAATTTTGCGCTCAAGGTTTGACTTGTACTGACAAGGAGTAGAGGCAGTTATGTCTGCGGCTGGTCTAAGGGGGGCCTTGGCAATTCATTTCTTGTCTGAAGGAAGCCTTTCACGTTTCCTTGTTCCAGGCATAATAGCGTGCCTTGCATTAAGGACGGGGTCGTTGCTCACGTACTTAATGAGCTTGGCTTCTGGAACACCACAGGCTAAATCCCTGAGTTAGATAGGGTTCTGGCTGTTCAAGTGGATTATTGCAGCTGTATTCCAGACTGCAATAGTCTGTAGGTCCCAGATATGCTGAGGGAGAGCAATTTCCTGGCTGGGCCAGATTGGGAATTGTCATAAGTTTACTTTCTAAATTGGCTTACTTTCTAAAATGGCTTGTAGCAAGGTGCGGGTAAGCAGTGAGGAGTTTTGATCAGCTTACCGCATGCCGGCAGAAACATGAAGGTGGCCACCTCTGTGTTGAGGATGGCAGAATAGATAGGGTGCCGCAGGGCTAGCGTCATGGCCTTATCGTCATAGATGGGGTGGCAGATGGTAATTCCCGAAGTTTTGGATGAGAGTTTGGGCACTGAAAAGAAGGTCATGGGGGCTAAGTGGTGTTAGTTTGGGTTTTGAGTGTTTTATTCCAAGGGAGAGGCCATTTCTCTTTGATAGCATGTGCCCATTTGAGGAGGGCGTTGTGAATGTGGGGTGGGAGCGTCCACGGATAGTAGAGTCTTTGCTTTCTTTCTTTTGATATTTGTTTTCCAATTTAGTTTTGCAAGCTAGGATTTCCGTTAGCTCAGATGCAAAGCTTGTTGGTGGAGGGCAGATGCTATTATGTAGAGCCAAGTGCTTTGGCTGTGTGTAATGCCTTGTAGAAGATATGAAAAAATGGCGAGGGGTCATCATTCCAACACATTTGCTGTCCGTAAGGGGTAGAGCTAGAGGTGGAGCATGGGTTGCAGCATCTGGTGGAAAGTTTGGGGGTGGCTTGTGACTGTGTTTAACAAGATCAATATTCTGGATCCAGAACTTGCATGGGCCTATGAGTTTGACATCCGTTTGTGGCCTACACATTTTTCTTTTTCCTTGCAATCCGTTCCTCTTTTACCCATGGCCCTTTTGAGACATCACTTTGTCCAGTAAGGAAAACACATTCTTGGGGTTACAGGTTTTACAGATTGAGCCATCAGTCAAAAAGTGCGACTGCTAAACTGCTCATTTCTTGGGTTACAAGGGGGTTGGCCTACAGCCCAAGACTCTGGCTGCTCGGTTGCTGGTGAAACTTTTTCAACCAGCACCAAGATTGAAACCTAATCTGACAAAAACTTAGAAGATCTGTACCGTACCGTGATGAGTCTTGATCTAGGAAAGCATTGATCTCAGGATCAGTTACAATGCGGAAGCTTACCAAGAAAGGTGTGAAGTCTGTGTTTGGAAGCCAGGCAAAAGTATGTAACGCGCCAGGCTGAGAAACTGACGTAGCCAAAACGGTGTCAGTGGTGTGACAAACAGCTTGAAAAATCCTTGTATTTTCTGCGCATCTCACACACCTCAAATTGGTTTCTTTTACTTTTTTACTACAAAAGCCCTAGTAGGGAGTGGTTTTGTTGCCTGCATAGCTTTCCTTCTACATTAGCTTTTTCCCTGTCTTCTTGTATAGGAGGAGACTCGCGGCCTTTTCAGTCAATATGTCTCCTTTTCTCCTTAATTGATGGAGGAAAGTAAAGGCTTACATAGCTGTGCCTGCCTGCGGGGGCAGCTTTACCTGAATCAAAATGCGTGCCTGTAACCAAAGTCCAATCTAAAAAGCAATGCGAGTCCAGTCACAGCATTTCAGGCATGCAGACACAGATTTGGCTAATCCTAAGACATCAGCCTGGTTCATGAAGTCTCTAAAGCATGTTGTACTGCTTGGGAGTGCTAAACAGATGCTGGAACTGAGCGCTAATTGATGAAGGGAGCGTTCTCACTGCCTGCATGCCAGTGTTTTTTTTATTTCCGAAGTAGTACTTCGGAAAGAGTCTTTCCTGCTCCAGCCCTAGGCAGGGTTCCTTGTACTGCAGCTGGGAGTCGGCATTCCAGATGTGGTGTGTGTGTGTGTGTGTGTGTGTGAGAGAGAGAGAGAGTGTGTGTATATGTGTGTGTGAGAGAGTGTGTGTGTATGTGTGTATGTGTGTGAGAGTGTGTGTGTGTGTATGTGTGTGTGCTGTGTGTTGCGAGTGTGTGGGTTCGTGCTTGGACACTCTAAAACCTACCTCCCAATCGGCAAGTCAAAAATTCATTAGATTTTTAGTAGAACAAAGTATAAGTCCTCGCACTGCACCTGCGGGCAGCATGAGGATGCCTGCCCTGCCGTCCAGGTCGAGAGAGAGCGTCGTCGTTGTGAGGAACCTGCCCCAGTTCGTGGACAACGCAGAGTTGTCCCGCGTGTTCGCTCCCTCGCCCGGCCTGCTCGGCGCTCAGCTGCTCGGCAACGGAGTCGCGCACGTAAAATTCCAAGACCCCGAAACCGCGCTGCAGTGCAAGAATTTGTATCACGCCTGGAACGGCTGGGGCCCTGCGCTGCACTGTGAAGTCCTGCCCAATTCAGCAAATGTCGTCGAGGGGGGAGCGGGTGGTGGTGGTGGCGTCAAGCGGTCTCGAGAGGATCCTGACCCCCAGGGGTTCTCCGTCGCAGCAGGAGCAGCAGGGGGTTACACCACCTCTCCTTATGGTGAGTGTGGTTTCCAGGGAGGGTGCAGTCACAAGCGAGGGGGCGGGTAGCAGCGGCGCCCAGGAAGAAAGAGTTGGGACGTGTCTCATCTGCATGCCTCCATGCAGCCCAACCTCAGTCTCCAGTACTTCCCATCAGAGCCTCCCCGCCCATTCCTGAGCTGCTCTAGCCAAGAGAGCTAACCGAAGTGATCCCTTGCTGTGGGCGCCCACCCTCACAATGCCCAAACATCCACTGTGAACAGGTCCATCACTCACATGACCAGGCACACACCTTCCATTGTGATTACAAACCCATGCAAACACTCCCTTTGCCTTCCTAACGGACATGCACGCCCATACTTCCTTCCAGATCCCACAGAACAGTACAGCAAGCAGCAGCGGACTTCCATGCCTGGGGTGAGTGATGCATGCTTGTCTGATTGCTGCCCCTCGACTCACAGAGTGCCACATTTGATACAGCAGTATTTGGAGGATGCAGTCCAGTTAAGACACCAGTGAGCAGCCCAAGACAGTCTGATGAAAAAAAGCACCCGATGTTTTGGACCAGCTGTAGCCCAGCCGAGATGCCCGTTGACCCTCGCTGCAGCACCCCAATCCTTGCATCCGCCCCCTGGTTCCATCTTTTTATCTGTTGTAGGGAGCTCCTGCCCAGCCATTCAGTGGAATCCCAACCATGAGCACCAACCTCATGCCTGGTGCGCGGTGACGGAATGGGTCTTCTTGAGACGTGTGCCGTTGCTGATGCCACCTCCCTTGCTGAACCTTCATCTCTCAAGCCTCAGCCTATTCTGCATACACGGTTCGCTTTCTCAAGGAATGAGTTAGATGCATGCAACCAAGTTTAGCAACAGGCGCCCTCATTACCCATGCCGAGATTACCCACCCCAATGTGAAAGCATGAGTTCCCTGGCCTGGCTGTCCTTGCCTAATTCTTTTGGGGATTGGGGTGTGAGACCCATCACGTATGTGCTAATGTTTGCGAGGTCTCAGGAAACAGCTGCCCTCTTCCCTTAACAGAAATCCAAGGGATCACTTTTCGATTCCCAGGATTGCTTTCGAACCTTCTCGCTCCTGCACTCTCCGATCGTCTGGCAAGCATAATGTCCTCTAGAGTTTGCTACACCTGCAGCATGGGCGCCAATTGCACTGATGTGTGGAGGATGATGAAACACACGTTTTACAGCCCCACCTCCCTTATTCTTAAGCCCTCCCTCCTCCATGCACCGTTCTACTGTGTGTGGGAAAACACAGCTGACCATGTCATGCTTGTGGGGTGCCAACTATTCTGAGGTGCTTCAAAGATAAGGACAATGATGCTGAATTTAGGAATTGGAAGGAAATCATCTCAACCTCAGGGTCCCACAGCTACATGGTCCTTGATTAACACAGCACCAGCTCCGCGTGTCCATCAACCTGCAGCACAAGCTGCTCAACCTGCGGCTCAAATCCCCATGAGCAGGCCTGCTGCAACCTCTTTGCCTGGCACCATTCCCCCTGAGCTGCTAGGGCAGCCAGCCTTGCAGGGTTTGCAAGCCAGCAATGCGCAGCCTGCCGTTCAGGGGCTGCCTGCCAGCAGTGCACAGGCGCAACAGCAGCAACCTGTGAGCAGCAGCGGGCTAGCGGCTGCGCTCGCCAACCTCAACCAGAGCCAGCTCAGCAGCTTGGCGGGATTGCTGGGACAAGGTGCGTACAAAAAAACGTGGTGAAGAAAAATTAAGTGGTGGAGAGCAAACATGCACTGTGGTGAGGGACACTTGCAATACATTGGAAGCTTCTGAATCACCTTGCTGTTCCTATATTCTTGCAACAACCGGTCCCCCTCGAGTCGTATGTGGCACTCGTTGCTCTTAATCAGGGTGCGCATACTTGGCCCTGACAGGCCCACTTGGGGAGGAGATGCATGACCGCCTTTGGCTGTTCTTTCTTGGTTCTCTATAAGTACCTTGGGTTACAAGGAAGGAAATGTATCCCTCATTTGCATGTGGGCAGCTCTCAATGGCGCTCCCTTCTTCACATAAGGAAATGTGAAAGTGCGGAATGAGCAGTACTATTTGACTCAAGGAGCGCTGTTTCGATTTTGGGAATGTTCCAATTTTTCTTTCAAGCATACAGGTAAGCAGAGGGGTCGGGGGATGTGCATGCTGAAGCTTACCCCCTTAGGCATTCCTGTAGGGAAATAGTCTGGGTGCTTGTGCCCAGTTGTAATTCAGATCCATATGGAAGCCGTGCCTTCCGTGCAGGTGCAACCTTTTCCTTGGTCCCATGGTCACATCGTACCAGTGGTCGTAAATGCTTGTGATCATCCTCCAGTGCTTCCTGCCAAGCCTGCAAAGCTGCACCTGGGATAGAGCCCTTGCCCCTTACCCTTACTTTAGCCGAATGTTTCTTAACTCACATTAGGCAGGCCCATTGAATGTTCTGGACATGCTTCTTCTCCTACCGTGATGAAAGGAAAGGGAAGGGTTACACAGCTTACCTGCCTACGAGGGCAGCTTAGATGAAACAAAAAGGTGCCTGTGTCCCAACCAGTCCGATCTGGAGAACAAGTGCAAAAAATATGAAAGTCAGCCACAGCATTTCAGTGCTTAAAAAGTGCTACTCATCAAGCTTGGATGACATGACCATGTTTTTGTCATCCGTGTGTGATACCCAATGCCATACAGATCTGAAAGTCTCAGGGATGTGCAAGAGCACAAGTAAATAGGAAGGTTACATCGCTCCGCCTACAAGCAAGAGCCCAGAACTGTGCTTCAAACTCTTTGGTGGGCTAAACTCCCTTTTGGCTTTTCTGAAAATGTCATGTGGCTTCTTAAAGAGGCTTCAAAAGTAGAAGGCATTTGGTCAAATCACCCGCTGCTAGCCAAAATTGTGAGGGTTCTCACTCCCCTGCGCCTTGGCTCCTCCTCTGCGCACAGTTCTCCCATTTCCTGAAAAGGGATCCTTAATAGCATTTGAGGATCCTATGTCAAGATGTCCACTCGCTAGCCTGTTCAGAAAAAAGAGATAGCAAAGGAGAGGACTCATGTTAATTGTCTTGGTCGTGGAATGCAGTCATAATAAATAGGTTCGTGTTTTATTTAAAAGGATAACTCCGCGGAGTTAAGAAGCTGGAGCACAGTGCCTGTGTGCTGAATGGCTCACCCGCGGGGCAAGAGGTACAATTGAAAATGTACGCACCTTAATGATTTGTGTCATTTGGCCTGTGCAGCAGAGGGTGCATCACGCAAGCCTGAGGGAAAACGTCGTTATTCCAGGCAGCCTTGTCAGCTCTGAGAGTTTTGTACAATTTGCCAGAACCTGGCCACGTTGCGTAAGATGTGACAGCAACAGTTGAATACTTGTGTGTGTGTCTGCTGCTCCTGTGTTCTCCCCACACACAGCTACCTCCTCTGGAGCGCCGCTCGCCCTCGGCAACATTTCGCTGCCCCTACAGCAGCCTGCTGCTCAGCAGGCGCTATCTGCTCCGGCACCTGTGGCATCCCAGGTACAGGTTTTGCAGGCTGAACAAGAACAAGGCCACCAGTCAAACGCTCATCTGCTAGGCTATCCCAGATACTCAGCACTCAGTTTTGAACTTTTAGAGAAAGGAAGGGGAGGGGTTACATAGCTGTACCTGCTTACATGGGCAATGTTGTACTAGTGGGGTCTTCCTAGGAGTTCACAGCACATGTCTCGGGAAAGGTGAGGTCTCAGAGGGTGCGCGCAAGCGTGTGAAGAGGGGAATGTGCAGAGCTCGCCCTTGTGTGTGGCGAGACAGTGCCTCAAAGGGAAGGGAAGGGTTACATAGCTGTACCTGCCTGCGGGGGCAGCTTAGCTGTAGCAAAACGCGCCTGCAACCAAACCAGTCCAATCTAAGAAACAATATGAGCTAGAAGCTCAGTCACAGCAAGTGCCTCAAAGCATGCCACAAGGGTTACAAGGGGCTGGCCTACAGCCCGAGAATCTGGCTGATCGGCTGTCACAGCAAGTGCCTCAAAGCATGCCACAAGGGTTACAAGAGGTTGGCCTACAGCCCAAGAATCTGGCTGACCGGCTGTCACAGCAAGTGCCTCAAAGCATGCCACCGTCTTCTCAACTATAGCACTAGGGAAGGGAAAGGTTACATAGCTGTACCTGCCTGCAGGGGCAAAAACTAGCACTAGGACAAGAATGAAGTGCATCAAGTCAGGCTCAAAGTGATGATTCGCGTGTCAAGCTCGATCTGAACCAATCCAGCTATCACCTTACCACAGGCCTTGCTTTAATTATGACTAAGCCTGAAAGAGAACAGCTTAGCTGTAGCAAGAAGGTGCCTGTAACCAAAACCCCAAACCAGCCTGTAACTTCAGGTGCATTCCTCAACATCTAACTCGACAGTGCTTTCCACTTGCGCATTCTTTTGCAGCCCCTGAGCATGCAGCCTGTGGGAGGCCTGCAGTACAGTCTCCAGCCACAGCCCGTGGGAGCACCAGCGCCTGCAGTGAGTACAATGGTTACAGGGGGGGTGGCGTTCAGCCAGGTTGTTTGGCTGGTCCGGTTGTGGCTGGTCTCAGCCAGCCAGAAACAATTCCATAATCTGAGACACGAAACAGGCATGCTTGCAGTGAGTAACCTGCCTCTCCTTTTCATATGTTCTTTGTCCGAAATCTGCATGCTTGAAATACACCCTCAGATCTTCCCCTCCCCACCTCGTCCTGACTTGTAAACAAACCCACTGCTGTTTGCCTCATGCCGAGCGTGGTTGCTGAGCCTCCTTTAGCTGAAATGGAATGCTGGACAGGCAAATCTAGGTTTGTTTGTTCTGAAAGGAGGGCAAAGAAAATCCAAGGACTCATCAACTTTCTGTGCAAAACCCCTTTACCGGTGGGTACCCACCCACCCTAAGAGCCACCTTTCAGTGCCTGTATCCAATCAATCAGGGCATTGATGTATCCTCTTTTGATTCCCACCCATCTGCATATTTGCTGCACTGAAAAAGTGAGTTGCAGCAGAGGTATGGGGCAAACACTGAGTTGCAGATGCGCATGCATACCTGCCCTGCCAGGCACCCACGACTGGCTTGCATGTCCACTAACTGCCCTCCTACCCTCACCAGGCAATAACACGCTGTTGTCACTATCCTGGAAGTTTGGATGGTTGCCTCCTCATCCCCCGCGGCCCACACCCATGCGCATGTGGCACTGACTCAGAGTCATGCCCACAGATCCCCCCCCCTTTTGGATTTAGATGCCAAAAAGGTTGCCGAGCAACAGAATGGGAGCTCAAGAATTCACTGATGCATCCATGACTCTGTAGGAGCGACCCTGGAAATTTCCAACCAAGAGCTCTCAAGCTCAGGATTCGGAATACATACTTTTTCTAACTGAATTTGTACGTGATGCTCAAAAGTTATGCTTTCAGACGCCTCTTAATTCTGACGTGAAATTTGTCTCTATCCAAGCTCTTTTGTGCAGCTCAAACTGCGCTGCTCCCACCATCCCTCCCCACTTAACCAGCCAGCTACATTTTGCTACTCTTACTGCCCTCACTGTGTGCTGCAGCCACAGACAGGCCAGGTGTACAACCCTGCTGTGCCACTTGCCACCCCTCAGCCGCAGCAGCCGCCACAACAGCAACCACAGCAGCAGCAGCAGCCACAGCAGCAGCAGCCGCCCCCGCTGCAGCTGGCGCAATTCCAGCAGCTGCTGGGAGGCCTGCAGCCGCAGCCTCTGCCCCAGCAGCAGCAGCAGCCCCAGCAGCCTGCGCCCCTGCAGCAGCCAGCCCACCTCCCCATGTACAATGTCGTGCCGCAGCCGCAGCAGCCTGCCTACAGTACTGTGCAGCAGCCCCCCCCGCAGCAGCCCATCATATTGAGCTTGCCGGTGAGTGTCAGCCTTTTTTACTTAAAACTATATAATTTGAATATAGTTAGTCACAAAGCCATGGTTTTGTGGTTCTGCAGTGCCCGGTTGCTGGCCATGCTAGCTATAGAGCAGCACGCCAGGCACTGCTGCCGCTTCTAAAAACCTGGACCCACCTGACCCAGCCAGAACACCAATTGACCCCAATGTTTTTGCAATGGTGTCTGGTTTATCGCTGCTACACATCTGAGGGCATTTAGTAAGATGGGCGTCATCCAACCCCTCCCCTTTGCTTTCATCTTCCTTGCACATCTGTCCCTGCTGCACGCTCTCGTATACTTCCACCCTCAAGCTTCCACCCCCACTTGCTGGCTCCTGTGCAGACAAGGAGTTGGCTATGTTGATAAAGAATATGCCGCCCTGCACGGCAATTCTGTTTGCGTGCTCCCGCAGGGCTTTGTGCCAACCCTGTTGACTTTGCTGTTTGCACTTGCTCTGACATGCCACGCTGCAAGCCAACTCTGTTTGCAATTGCTCCAACATACGCTGTGCGGCACGCTACCCCCATTTGCTTGCTCTTGCAGGGCTCCACGCCGATGGTGGGGCAGCCCCTACAGCTTGCGCAGCAGCCGCCACCACAGCAAGTGTTGGGGTCAGCTCCGCCTGCCAACCACGCCCCCCAGCCTCAGCTGGTCGCAGCAGCAGAGCCAGGAGGTGGGCTGCGCGGAGCGCCTCAAGCTCAGGTGAATTTTTGGTGCATGCTTGTGCACATGTGAGGGGTGGGGAAGGGACTGAACAGAAGAGTCGTCTCCATAGACATTGGCGTGTTTGGCCTTTGTGTGGGTGGCTTCAGAGGCTGGGGCCCTGGATTCAGTTGCCGGCTTTTGTTCTGCAGTGCTTCTTGAAGTCGGGACGTACATTTTGAAATCCATTTGCACCCACAAGCGCAAAAGAACATGCAGTACATTTCCCACTTTGCCCTGGGCATGTGTTTCATCTCCCACTCTCTGCTTCCTTTTGCACCCATGCACTTGCCAAATTGGAAATCCTTACCATTGACGCCAATGCATTTTCATGATGGAGGCAAGCTCTTTTGCTCTGCACTGCGCAAAGTTAAGACTACTTTACGGCCATGTCACTGGTTTACTTTCTCACAGGAACGATTCCCTCCCAATGCCAGCTCCACCCTGTACCTTGATGGCATCCCCCTTGACATGACAGCGCGGGAGGCAGAGCACATCTTCCGCCCTGTGCAGGGTTTCCAGGTAATGTCGTGCCTCTTGCTGTCGCTTGATGCTCTCGCGTGATGCTGTGCCCACACTTCCGCATGGTGCTGTGCCTCAGGGATAGTGTGCCCTCACTTCAGGACCGGCAAATGTAACTTGCGGTGTGCTCTCAGGACCAGCATGTCCATGCACACAGGACCAGCATGTAACTTTTAGTGTGCCCTCACTCCAGGACCAGCATGTAATTTCCACAGCTGGATGTTGGTCCTGGCAACCGAAATGAATGGCTCACGCGTCAGCAGGTGAGCAGCTCTTAGCTGCAGCAAAGCCTGCCTCTGCTGCTGCAAGGATCCTTTGGAGAAGGGACGTTCTGTCAAACACTCAGTGCCAGAGGTTCCTGTAGTGTCTCACAGTGTGACGTGCACACGCCCCAAGGCGGATGACACTTTTCCTCTGTACTACACTTGTGCTTCCATAAAGGCTAAGAGTGCAGGCTTCCTCAACCATCCTAAGAGCCCCGCCCCTTCTGCTGTAAGAAACCTCAGCTCATAAACAAGTAGGTTGTGGTCCTGTTGGACCACCAAAAAATGGGGCGGAGGCCGCGCTGCATTATCAAGGCTTGCTATTGTAAGAATAAATGCACTGCACTTCCCATACGAGCGAGCTTGAATTAAAAGGCTCAGGGTGGCATGCTGACGCGGATCCGAGCAATGTTTCAAAAGCTTGCATTAGCTAGCAATGGAAAGGGGCTCCCTGACGATGAGAAAGGGACTGTTGCAGCTGAGGAACACTTGTAGGGATCGGCGTATAACGTTATTTGGAGACATTCATAACGTTATATACCGTTATATAATAGAATAACGTTATATTTTGTTATATGATCCCTGTTATACACTCCAGAACACCCCTTGGGGCAATGAATTTCACCATCAGATTTGGATGGTACCTGCATGTGGGCATATAATGCCCATTCACAAATTACCAAGTCAATAAAAATAATTCTGCTGTCCAATATGAGCTCAGGAGCTGAAAAATAACGTTATTTCCGTCAAGTAGGCAGTTTGCCGCATGAAGCCTACTGTGCTGCTATACCATTGCACCAAGTTCATCCCCCACTACACCGCTCTACTGCCATGATGCTGGGAACCATCTGCTGAGCCAGCTGTCTGGCTGTACCACTCCTTGGGCATGTTTGCCTTCACATACACCAGCTTGTCAGCTGTCTCAATGCTCAAGCAGTCGCGCAAGTGTATGTGCGCCCCCATGCTGACCAGTTCCGCTCTGCTGCAGCAGTCGTTGCATGTGCTGAGAGTAGCTTGTTGGCAGCAACTGCCTGTAGGGGAAACTGCTGGTTTGCCTCGGACAGCCAGAAGTTGCGCAGGAAGTCATGCTTGCTGGCCCCAATGATCTGCAGCTGCACGGGATCTGCTGCGTAGTCGCGCTTCTTTAAGAAAGTGGCTGCCTCAGCCATGCTGGGGTTCCAGTTCCCCAAGTCCAGCTCGCTGAGCTCCTTGCTAACAACAGCTTTCATGCTCATGCCACCCTTGCCCCCATTCAAGCGCACCACAGTTTGGAGCACATCCTCCTTGTGCTTGGCTGTGAGCCGATTCATAGGTGTGCTGCTGCTAGTGCCTCTGCCTTGCACTTGTGGCGCTGAGCTGCCTGGGATGGGTTGCCAGGGCTGACATTGGCCTTGCATCGCTTGCACTCCAGCACACACAGGCCCCCATACTCTGGCTTAATCAATGCCTTAAACAATCTCCCACTTACTACTTGGGGGCTCCTTTTGTGAGCTTGCTCAGGATGTAAGCAGGTGTGCAACGGTCTGTCAGGTAGGAATGCTCGCCCTCCTCATTCAACTTCATCCAATCGGCCTCCCCTTCCTTGACATCCGCCATTGTTCTAGTATTATGTTATATGAGGTTTGGGATGGGCAGGGGTCGAAAATTGCCCCGATTTGGCCCTGTTATATTTTGAGGGACCTATAACGTTATATAACGTTATATAACGTTATGTTATGTTATTTGTTATATAACAGGTGCCGATCCCTAAACACTTGCAGGGAAACAATACCTCCTTTGTGTCAAATTACGGTAATGAGCTGCATGCAGATGTGTAGAAAGGGGCGGGGGGGGCTGCGGTCGCTCCCCCCCCCCGCTGTACCTGTACCTGCAAATGGAACCTGCACTTGCCTTACTTGCCAGCACATAATTAGCTTTCGGTGGTTTGGTGTTATTCTTATGAACTGGAATGTTCTGGGTGGCTCCTGAGTTATCTCTGATTGATTATAGTGCTGTGGGTGTGCATCACCCAAACAAATGGTGCTCACACAAAATCGCCTGAAATCAGGGGTTTGAGAGCAGGTTGGTGAAAAGCAGCAGCCACTGGCATGAGGTTGGATGTTAAAAGTCAAGGAAGCATAGAAGTAGAACATTCAAACTGTATGGCACTGTGGCACATTTGCAGGGGAGCCCCAGCAGCTCCCCTTCAGCATCTTCTGTTTCCCTCTCGCTAAAGGCAATATCTAGGGTGCTGAATCCACATTTACGTTCGGAGCGTTCCTGGATTTCTGGGTCTTAAGGCATGATGATCAATTGTCCAGGCTATTTACTTGGCGTCCAATTCAGAAATGCAGCACTTGGGTCTGCCTCCCTCGTTCAGCACAAGGAAAACCAAAGCTTCGGCTTTATTGTCACACGCAGGACCTGCGCCTGATCAGCAAGGAAAACCCCAACCGCCCTGGTGAGCGATCCCCGAAGATCTTCGTAGACTTTGTGGACATTCCCTCTGCCGCGGCAGCCATCAACCTCCTGCAGGTAGGCTGTCAAAACAAAAGGACAGCCTGCAGGCACACGAGCGCTGTTTGCCATTGAAGTGCTTGCTGACAGGCTGGTATTGTTCCTGCTTTCGCAACCGCGATGCGCTTGCGTGTGTTCTTGTGTTTTGAAAGAAGTGGGCATCACATGCCGGTCCACCAGGGCTCCAGCTTGTTGGTTTTCATTGCCCAGGCATCCTGCACAAACAAGATGATTTGTGCCCCTCTCGTAGATTGCTGCAAGTGAGAGGCTGGCTAGACCCCGCCACTTTTGATACCATGCCCTCATCACTGTCTCCGCTGCAGGGCTACCGGATTGACAGGAAAGATGAGAACTCCCCCGTCCTGCGACCCGTCTTTGGCAGGCCTCAGTTCAGGGGGCCCCCTGGAGAACGGTGAGGAGCCAAGCCAGCACAAGGAAGCTTTTTTGTGCCAAGCACAGTTTGTGAAATTTCTTCATCACACGCGCACACACACGCGCACATACACGCACACAGTTATCGTATCCCGCAAGTTCCTTCCTTCATTTTTGGTAGTGCATGCAATAATGACAATGCGTGGCGGTTGGGGCGACTTACACATTAATGTGTTTGCACATATGTGCACAGGCGTGCTGGACCCCCAGACAGCCGAGCTGGCGGTCGTGACAACTACACTCGTGGAGGGGCCCCCCCTGGCAGGCGCGACGGTCACTTTGCAGGTTCCAGGTGTGGTGTGGGGGGTGGGAGGGGGGAGGGCTGATTCGTGTCTTCAAGCGCAACCAATGCACGTATGAAGCTTGCATTTTACATCAGTAAACATAGTGTTCAGGGTCGGTTCTTTTGCAATTGCTTTGTTTCATGCTGCCAGGCCCTCTTCATTTTTGCTCTAAGTTCCTTGGACTCAGGCTCCTAGCACAATTCAGGTCCTGGAGGGAGTGTCAGTTGTTCCCCACTTCATGTACTTAGTTCTTAGGACTTGTGTACTCCGTAACACAGCACTGCACTAAACCACCACAATTCGCACTGATTTTCTGTGCTGTTGTGCTTGCAGGTCTACTGAGCCCAGCGGGAGCTACCGCCGTGGAGGTGGGGAGCGCGAACGCACGAGCGAGCGTGGCCCTCCTCCTGAGCGTGAGGCGCGCGCGGAAGACCGCCGACGCACACGCTGGTAGATTGCAGGCCGAAGCCCTCTTGTTTCCTGACAGCAACAGGGCCTCTGTCGCTCAGGACCCTCCTCTCCTCGCGCAAAGCTCAAAGCCCTGAAGCTTGCTCAGATACCCTTGCCCTCACTTAGGGCCCTCCTCCTGAACGCGATGCGCGCGTGGAAGGCTGCCGTTGCTCACGCTGGTAGACTGCACATGCTTTTCAACCTGAGGAATGTGAGCAAGGGGGGTTTATCCCCACTGTGGCAAAGCAGATTGGTTCAATCAGGCATCAAGTTGTCCTTGAGCTGAATGAGGCCTCAAAAAGGGGGGATTGTGGAGTGTCAGTCTTTGGAATGACGAGCAGAGGGAGCTTCAATGACGGGGCTGGGTCTCCGGTCTCTGGTAAGATCCGAAGGGGGTTGCGCAGTTGCTGCATGAGTGTGTGTGCGCGTGCGCATGCCTCTATTTCATTCTGTATAGGCAAGCAGGTTTGCAGCAGGTGCAGAATGAAGCAAGGGTCGACACATTGGTGGCATTGCTGGAAGGAACAGTGTCGGCGGTGCTTCCCTATCGAGGACAAGGGAGGAAGGCTCAAAAGCGGGCACGCACAGGATCTCATGCTTGTCTCCCTTCTATCGTTCAGCGGCCTTTCGGCATGCAGTCAAAGCAACTGGACATCTGTGTGCATTAATCATCAAGACGATGCCATCTTGCCCCGCAAAGTCATGGTGCGCACGTGCTTTGGCAGCAAAGACGCGCAACAGCAACACCAAGAGCTTCAACCGACCGAGTGCACACGCACAAAGGTGCCAAGGGTTCTACCTGCTCGCACTGTTTTCTGTCTGGTCAGCTGTCAACAGCATGTGATTTGGGCGTCAACATGGCTCTGGCTCATCTCAAGGACAGAGCGCACTAATTCGATGAGGTGTTAGTGCTGTATTCCAGCGCGTGCAGTCCAGGAGATTGCAGATGGCTGTACTGTGCGGAGCTTCGTACCATGAGCTTCATACCATGGGCTGTTCGCCTTGCATGCGATCGTTTGCAGCTTCCTGCAAGCTAATGACATTACAATGAAGCAGCAACATCCACTTCGGCCCCTTGTTGATTGTAGATGTTGCCGTTATAATTCAACCGTCGCATCAAGCTTCAAGTTGGGAAAGTGCACCGTGACTCGCCACGTCACATCGATCTTCAAGAAGATGATTGCAGCCTTGATCGTGTCTGGATAAAGCTCTGGAATGCGTTGCCTACCGGAGCATTAACTTGTTTGCTTTTGCCGGTAGGCATCTAGAAATGGTTGAGCAGGCAGCATATTCATCGACAGCAAGGCCAATGCACAACTGTGCCAAGATACACCCAATAGCATTGGGAGTATAAGGCTGGTGTTATTTGTTAAATTGGTGAGAACCCACGCAAACCCTTTTAAGCATGAAGGCAGTGACAAAAGAATGAACATGGGTTTACATGGGTAACAGAATGGATGAAGCCAGAAACAAGGATCAAGCATCCACAAAGAGAAATAGCAACTATCCAGCTTGACTGTTTGACGCCGAGTATGATGATACTTGCTGAAGCAGAATCTGGGCTGTAAGGTCGCATCGCTATATCCGCTTCAAGGGCAGCTGAGCGGTAACACTGAACACTGCCAGCAACCAGACCCAGCCAAAAAAGCTCGACTCATAAACTAGGATTGAAAAAGGATCGTCGCATTCTGAAGTTGATGAAGCAGCACGAGGTAGGTGTTGCTCCGAGCGTCCAATGTTGTTGGATCAGGTAAATGCTCAGAACATTTGACCGACAGTATGCTGCCAGTGGAGTGCTGTAATATTTCAGATGCATCAATTTCAAAAATGCCTATGAACTGCCCTGTGTTCAATAGGATATTAAGCAGTGTTTGGCATTCAGATGAAAGGAGATACCAGTTTATCCCTTCAAAGGCACACTAGCTAGTCTGGATGATATCACCTACAGGAGTTCTCTAACTTAAAGTGAAAACTCAGAAAACTAGAAGCCCAGTCCCTTCACCTGGAGACCCGAGCACGTATCCCCCAGAAGTTACACACCTCCTGGGAGGGCCCCACTGGCATGCTGCTTTAATTGCCTAATTCCCTTCCCTTAATTGCCTAAGCTATCTTGCGCGCCCAAGATCGGCTGTCTTGGTCTGCCCTTGCTGCTTGTCCTGTCCTCACAGATCCCCCTGCCAGGAGGAGCACAGTGTGTTCTGCCCATGTGCTACTGCTCCTGCTGGGGGAGGATGGTGCTGAGTGGTGGGGGGCTGGTGTGCTCTGGCTGTAGCTGCTTCTCCAAGCAAGTGTCCAAAAAATCCTCACACATAAAAACACTGAAGCCAGAGTCCTTGCGGCTCACCGCCGAATAAACACCCACATTGACGGCCTCATTAATACCCACCTCCATCAAGCACTCAACACCTCCATTAACATTGGAGCTAACACTTAAAGTTACAAGGTTACAATTGAAATTCGATTAACCCTCAACCCAGCAATAACCACTCAACACAGGCAGTACCAGCACCTCAGCCTCCGCATCTCATTTCAGGATGAGATCACCAGACATCGCCTCACACGGACAACCACTGTCATGCCTGGGCCAGTTTCTACAAGGGTTACAAGGGGAAAAAAGGCCTCAGTCAAGACGTTTGACTGCTAGCCTGGGCCAGTTTCTACTGCAAGCCCCTCCCAGTACGAGCACAACACGTCTGATATATCCTGAAACACAAAACATCAACCAATTCAATACTCTACCATCAACAAAACAAGTCTGCCTCTGGTCGGAAAATGTGACAAACACTGGAGCAACAGAAACCCAAAGCGAGCCGCCCAGCAAACCAGCATGCTCCAGACACAGAGCAAGCACAGCTTCTCCTATGCGATCAATCCATACTCCCAAGCAAGCCAATATTCTGCCCTCGACCCAAGAGATTTAGATTTACACAGGGGGACCTTCAGCCAGACTGTTCGGTTGATCGGCCTGTGACTGGTCCTCGCCAGCCAACATAATGTCGACCCAAGAGACAAGGATACTCTCAACACCCCACCTGGAAACGGTCCACCATCAGTGCTAACCTGCCCGGGATGCAAAGAGTAAACCCCGAAGATGGGCCTCCCAGCAAGCGTACATGCTCTTCAAAAAAGCAAGAATCTAGGCATACGTTGCAGCAACGTAGCCACACCTCAAGACCTAGTGTCAATCAACATAACACTCTACAAGAGACGCTTCAAATCTGCCCTAAGACGAAGAAAATTCTAGCAACAAGATCTACAGAGCCAGATTGGCGACGGCTGGTGCCGTGCACGCTCTTGCGTGCACTTGCGGTTCGTTTCCGCTTGTTGTCACCACGCAGCAGCGGCGTGCAGCAGTGAGCAGCAGCAGCAGCAGCAGCAGCAGCAGCAGCAGCAGCAGCAGCAGCGTGGGGGGTGGTGTGGGCTAGCAGAGGCTTGCAGAAGCAGCTGGTCCTGGGGTGCGGAGCATGCACGGGACGCTGGTGGAGTGGTGTAGGCATCGATGAAGAGGGGCCAAGCACCGAGCGGAAGAATGGGAGGCATGGATGATATAAGGCGAGTGGAGGGTGGTGCCTGTGGTCTAGGGGCCAAGCAAGGCGTGCACTTAATGTGTCGGCACTACTGCTCTGAGGGCTGTTCCACAAGCTTCTGCGTGGTCAGCAGCTACTAGCAGCTAGTTAAGCTAGTCTGCCAGAATGCAGACTTTAGTTGTGCTCAGCAGACAGCTGCTGGGCATGACTTTCCTTGGTTGGAAGGCTGATAGTGCTGACTCTGCTTGCTGTTGAAGGTCTGGAACTCCAGTCTTTCAGCTATCTTCCTGATCCCTTTCTCGTTGCTGGACCTGTCTTCTTTCTCTGCCTGCCGTACTTCTTTCAGTCTGAACTTCGCGGTGGGGAGGTCATACAATCTATGCACCAATGTGGCCCCCTTTCCTTAATTGATGTGGGGAGTGTTTCACTGCCTCCGTAGTTTTTCTTTTCTACAGAGCCCGATAGCGAGCCTCCCAGGAAAAGGAAGCGCTCCAGATACAGGCCAAGCATCACTCCCCCTGTGCACCTAACTCATAAGCTCGTACTTAGCACAACTAAATCCAACACATTGCCCCTCTCCCCCGATGTGATCCCACAACAAGGGTTACAAGGGGTTGGCCTACAGCCCGAGAATCTGGCTGATCGGCTGCTGGTGAAACATTCTCATCAAGCATCAAAAATTGAAATCAATTATGACAAAAATTTTGAAAACCTGTATGAGTCTTGATTTAGGAAAGCATTGACCTCGAAATCAGTCAAATTGTGAAAGCTCGCCAAGAAAGGAATAAAATCAGTGTTTGGAAGCTGGGCAAAAGCATGAAATGGTTTAAGAAGATCAATGAACCGGTCCCTGCATTTTTTGCGCAGCTCACACATCTCACAGCAATTGCAGTAGAAAAGAACATGTTTCTCGTCCTGGACTTCAGCACATCCACACTTATCACAAATATTTGAACCACCCAACCATTTACAGGACTCAACCTTCAAGCAGTGGGCACGAAGCCTGAACCTACTCACATTCCTCATGACTCCTTTATCTCCAGATCCTTAAATAGATAAACCCACAACCTAGAAAGGCTTTCAACACCTCGCTTGGAGATGCCCCCACATCAGAGCTAATTTGCCTGGCCTACAAACAGAGCTCCCTGAAAACAGGCCTCCTGGTCCAAGAAACACACGCGCTCTACAAAAAGGCACAGCTCTAGATTTATGCCCCAACAGTGCAGCCAGGGCATCTCAGGATCAAGTGCCAATTATTATGATGAAGATTGCATTTGTACAGAACCTGACCTCTTATACGCAGCATCCACAAGCCAAAACGGTAAGCTTTCCATTCCCCTCACACACCCTAACACCCCAAACAACACAAATACACAGATTGGCAGCCATAACCCTAGGAAAAAGAAGAAGAAGAAGTCACTACATATAGAGACAGAACTCCAGACCCCTACCATCAACCCTCTAGCTTCAAATTGTGATGGCGATAGTTTCTGGAGCTTCTGTACTTGAAGTACAGAGAAACCTCTGTAAAGAAGCTGGCTCAGGAGACCACAGCGAGCCACGCCATCAACGCTGTCTACTACTATGACTTTGACATCACACTTACAGATGCATGGAGGATCTGTCCAGCCAAGAGAAAGGACATGAGCAATGACCCCTCACCCCAACAGGAGCAATAACACACACTGTATGGCATGCTATGGGCCCATGATAATAGAGAAGTGAGCCCTGCCTTTCTTCAATAAAGCTGGCTTTCAACCATCAAGCATCTGCACTGCTGCCCGTACCGACATTGAATGCGCATGCTGTCAGATATGCAACTACCCCGGAAGCCTGGAGCTTATTAATTTGGAACCCCCCTACCTTGACATGTACATTTGTGGTGCCTGCCAACGCACTTACCACTGGAATTGCCTGACGAAGCTTGATTGCTACACTGACGAGCAAAGACAAGAGGTCCACATAGCTGAAACCTGGGCTTGCCCTGCCTGTGCTAGCCTCAGCAATGAAGACAAACTCAACAGAGAAACAAATCCTAGAGAAGAGCTACTCAAGGTTAGCTGGATAAAATCATGGGAGCCAGAAGAAGCAAAGACAATCTGGCCAACCTTCCACCAGCACATGCACGAATTTGGAACCCAACAGAGCAAGCCCAACCTCCTCCTACCCACAGCAGACCTAGCCCTCTCCAATCTAGAGAGACAAGGATTCAACAAACCAGACGCAAGCAACACCTGGAAACAGAAATTAGACACAGAACTCTGCAACAAAATTATCTTTGATATACACCCCACCAATCCACAAACAGATATCAGACCCACAGGCTCCTGTGAATTTTGGGTCCAGGAAATTAACCTTGTCAAGCATAATCCCAAGCTACCCCCTAATCAGACTCCAACAGATACTGCAACCCGTACTCCCCCTTCGACTCCCCCACCTACCCTTATCCTCCCAGAAATCTACAGGTCAAGGGTGGCGTGTATCTACAATACGGATGGCAGATGCGTTGGGATGATGCCCCCTGATCGCTTTGATCTCCTCTACAAAGCATTCCACAAAACCAAAGCACTTGGCTTACACAGTAGTTTCTGCCCTCCATTAGCAAGCTTTGCATCTGAACTATTAGGACTCCTAGCCCGTAAGACTAAATTGGAAGACAACTATCAGAGCAAAAGGATTGAAGACTCCTTTTCACGGACACTTCCACCTTACACTCACATTGCCTTCCAAAATTGGACACATGCCACCCGAGAGGAAATGGCCTCTCCCTTGGACTATAACAGTCATTACCTAAAGTACTGGAGCTCTGACCCCTGTGGCATTCTTTTTGGTGCCCAATACGATTCCCTCTCATCCAGATTCTCGGGAATTTCCATCTGCCAACCCATCTATGACGAGAAGGCCATGACACTAGCCCTACGACATGCTATCTACTCTGCCATCCTCAATACAGAGGCCACGGCCACCTTCATGTTTCTGCCAGCAAGCGGTAATCTGATGATACCCAATCCCTACTCCAAAGACTCTCACTGCTTACCCGCATCTTTGCTGCAAGCTTGGGATGATTCCAAAAGGTAAACTTACCTACGACAATCCCCAATCCTGGCCCAGTCAGCCTGAGGACATTGCTCTCCCTCAGCATACCTGGGACTTACAAATCATTGCAGTCTGGAACACAACTGCAAAAGTCCACTTGAACGACCAGAGCCCTACCTGGCTCCAAGGTTTAGCCAAGGATATTCCAGAGGCCAAGCATGTGGTTTGTTAAATATGTGAGGAATGACCCCATCCGTAATGCAAGGCTTGCTGTTATGCACGGGATAGGGAAATGTGACAACTCCCCCTGGACAAGAAGTAAATCGCCCAGGTTCCCAATAGACCAGCCCCCCAGTCCTCCCAGTAGACATAACCGTCCCTATTCTTTGTTAGTCCAATCCAAACCTCCAGCTCAAAGTTGTAGATTCAATCTACAAGTTGGAAGTCCTGGGCCTGCACAGATGGCACCTGCCAGGTTCAGGCTGGCAAAACAGTTAGGAAGAAAGAAAGATTTATGCTTGCCGTGCAGCCGCATGCATTAGGAAGGAGCCTCCCAACGACTCCCACCGATAGAGGGCATCTTTTTCCACCCCGGTCACAAGGAATTGATACATGGCAAATCAGTTATTGGGGCAGGTGTATACTAAGCTATGAGTGACTCAACAAATCTAGTTGAACCCAATGGCGCTGGTATTACCAACACCATAGGAAGAGCTGAGCCGGCTGCATGCAATAGCAACCGCACTCACTCAAGAACACACACACACAGAGCCACAGATAGCCTCAGCTCACCTCACCAACTCAGAAAGCAAATCCTGTACCCAGGAAAGCACAGACGTCATGTACAAGGAAATGTTTTGAAGACAGTACCAAAACTTGCCTGCACCTCTCAAGGTCACATCTTTTTCTTCAAGGTCAAATCTCATGCTAGTTAAGCTAGTCTGCCAGAATGCAGACTTTAGTTGTGCTCAGCAGACAGCTGCTGGGCATGGCTTTCCTTGGTTGGAAGGCTGACAGTGCTGACTCTGCTTGCTGTTGAAGGTCTGGAACTCCAGTCTTTCAGCTATCATCCTGCTTTCTTTTCTCGTTGCTGGACCTGTCTTCTTTCTCCGTCTGCCGTGCTTCTCTCAGTCTGAACTTCGTGGTGGGTGGGTCATACGGTCTGTGCACCAATGTGGCCCCCTTTCCTTATTTGATGTAGGGAGTGTTTCACTGCCTACGTAGGTTTTCTTTTCTTTCTAGAACAGCTGCAAATAAATGCACAGATAGAATTGCTAAATACCAGGCTAGCCTCAAAGATAACAATCTGACAGATACCGGTATTCCTAGTGCTGGCTCATGCAGTAACCCCTTCTACAATATTGCTTGGCTGGCTCTAGAAGAGGCAAGACCGAGTACACCTGAATCCCCCCCTCCCTTCCCAATCTAGTATACTTCCCAGACCTTAAGGATGCTTTGAAATCCCATATGCATGCTAATCACAGGCTTGAATATGCAGGTTGCAAGAGAGGCTATTACACTGACTACCAGAGCTTGCTACCTCATGTAAATAAGGGCATTAGCAATGCCTTCTAAAATATGCCATGTGTCTCAACCCGTATGAAACGCACAATTTTTAATACTGCACAGGCACCCTCTACAACCAAAAACATGTGGTATGCTTCAAAAAATCCAACAGCCTTGTATGCCCTCTCTCAGAATGTCATCATATGGATAGTGCCCTCCACATTCTCTTAGCTTGTCAATGCCCCGCCATCCGTAACATGGTAACTGAGCGACGCAACAATACCAGCAGAAAGATTTTGAAAGTGGTCAGCACAGGCTCTTACGGGTCAAACCTCTTACAAATGGATGTAGGCAGCGCAGACCGTCTGGCTTAGCATGACCTGCACATCACTGAGCAAATCTCTAACCGCGTCATGTCTCCCCCTACCTCTTTGACTCCAGCATTCCTGATCAAGATAGACGCACCTCCAGCCGCCCTGATGCTATCTTGGTCACTCTTTGCCCTGCTAACCTACATAGACCACCTACTTCCCCCTCACATCGTGTACTCCGCAGTATGAGACGTAATGAGGAAGTAAGAAGCAACACAACTCTAGCCAGGCAACTTCATGAACTGGACATCCAAAACCGCCATATCCACTTGATAGAAATCAAATACTGCAAAGATACGAGGCCTGGTGCCCAGCTAGAAGCCTCACAGCAACAACACAGTGAATTATGCAAACAATTTCAAGGTGCTGAGATCACTCTCCACACAATCCTTCTGGGTGTATGTGGGACTATCTGTACTGCCCATACCTTGGATCAATTAAAGAAACTGGGGATTGACCCACAAAGATCTACCAAGCTTGCACGAAAGCTCCATGCCCACTCTGTGCAATATGCGCAAAAACTTACCCCTACCAGACGTGCCATTGAAATAAAAAAAACACTCGACATAACTCTGGTGCCCTTGGGCCGCATGCTTCCAGAAACCCACCAGACTCACACTAGCTTCCCTCTTATCCTCTGTTGAGGGAGACTCACGGTTCTTTGAACCAATGTGACTCCTTTTCCTTTTTTTCTTTTTTGACTCCTTTTTTATGTAGGGAGTGTTCTCACTGCCTACATAGTTTTTCCTTATTCTTTGGCTTGTTTCTTGGTGCTAGTAAAGACGTGGAAGCTGGAACCTGTGGTATGGTGTATGTTGCGCATGTATGGGCGTGCAAGTACTGTGCACTCGACCCATGGGCTGGCTGGTGCTGCAGTAGCTTTGCTGGAATGACCAGGACTGGAGTTCACGTATGGCTCAAGCCATGTGGCATTGGCAGGCTTGCAGGCAGCTTGGGTAGCTGTGGTTATAGTTAGCATCTCCAACAAGGTGTTCGTGAGAAGCCCTTTTACTTGAATGGTTCTATAGCAAGCTACGTTGATGCAAGAGCTGTATGTTGCTCGATCATATGGGCGGTGGTTGTAGCATGCCACAGACTGAGATGTTATATTCCGTGTGGCTAGGGAGAATGAAGGCAAAAGGGCAGTAGTTCTGGGTAGCTGTAAGCCCAGCTGGGCAGCTGTAAGGCTGAGGTATGAGACCAATCTTGATTTTTGTACTCTCATGTTTCGCTCTTTTTAAAATATGCATGAAAACAGCCCACACACTTCCATATCACATGCACTTAATTGAAACCAAACAGTGTGAAGACACAAGGCCTGGGCAACAGATGGAAGCGGCACAGCTGCAGCATGCAGACCTATGCAAGGATATTAATGGGAAAGCTGTGACACATTGCACATCATCCTTCTGGGTGTTGGTGGGGCTTATTACAATGAACACACCATAATCAATTTTTAAGTTATAACAATAGGCCTTGACCACCAACGAGCTAGCAAGCACGTTAACTCCATGCACATCCTGTAAAGTACGCCCACAAACATTTTACCATGAGGGGTGCAATTGAAAGTAAGTTTACTCATCACAGCCAGGTTCTGGCGTTGGGCGCTGCCAGCAGCCCTCCAGATCCCCACTAGCACTCTCATTCCTGCTTTGTGGTGAAAAGGACTTATGTCTCTTTTGAGCCAACGTGTCTCCCTTTTATACTTGATGTGAGGAGAGTCCCTCTGCCTATGCATTTTTCCCTTTGTTTTCTTTTTCTATGTCTGCATGAAAACTAGCGTCCAAGCGTTCAAAGGACAAACGGGTCAAGACCTTCAAGATAAATTAATGAAATCCACAGGCAAGTTGCACCGCTGCAAGGCAATGGGGATCTATTTTGCTTGCAGCAAGCACACAAGTTATGTCAATCTACAAAGTACCTAGGCTTGGGTGTATGATCGGATAAAACGAAGCGTGTCTTGAAGCGTGGTGTACGGGTATCCGCCCAGCCCACGACCGTTTGCCACAGGGCCAAGCTGGCCATTTGGAGCGCAGTTGCTGCCACCTGATGCAGCAGGCACCTCAACCAGTGCTGGCTTGCCCGTTAGCCCATCTCGTTGCAACCGGACTGCACGATCAGTACCCTCAGTAGTAGCACTAATACTAACTGCACTCATGCCCAATGCACCGCCACTGCTCATAACACCAGGGGCAATGCCACCGTGGAGCCCATTCCTGGCTTCTGCTGCAGCTGCGCCTGGTTGCTGGAGCTGCTTGGAGGAGGGCAGGTTGCCAGGGTCCCCCATGAACCCTGACAGCCGCAAGCGCATCTTGGCGAGCTGCGCCCTGCGCAGAAGTGCAAGGTTGTATGAACGGAAAGTGACTGAGATGATTGATGAGGCACAACCCTCATGAACCCCGACAGCTGCAAGCGCACCTTGGCGAGCTGCGCCCTGCGCAGAAGTGCAAGGTTGTATGAACGGAAAGTGACTGAGATGATTGATGAGGCACAACCCTCATGAACCCCGACAGCTGCAAGCGCACCTTGGCGAGCTGCACCCTGCGCAGAATCGCAAGTGATACGAAGGAAAGTGACCAAGATGGCCCATGGGAAGCAAACCCCATGAACCTTGACAGCCGCAAGCGCACCCTGGCAAGATGTGGCTTTGCACAGTTGCAAGGTGGTCCAAAGGAGAAGTGATCAAGACGGCCCATGGGAAACAAACCCCATAAACCCTTGACAGCTGCAAGCGCATCCGGCTATAGCTGTGCCCTGCGCAAATTGACATGCGGTCACAAGTTGCACAGCCAGCTGTGCACCTCAGCTAGCATTGCCCGAGCATCTTGGCTAGCGGCGCCCGACACACAGTCATTAGGTGACGCATGGAAATGTGGTTCACAATAGGGCGTGAGATGCAAGAGGAAGTGATTTGGAAAGGTAGGTGCACCACCAGGCCAATTGCGGGAAAGACTTGTCAGTACTCTTGAATGCTGGCCATTCCGGGTGATGATCTACCCATGGGGGAGGTTGTGATTTGTAAGGGGAGGGCTGCTGAATGCTGTGAGCCATGGGGCGGGGAGTTGAGGCTGGAAATCCCTTTACCAATGGCGACTTCCACAAGCCACAGAGGACGAGGAAGACAAAAGGCTTAGGCATACATACCCGTAAGCCACTTTAATTTGGTTTGGAGGTATGCACATTAGGGATTCCTGACCTCACGAGCATTTGAAAAAGCAGGGATCAGGTCAAAGCACCATCAGGTCCACAGCATAAAACCCCACTGGTGCATGCTCACCCTCTCCCTTCAGCAAGGGTGGCTAAGGCACAGCTGTGCTTGGCTGTGCCGAAACTTGCTGCGCATTATGGAGGTGCTCACTAAGGGAACAGGCACAACCACACCCACGCCTACCCACCTGTAAGCGCTATCAGAGTTGGACTCGGCAACCAAATCCTTGTAGCCCACGCCTGCCATGGCTACCGGTGCTTTCAGGCTGGCCATCAGCTCTGCACGCATGCGTGCCAAGCTGGCGGGGTCCATGAAGTCCCCTGGCATGGCACTGCTGGACAGGAAGGCAGCGTACCTGCAAGGAGATGTGTGTGTGTGTGCGTGTGTGTCTGTGTGCACGTGTGTGAGATGAGAAGCGGAGATACATCTTTATGCTTACCTCTTGGATAATATGATAAGTTACATGTGTTACACACTACCGTAGCAGCACTGATGTATTGCAAAACTGATTTACTGCGAGGTCTTAAATTAATGTCAATAACTTTCTTGCAAACATTTGGGGTTTGCAAGGTCCACCAAAAGATCTCATAATATACACACTTCTTCTTTTTTGAGTTTCTTAGTATGAGTTACACATTGGCTTCTGGTCTCTACTCATCCCTTTTCTCCATCTTTTCATCTGAGGAGTCCTCCATTGCCCCCTGCTCCTCTGTCTCCCTACCCTCCCTGCCCCTGCCCCTTCCTCCCTTGCCTTGAGCTACAATTGCTGCTGTTGCTGTTGTTGCTGCTTCATGATGTCACAGTGACGTGTGAAATGCAAGCGCATGTTGACGCCCACCCCTCCCTGCCAGGAAGCTTGGATAGGGAGCAGCTGAACCCCCATTACCTTAGGGGCAGGTGCTGCCTGTCCAAAGGTAGGATTCTGGACCCTCTACCTGTAGAGGCGGGGTGGGAGGAGGTGGCAGCAGAGCTTTCTGGGTGGACCATCGCTCACTTTGTGCTTCTGCTTGGTACAGCCCATGACGAAGATAGTTCTCTAACTGCTAGCAGCATGTGGATGCATTCTGGGTCTAAATACAAACCGACACTCTTTGCAAGACCTGGAAAAAAGTAATTTTCAGACACACTCCGTGCTGCGAGGAACCCCGATAATTCATTTTACTGATCGCAAATCCCCAGTGCTGCTGCGGTCTGTGTCACATGATGTTGCCAGACATGCTCCCTCCCCCATGTTTCCCTGCATCCAACCATGCCAATCAATTTTTTTTTAACAATTCAACAGGAGCGTTTACATTTTTGGATGACCCCATTCCCCTGGGTTCAGATTAACAAAAAAGGGCCCACAGCTCCAATTTAGCAACTTCAGAGAAACGGTTGGGGAAGGTCAACCAGTGACCACTTTCGGCACCCCTTGTGCAATTCTTGCTTCTTCAAATGATGAGGAAGGCGCAGTACTTGGTGAGGTGTGCAGTTTCCAACCATCTCCCTTGAAACAAATTTCCCCTAAAGGAGTGCCAATAAGGTCAATGTTTGACCAACCTTAATATTTAAATTTGAATATGCAGGATATTAGCACAGTACATGGGTGTTACCACACTGTATTTGGGGACGTAGAATGTTCCCAGGTTGCAACTGTGGGTCTTCTTTGAATGATCTGAGGCCATTTATCTCCAGAACACAACAATGGTTGGTGTGACTGTGTTTGAGAATGGAAGAAATGCGAAAAGAGCATGCCTGGCGGTATAGGCCAGTTGGCCCTCTCTGGCAATGTCCTTGGATCAATCCATAGGCTGCAACTTGCAAGAAGGATCAGGTGATGCACAGGTGAATTCAAGGAAACAAGGCCAGATACAGGGATCAATCCATAGGCTGCAACTTGCAAGAAGGATCAGGTGATGCACAGGTGAATCTACGGAAACAAGGCCGGATACAGAAGGCTTCATTCACACGTAGAAAAGGCAGAGCTGCGAGAGGCAGAGATGAGTGGCAAACCTGCAGGCGGAGCCAGGGACTGTGCCGTAGGTGTTGCGCTTGCAAAAAGGACAAGAAAAAGGTAGAGTCGGCAGGCTTGCGGAAAGCCAGAAGGGACATGAATGCAAAATGCAGGATCCTAGCGGTGCATGAGATCATGATGTGTCCACTTTGAGGTTATGATGCGTCCACTTTTAAGTTTGAGGGCTCTTTGGAGAGGCCTTTGCTAGCAAGCTAGCAAGTCGTGGAACCTTTCCTTAATGCATGCGGCCTTTCTGGGTCGGCGTAATCTTTCCTTATTATGGGATTGGGATAGGTTGGATGGCGCACTGGAAGTGCCTGCAGCCGACGCGGGGGAAGCAGGACTAAACTTATGTGGAGGGTTGTGCCAGCACTATGAAAGCACTCAAGGGTTATGCCAGCACTGTGCTTGAAAGTACTGAAGGGTTGCGCTAGCACTGTGCCAGAGAGTATTGAAGGGTCATGCAAGCAATGCGCCCGTCTGGAGCAGGCCCCCTACAGGTAACAAGCTACAGCAACAAAAGGCCTCCAGTTAAACAACTGACTGCTAGCCTCAGGTAGAAGCAGGCCCCTCCTCAACCCCACCTTTCCAGCGTTTGCTGAGCAGCGTTGGTGCCTCCAGACGAGGGAGTGGGGTGCTGCTGCAAGGGGGGCGGCAGCTGCTGCTGTGGCTGCTGCGGCTGTTGCTGCCAGGGCTGCGCCTGCTGCTGCTGGTGGATGTGGGGGGGAGCTGGGACATCTGGTTGGCTGTGCTGGCGGTTGCTGGGGGCATGGCTCACCTGCTGCACAGCATGCTGCTGGCCTGTGGGCTGCTGCAGAGGTTGCTGCTGCATGCACTCATCGTGCGCTGATGGCCGTGCCTTATGCTGCAGCATGCTCAGCCCTTCATGCTGACTGTGCTGCTGGCCACGGTTTAATGAAGGGTCCATGTGCTGCTGCTGCTGGTGGTGCTGCTGCAGATAGCCACCATGCTGATCGTGCTGCTGGTGATGTTTGAACAAAGGGTCCGGGTGCTGCTGCTGCTGCTGCTGATGGCCATGATTTTGTTGTTGTTGCCAGGGATGTTGCTGCTGATACTGTTGCGTATTGCGGAGAGCAGCTGTCGCACTGTTCTCAGGCAAGCTGCTACTGCAATCCCCCTCTGCCGAGCCTGAAAACTCCTCCGGCTCAAACGCCACGCTGTATTCACTTGGGGCAGGCTTCTCACAGTATCTCATGCCCCCAGCAGCAAAATGACCTCCGTTTGAACCCCCCATGACTCGAGGCTTCTGCTCTGTGCTGTCGCCTTCCCGACGGCCACCACTGCTGCCGCTGCTCTCTGTGGGCTCCCCAAACTCAGTGTACGCCTCAGTGCCCACTGCACTCACCCCACCCCCACTGCCACTGCCACTGCCGCCGGCCGCTACCTCTGTTCGTACCACACTCATCCCGCCCCCACTGCCCCCACTGCCACTGCTACTGCCACTGCCCCTGGCCGCTCCCTCTGTGCGCACCACACTCACCCCACCCCCACTGCCACTGCCACTGCCGCTGGCAGCTATCTCTGTGCGCACCACACTCTCCCCATCCCCACTGCCATTGCCACTGGATGCTACCTCTGTTCGCACTACACTCTCCCCCTCCCCACTGCGGCTTCCGCTCCCACTGCCAGCCATTTCTGTTTGCACCACACTCTCCCCATCCCCCCTATGGCTTCCGCTCCCACTGGCGCTGCCTGATGCCTGCAAGTGCACCCTGGGGGATGGGTGTTCTCCCTCACTGCGGCTGCTACCAGAGCCCCCTGCCTCTGTGCAGATCTCAGTGTAGCCCTCACTGCTGCCATGGCTGCTGCCCTGCTTGGAGGCGCCAGCTTCAGAGCCTGAGCTAGGCAGCCCTATTATTGTGACGCGGCGACGAGGGGAAGACTGCTGGGGCGCCTGCTGTGCCGTGTGCCTCTGCTGGTGCTGCTGCTGCTGCTGTACCCACTGCAACTGGGACTGCTGCTGCGCCGTCGGCAGGCCATCAGCATGGCCCAGGCTATCCTGCCTCCTGATGTTGCTGGCTGTGGGGCGGTACCAGGGCCTGCTTGGGTCAGTGATGTTGCCGGCTGTCGGGATGGCGGCAGCGTTGCTGGACTCAGGTTCGTCGCTCGATGTGGGGCGGTACCGGGGCCTGCTTAGACCCGGCTCCGCTTGTACACTGAGACCATCTCCTTTGTCAACCCCTGCCCCAGCACCCCCTGCACTCGCACCACTAACACCACCCACTCTGCCCGCCCAGGTGGAATTCGCACGGCCCTCTTCCCCTAGGGCATCCAAGGTGCTAACAGCAGCAGCATGTCCGTTGGCACCAGTATCCACGAAGCAGCCTGTGGTTGATGGATGCATGAGTCCGTATTTGGTGTCAGATGGCCCCGTGGGTGGTGCAGTCCCGCTGTGCGCTGCGTCTGCCGCTCTGTTGTGGCCCGCCCATGCGGGAGGCACATGCTGCTGTGACCGTGCACCTGGCTGGTGCTGCTGGTGCTGCTCATGTGGGTGGCTGGGGTGACTGTGATGCCCAGGGAAGTACTGACCAGGTTGCTGCTGCTGCTGCTGGTGATGCCTGTCCTCTGGGCTAGCATGCATCACCTCTACAGGGTATGGGCAGGTGGTGGTCGGGACCTGTGGAGAGGCCAAGGCTGCCAGCGTGGCTAGCCCAGCCGCCTGGTTGTGGGAGGCGATGCCGAGCTGCAAGCATCAAGCACAGAGAGGTGCAGCAAGAGCAGGTTATAGCCAAAGCAGAACAATCGCTACAGGCGCACGCCGCAGTTTACTGGGATTGTGCATGGTTAGTGCAGACCTCACCAGCCCCAGTCCCGTGACCTACCCCCTATGTTAGGCAGGGCCAACTGAGGCGCATGGACGTTCCCATCTCCTAGCTTTTGAAGCACGCATTTCCCTGGCCCTTTGCTAGACATCCGGTGCAGGCACACCTCCATTTCAGCCCATCCAACCAGTGCAAACGCATGTCCAAGTCCATGTTCCAGTCCATCCATCGAGTGCAAGCACATGTCCATGTCCGCATTCCAATCCAGGCACATGTCTGTTCCAATCTGATAATGTTTAAGAGCATGCATGATCCACGCCTTACCCAAACAGGAGCTCCTCCTGTGCAAATTTGGGGCACGCATGACCCACGCATAACCCAAACTGCAACTCATCCTGTGGCAACGAACCAACTAAACACAAGTGTCCCATGCAAGCAAACACAGACAGACAAGCACACACATCTGGACGCAGAGAACAGCAAGGTTACACCTTCAGTTGCTGCGCTTTGCACACATACACACACAATCAATGCTACCTGCTCCAGCAAGGATGCAGTCTTCAGATTGCGCGTCGCAAGGGATAAGGCACCCCAGCTGGGGGTGCCCGGCATCAAGCCCCCAAGAAAAGCATGCTGCAACTGCTGCAGGTGGTGGTGATGGTGCTGCTGCTGCTGCTGCTGCTGCGTCTGTGTTGTGGTGGAAGTCGGTGGCAGCGCTGATCCCCCGGGGCTGTTGTGCTGGGTGGCAGCTCTGTCGATGCTGGTGTTGCTTCCTGTGCATGTGTGGACCATGTGACAGATGCCCATGGCATAGGGCATGTGTACTTCATACATATTAGAACAAATATATGTATATATATATGTATATGCAGATGCAGGTCCAAACAGTGGTGAGCGTGCACTGAGGGGCCACAGTCCTCTGATGAACACAAACGGCAGTGCATGAAAGGCAGCAGCAGACCACATCTGCAATAACAGGCTGGCAGTCGAGCCGCCTCAAATGATGGCTTGTTTCCCCTGCAAAGGCTGTGTCAGGCTGGCAATGATGACTTTTTTTTTGCCAAAATCTGTCAAAGCCAAACCTGCAACAGGCTGGTAGGCAGTTCAGCAGCATCCTTCCATGGAAGCCTGCACCACAGACCATCCGGCATGCATACAGGAAACCCAGACCCAGCGGTCAGCACTGACCTTCACAGCGCCCCACCATCATTCACGGCTTGTGGTGATGTTCCAAGCCAAAAACATTGACTACAACTTGTAGGGCGGGTTCTCCAGTCTTGCCAGCCTGATCTCACTAGCCTAACCGCAATCGCTTTCCATAGCCTCCACAGCCTTCCTGTACTTGGTGTCCTTAATCTCAACAGCCTATCTGTTGTCAGATTGCATACTCTCAGTAGCCTACCATTTGTCAGGTGTCCTACTTTCGCCAGCCTACCTGCAATTGCTTTCCCTAACCCCAACAGCCGTTCTGTACTCGGTTTCCCTAATCTCAATTGCCTACTTGTGGTCAGATTCCTTACTCTCACTAGCTCATGGGGCTGGCAAATCAACAAAAGGAAGGACGACAATGCTTTGATGAGGACGTCAGCCATGCAACACAGATGCATGCGCTAGCAGGGATGATGCACTAGGAGGGATGATGCACTAGGAGGGATGATGCACTTGCAGGGATGATGCACTAGGAGGGATGATGCACTTGCAGGGATGATGCACTAGGAGGGATGATGCACTAGGAGGGATGATGCACTAGGAGGGATGGTGCACTTGCAGGGATGATGCACTAGGAGGGATGATGCACTTGCAGGGATGATGCGCTAGCAGGGATAATGCACTAGCAGGGATGCATGCACTAGCAGGGACCGCCTCATCCTGCTCCATGCAAGAGTTGCCTGTGCATTTTGCACTTGCACTTTGGACTGTGCCTCGTGCGTCCATACCAAACGAGCGTCTTCTGTGTTAGCTGGTTTTCTATTTCCCGAATTGCAGCTCTACATCAACACACGGTTGCAATGATCCATCAGGCGGAAAACACACTACAGCCCAAAAAGTGCAAGACAAGGAGGATCGCATCCTGCCTGAGTTGCTGCGGTGGGGTCCTCACGCCCACATTCCAGAGGAAAGCAAGCCTTTGAGTCCACTCGTGCACAATGGAGCCATCACCTGCTCCATTTTACGCGAACAACTCACCTGCATGACCATCTGCTGCGCTGGCAGGCACCCCTTGATGCAACAGGTCACGCAGCAGCAGGTGTGGGTCCAAGCCTAAGCCAGGTAGCCCTGGCAGCACAAGGGGTGGTGCACCCGACTGTGCTGCTGTGAGGCCCTCTATGAGCTGCAGTGTGCTGGGGTTGAAGTGCACTTGCGTGGCCCTGTCGTTCATGGAGCCCACCTGCACAGCCATATTGGAGACGCACACACGCAGTTCTCTGTATGAGCTGCAGCGTGCTGGGGTTGAAGTGCACCTGCGCACACACAACCACGCCCATCCTTGCTTGCCTACAACACCCATCCGTACTCACTGGTAACGCCCACCCTCACTCACCTGCAACGCCACTGTGCGCCGCTGTATGAAAGGATGAAAACCCAGGGGCGTCAGGTCCACCACCCCGTACTCTTCTGTCTGCTGCGCTTGGTGCCGAATCGGCAGCTGCGCCCTGGGCTCCTGGCTGTGATCTGAGTAGCGCCAAGGCTGATGGCCGTCTGATGGCAGCGGCTGATGGGGCCAAGCCAGGTGGCGCTGTGCTGCCCCTGGCAGGGGTTCCTCTGTGGGTAGGGCTGCCTGGTACCCAGGGGCATGCAACACTTTTTGTGGAGACCCAAATGCTGCCATGGGTGAGGTTCCAGGCCTGATCGGAGCGCCAGCATCTGTGGCACCTCCCTGTTGGGGGGAACCCCCTGAGAGGGGGCTGGGTGCGGAAGCTGGGCGGAAGTCAGGCACGGCTGCTGCCGCCCCTCCTCGCTGGAGGACGCTCCAGTGCAGATGGCGGCCTGCTGTTGGATGGCGATGGAATGAGAGTGAGGAGGGTGGAAGCATGTGTTTGGACGTCCATTGAGACCCTTCATTGCATGGCCTGCTATTGGATGGCAATGGAGTGAGCGCAAGGAGGGTGGAAGCGTGTGTGTTTAGACGCTCATTGAGGCCAGGTGCTCAAAGGGGGTCGGTGTGAGTCAGTGACTTGGCAGTGACCTGTGTGCATGCTCCATTTTGAGCGATGCCTCTGGATATGCTGGTTTGGTGCATGCACGCCAGATTCTCATTCCAAGCTCCGTATTGCGCATGCATGCAAAGATCCAATCTCAAGCATACTGTCGTGTATGCACGCAACCTCTCATACCGTGCTCGGTGTTGCCCTGTTTCCTGTCCAGAAGCACATCCAAACATCCGGTTCCAATCTTGGTGTCGTGTATGCACGCAAACTCTCATACCGTGCTCGGTGTTGCCCTGTTTCCTGTCCAGAAGCACATCCAAACATCCGATTCCAAGCTTGATGTCGTGTATGCATGCAAACTCTCATATCGTGCTCGGTGTTGCCCTATTTCCTGTCCAGAAGCACATCCAAACATCCGATTCCAAGCTTGATGTCGTGTATGCACGCAACCTCTCATTTCGTGCTCGGTGTCGCCCTGTTTCCTGTCCAGAAGCACATCCAAACATCCGATTCCAAGCTTGGTGTCGTGTATGCACGCAACCTCTCATACCGTGCTCGGTGTTGCCCTGTTTCCTGTCCAGAAGCACATCCAAACCTCCGGTTCCAATCTTGGTGTCGTGTATGCACGCAACCTCTCATACCGTGCTCGGTGTTGCCCTGTTTCCTGTCCAGAAGCACATCCAAACATCCGATTCCAAGCTTGGTGTCGTGTATGCACGCAACCTCTCATACCGTGCTCGGTGTTGCCCTGTTTCCTGTCCAGAAGCACATCCAAACCTCCGGTTCCAATCTTGGTGTCGTGTATGCACGCAACCTCTCATACCGTGCTCGGTGTTGCCCTGTTTCCTGTCCAGAAGCACATCCAAACCTCCGGTTCCAATCTTGGTGTCGTGTATGCACGCAACCTCTCATACCGTGCTCGGTGTTGCCCTGTTTCCTGTCCAGAAGCACATCCAAACCTCCGGTTCCAATCTTGGTGTCGTGTATGCACGCAAACTCTCATACCGTGCTCGGTGTTGCCCTGTTTCCTGTCCAGAAGCACATCCAAACCTCCGGTTCCAATCTTGGTGTCGTGTATGCACGCAACCTCTCATACCGTGCTCGGTGTTGCCCTGTTTCCTGTCCAGAAGCACATCCAAACCTCCGGTTCCAATCTTGGTGTCGTGTATGCACGCAACCTCTCATACCGTGCTCGGTGTTGCCCTGTTTCCTGTCCAGAAGCACATCCAAACCTCCGGTTCCAATCTTGGTGTCGTGTATGCACGCAACCTCTCATACCGTGCTCGGTGTTGCCCTGTTTCCTGTCCAGAAGCACATCCAAACATCCGATTCCAAGCTTGATGTCGTGTATGCACGCAACCTCTCATACCGTGCTCGGTGTTGCCCTGTTTCCTGTCCAGAAGCACATCCAAACATCCGATTCCAAGCTTGATGTCGTGTATGCACGCAACCTCCGTTCTGTGCTCAGTGTTGCCCTATTTCCTGTCCAGGGGCACATCCACACCTTGTTTGAGAGAGCACACCGACAGACAACTCCATGCATAAGGGTGCGTTGTCCCAAACTTTGGATCTATGACTCAGGTATGGGTCAAATGTTTTGGAAAAACCCTTGAGCTTGGATTTCCGCGCCTGCAGCACACAGTGCGCGACACACACACACACACCACTCCTTGGTATCCTTCACGTTCCAAAATCAATCTCACCCCTTCACAAGTCTAGTGCGATTGCAACCATACTAAACACCACAGCCAGCACCCCCCACACCTGCACCTGCACCCTGCTCAACGGCACCTTCACACCGGCACCCCCCTCCCCCTCCGACCCTGGCACCCACCCACATTCCCACAGCCGGCACAAAGTCACACCCACACGCACCTGCGCCTGCACCTTGCTCAGCGGCGCCATCGCTGCGGCTGTCATCAAAGCTCCTACTGCCCCCCCAAGCCATCCTTTGATCCAAGCTCTGGGGAGAGGCGCCACTGCTGCTCCCGCTGCCATCTCCTGTCTCCCTGCCCCTTCCACTGCCATCGCACGATGCCCGCTGCGCCGCTGCATGCACGCTGCCTGTATCCCAAGTGGGCACCACGCTCCCTACCGGCAGGCACAGGTCGCCTGAGGTGCTGCCGCTCTTTGCGCGGTCCTCGCCACTCCTGCCTGTGCCTCCCCCCCACCGCTCAGAGGAGTGGCTGAGGGAGGCAGGCGCTGCTGCAGCATCCTCAGCATGCACTTTGGCTGCTGCTGAGACTCCCCTGGGTGCTGCTGTTTCGTGAGGCGCGGGTGCGGCACGCGCACTGTCCTTGTCATTGGGTGCAGGTGGCACAGGTGGCAGGGATGGCTGCGTGGGGGTGGGTGTGGTGGTGGTAGCTGCGGGTGCGTACACGCTGCTGTCTGCGACCTCGAGCTGGTCCAGGGTCATGAGCTGTGGGCGCCAGCTGCTGCCGCTGCTGCTACTGCTGCCCCCACTGCTGCTTGAGCCTCGAATACTTTTGCTGCTTTCATGCGACTGCTGCTGCGGCTGCTGCTGGGACGCCATGCTGCTTCGGTCAGACCGGGACCTGGACCTGGACCTGCTGCGAGACCGGCCATCTGAGTTAGGGGTGATATCTTCTGAGCCTTGGCTGACCCGCGCAGCTCCACCGCGACCCCCACCGCCACTACCATCGCTGTGAGATGCTGGCCTGGGGGATGGCGGCTGCGCATCGCCGATCGCGTACCCCTGCAGGTCATCGATGGTCATGAGCTTGGGGCGGTGGTCTCCGCTGCTGCTGGCACTGTCTGCACCGCTGCCTCTGCTGCTCGCACTGTCAGCACCGCTGCCTCTGCTGTAGCCACTCAGGCTGGCAGCGTAGCTGTGGGGGGCGCTGCTACCTGCCTCGGAGCGTGTTGGCTGGGGCTCCCACTTCCCTCCATGACCCCCCTCATCATCACGATGGCTGTCTCTGATACTGTTGGATGCAGGGCGCCCTGATGTACCATGCTGCGTGGTAGGCGCAGGGCGCGGCTGCTCACCGTAGCTGATGCTGATATTGCTGCTGAGGTTGAGGCTGCTGTACTGGCTGCTGCTGGGTGCAGGCTCTGCAGGGGGGGCACCTGCGTGGTGCAGACCGCCATGCACTTGTGGTGCGTACTGCAGGCAACTCCTGGGGCTGCGCGTTGCCCTTCCAAAACGATTGCCCTTTCAAAAATGGGCAAGGCCTTGCTGAGCGCCCTTCGACAAAAGCTCTGTCTTGGTCGGCAAGGGCTTCCGAGTAGGACAGATCAACAAGGTACTCAGAATTAGAGCTCCACACTGGGTTTTGGCCTTGGTATTGGTAAGCATTTGGTGCAGGCAGGTATTTGAGTTTTTACCATAGGATGGGCAGGTGCGAGCAGGCAAACCGCAGAGCAAGCTGCTTACAGTGCGTGTGTGTGTGTGATCATGAACCCAGTAGGGTGAGGTTGTCTCGCAGAGTTTTGGGCAACATAAGAACACCAGGGAACCCAAGCACCACAGGAGGCACAGACTGCCCCCGGCAGGCACAAAAGATTCGGGAGGCATAAAGAAATCAGAAGACATCAGGAGCTAGGAGACACAAAGGATGCAGGAGGCACTGAGGATGCAGGAGGCATCAGGATCCGGTAGCCTCTGGGATGCAGGAGGCACAAAGCATTCAGGGGGCACGAAAGATGCAGGAGGCATCAGGATCCGGGAGCCTTTGGGATGCAGGAGGCACTAGGCATTTAAGGGGAACCAAGGATGCAGGAGCATCAGGATCCGGGAGCCACTGGGATGCAGGAGGCACAAAGCATTTAAGGGGAACAAAGGATGCAAGAGCATCAGGATCCGGGAGCCACTGGGATACAGAAGGCACGCGGGATTGAAGGGCCACAAAGAATCCAGGAGGCATCAGGATCCAGGAGCCACTGGGATACAGGAGGGTAAGAAGGATCCAAGGGGCACAGACGCACCAGGACCCAAGAAGTGTGCTCAGAGGCTGGAAGAGGCAATCAGACTGCCATCGCCGTGCACAAACGCCACCGCACAGTCTGACAAATAGCTCTGCTACTGACACATCGCAGCTGTAGCTGCAAATCAAGCTAATTCAGCGCAGGCTCACCTACCTGGACGTGCTTGTGGGAGAGCAAGTGTGACAGGTTCACCTACCCGGGCGCGCAGGTGCTGCAGAATCTGCAGGTTCACCTATACCTGGATGCACTTGAGCGAGACCAGGTGCTGCAGGTTCACCTATACCTGGGTGCGCTTGTGCCAGAGCAGGCGCTGCAGGTGCTGCAGATTCACCAACCTGGGCACGTTTGTGCGAGAGCAGGTGCTGCAGGTTTACTTACCTGGCGCGCTTGTGCGAGAGCGGGTGCTGCAGGTGCTGCAGGTTCACCTATACCTGGACGCGCTTGTGCAAGAGCAGGTGTTTCAGGCACACCTACTTGGGCATGCTTGTGCTGCTGCAGATGCTCCAGGTGCTGCAGGTCTACCTACCTGGGCGTGCTTGTGTTGCAGCAGGAGCTGCTGCCTCAGAATCATTGGCCTGGTACAGATCATCAATGGTCAGTACATTTTGGCGTGCCTGCAGGGTATGGCAAAGGTGCATATCGTCTGGTACAGATCATGAATGGTTGGTATGTTTTGGCAAGCCTGTGTGGTGCAGCAAGGGTGCATTTTTTGGTACAGATCATGAATGGTCAATTTGTTTTGGCAAGCCTGTGGGGTATGGCAGGGGGTGTACTTTATTGAGCAAAGATCATCGATGGCCAATATGTTTGGGCAGGCAAAGCTGTGGGTACGGCAAAGGTGCATCTCGTTTGGTGCGGATTACCAGTGCCATTGGCAATGGTCAGTTTGTTTTGGCAAGCCCGTGGGGTAAAGCGAGGGTGCAAGATAGTACGGTGCATCCCGTTGAAAGTAGCAACGACCACAGGACACAAATGCCAGGGGTATAGAAAAGGACTCTGCCGTCGCACTCTGCCGTCGCACAAGAGAGCAGTGTGCAGTCCTGCACAGGTAACATGCACACACTTGAAGCAACAACGACACGTGAGCATGGCACACTGCGAGCTTGTACATATGCCCTCCCATGCAAGGATGCCTGTAGCCCTCTCCAATGAGTGAACATGGTCTCCAATTTACTGCGCTTCAAAGCGATGCAATCCAGCATCAAATCAGTGGCAGGTTCTTGCAATTAGTGGGGAATTCTGAGGCTGCTGCAGAGCTGAAAGCCAGCTAGGGGGTTGAAGCGCTGGAAGCTTGATATAATTAACCCTGGCATGTGAGTCTTGTACATGCAATAAGGCCATGACGGGTGCTGCTGCTGCTGCTGCTGCTGCAGAAAACCGTCAAAAAAGCCTTCTGCACCTCAACTTGCGCCTGAGCCAAGGCCATCACCCCCCCACAAGCCACACGCAGCCACAAAAAACAATTATGAGAGAAGGCAAGAGGAGCACTAGACACCGTAAATAGTCTGTATCATCCCGCAAAAGTAATTGTTTTGAGGGGTGCGGGATGACGCAGGGCGCACCCACAAAAATAACCCATTTTGAACATGCAGGGAAGTGTGTGGTATTGGAAAATATATTATCATAAGAATTTCACTGGTTACGAGCAGAGGTCCTTAAGTGCCAGGAGTGTCAGCAGCTCAATTTAAGAAGATTGCTGAGATTCACTGAGGAGCCTCCGCGCAAGGAGAAGCAGCAGCAGGCGAGCTTTGGTCAAGCAGCTGATAGAACTGTTAAACCAGCATGAGATGAGCACATCAGCAATGGCTCACACGTATTTAGGAGGCACGGAAGCAGGTTAATGTAAGGCGACTTTTCAAAGTCTGAAAAACAGCTTTTTCCCAGAAGTGTGAGGTTCTTTGTATACTGAGCAGGTCTTAATAGCAGGAGCTGTGTGTGCGACTGTGTGCCGCTGAAACTCATGGGCTTATGAAGAGCAGCTTTCCTTTGGAGAGAACATGAGGAATTGTGTATCCTGCAGGTCTTCACAAGTATGAGCAGTATCAGGGCAAATATGGGCTGGTTGCCCCTGCGGGAAGATGTGAGGCACCCAAAAATAAACATCGAGGGGGTGCAAGAGTTAGGCGGGGATTATGCGTAAAATGATTATTTTTTCCTGGGGTGCGGAATGATCCACATGATGCTAGGTACACAAGAAACAGGTGTCAAAAGGAACACAAAAACACAGGACAGGTGTTGACAAGAGGCGGCGCTCCCAAACACACGGTCGCCTCAACAGCCTAGCACCACTGCCGCTGCTGCGGACCAGCACTATACTCATCAGCCCAGCACTACTCACCGGCCCAGCACTACTACTGCTGCTGGCACTGCCGCTGCTGCCCCGTGCACTGCCACTGCTGCGGCTGCCTCCGCTGCTCCCTACGCTGCTCCCACTGCCACTCATCACTGGAGAGCCACTCTGCCTGGGCAACACGTCTCCAGTACCAGGACTAGCTCTTGCTTGGCCAACAGTGTCCCGTGCCCTCCCATCTGCGCCTCTCTTCCTCAAGCCTGCAACATCACCACCATCGCTGCTTCGGCTGGAGACGGCAGAGGATTCAAAGGAGCCTGAGATGGAGGGCGTGGAAGTGGGCGTGCCGCGTCGTTGCTGCTGGGGCTGCATCCGCTTCTGTTGGGGCTGCGGTGGCAGCTGCGATGGGCCTGTGCATGTATGCAAGCAAGCACGTGCGTGGGCGTGTGTGTGTGTGCGCGCGCGCGTGTATGTGTGATATTGAAACTGCTTCAGGCACAATAGACTGGCAACTTATGCTTCAGCAAAAAGGGACGTCTCTGATCTATCCATGCTTGCAGCTTGCGGTGCTCCAAGGCAAGGACTCTCTTTTTGTGCTCCTTTGCACATGCAAAGTCCAGGACATGGTGTGCACAGCTTCAGGTGACTGGCATCGCACTACTTGAAAATGTTTTAGCAGCGGCACGATTGGTGGACGTGAGGGGTTGCAACTTGCGGGCGGTAGAGTCAACACAGGACGCACCCTTTGCTGCAAGGGCTACAGCTGCGGCCAGCTGCGCCTGCTTCTGCACTCCCTCATCGCCCCCTGCAGAGGACAGGATTGCAATTCAGCCATGGGTGGGATTCAGCCACAAACTAAGCATGCAATGTGAAGGGAAAGAGGTGGAATGGATGTAGGCAAGGAGGGGCTACAGCATGTCTTGCTCACTACACACCAGTAGTGCACTCCTGTTGTTGTTGTATCATTATACTCCTAGCTTAAATCAGGACATATGTAAATGAGGAGAGGCTGCAAACACCCAGAAGTAGGCAAGCATGCGACGATCAGTCAGATCAGCATGCAAGCAGTAGATACCTCACAATGCAAGAGCCTCCCAAACGTGGGTCACAAGTGAAGAGCATGACATGGACACGTGGTTGAGGTGCAATCAATGTACAATCAAGGGGTTGGTGAAACACTGGTGAGGTGAGGTGAAACACTGCCAGGCAAGGACAGGCCACACAAAGCATGCACTGCGCTTACAAGCGCTCAGCAAGGGGAATAGGCTGGTGCAAAGAGATGGATCAGTAGGGGGACAAAGACCCCTTCGCCAGTGGCTCCCCACCTGCTTGGCTTGAGGTTCCGTTGCTGTACGAGATGTCGGCATCAGAAAAGTCCTCCCCCTCAAACCCCTCCTCCCCATAGCTGATGCTGCGGGAGCGGCCCCCTTGGCCTCCTTGCAGTGCACCCTTGCCAGCCCCTGTGGAAGCACCTTCACCCTCGTCGTCCTCTCCGTAGCTAATGCTGTAGGAGGGGAGTCCCTGGGAGGGGCCCAAGCCGCTGCTGTAGCTCGTGACTGGATCACACTGCCCGCCAGTGGCCCCAGCAGCCACCTTGTGTAGTTGTGGGGCACTTCCACCTGCACCTCTCCCGCCAGCACCAGCCAAACCACCACCACTGCCACCATAGCCATAGCTGCCGCGGCCAGCGATAGCAGCTCCATGGCTGGACTCTTTTGAGCTGCTGTTAGCACTCTCTTCCGAGAAGTCAATGGACACGTCAGATCCAAGATCTGGGGGTGTGACAAGTGTAGGCAAGGAGGTATCAGGGGAAAGGAAAGAAAGAAAGAAAGACAGGCAGGCTTGGAAGGCACGGCGTAGCGGATGAGTGCCACCTCTTGGTTACTTAACCAATCTCTAAGAGGAGTGCATAGCTGTGATACTTGCTCATTTGACTATACCTGGAAGGTGAAGCACGGGAGTCAAGCACATCAATGTGTGAGCAAAACATGGGCTCTCCATGGCATGGATTTTTGCATCCTCTTCAACCCAGACAAACTGCCATGACAAAAAAATGGGTCTGCAAGCTTTTTCACAATTGCGTATGCTTCTGGTCCAAAACAAATGCCACAGGCTGTGCTTAAACGTAGCCGCGTACTCCTGTCCGCACCTGAAGCGGAAGGTGCAGCTTTGCGACCCCCCGGAGGTGGGAGCGCTTGTCTGGGCTGGCTGGGGGGCTGAGGCACTGCTGCTGCTCTTGCGGTGCTGCCTGCACACACGCGCACACACAGGCTTACTAGCAGTAAGCATTTTTTACCAGACACTCTTTGGGACCCAATAACATTTTGAATGGCTACAAAGCAATGAAAGGGTTGCAAACAAGGACACAACTGCACTCCCTCCCAGTGAAGATCAATGATGCGTGGGGCTATGCTGCCTGCGTTGCATGCTGTCCTGCTCTGTCACAAGTTGGCATGTGCCTCAGAAAGGAACGTGTGCTTGAGAGAGAAGGAATTGAGGTCTGCTGCTGGATACTGCCACACACGCAGCAGGAATTGTTGGTCAAGGCACGTCCTTACATCCAGGGCACGCCAGACCAGGCAATGCACACCGCATTCTTGTCTACCCCGTCACCTCATCCCACCCTATCATCCCACCCCACCCTGTCATCCCACCCCACCCCACCGCATTCCATCCCACCTTGTCCTCTCAACCCACAGCATGCTAGAGCAGCCTGCCATGCGACCCCTCCCAGATCAAACCTCCACTAATGCCGACACACATTTATGCACACACACACGCATGCACGCTTGCACGCACACACACGCACTCTCTTTCTCTCTCTCTCTCTCTCTCTCTCTCTCTCTCTCTCTCTCTCTCTCTCTTTCTCTCTCTCTCTCTTTCTCTCACACACACACACACCTGCTGGGCCTCCAGCGCTGCTGCCCCCCGTCCCTGAGGAGTCCGGCTCACTGAACTCAATGTCTGCATCGTCAAAGCTGCCGCTGAAGCTGGGTGCTGCTGCAGACCTGCTGCTCCTTCCGCTGCTGCCACTCCTGCCCAAGCCCTCCTCAAAACTGGCCGTGTAAGTGTTGTCCATGTTTTTGGCGGGCGGCTTCCCAGGCCCCTGCACAATGGGAGGGAAGCGGCACACATTTGTGCAGGCAGCTTCCCAGGCCCTTGCATAGTGAGAGGGAAGAGGCACACATTCGTGCAGGCAGCTCCCCATCCCCCTGCACAGTGGGAAGGAAGAGGCAGGCATTTGTGAAGGTAGCTCCCCAGTCCCCTGCATAGCGGGAGGGAAGAGACTGCCTGTGGAGGTAGTTCCCTGGACCCCTGCACACAGTGGGAGGGAAGAGGCACACATGCGTGCAGGCAGCTCCCCATCCCCCTGCACAGTAAAGCAGCATCTAACAGCAAAAGTGAGCTATCCAAACCGATCCTCACTCAACATGGACGCGAGCAACCGGGCGGAGTGAGGAGGGAGTGGGGTAGGGTCATCATGGGGGACAAAAACAAAGTAAGGTAGGCAAACAATGGAATCACAGGTGTGAGCCCAGCTCAAGCGTGCATGAATTTACTAGGGGAAGGGAGTCCTGGAAGTGTGTGTGTGTGCGTGTGTGTGTGTGTGCATGTGTGTGTGTGTGTTGAATGCTGATATGCATGGGAAGAGCGAGCACTTGCATTAGCAGGCTGCTCAGCCTTAAAGCAGCTTAAAACTGCGAACAAATGTGTGGAAATGAGAGTCACATCAGTGCAACACCTCTGCGCCTCCTAGAACTCAGATGCTCCACTGGAAGACATGCCAATTTTACTCACAAGAACCACAAACGTACAGCACAGCCACTCTCATGACACACGCACCTGGCCGCTTGCTACGTCAGCCCCCTCGCTTTCAGCCTGCTCACTGTACTCGATGCTCACATCATCCCCAAAGCTGCTAATGCTGCCCTCCACCCCAAAGCTGCTCACAGAGCTGTCTGGGGCGGGCTTTGGGGGGCCAGATGGGAGTTGCTGTTGTCTCTGCTGACCTAGCTGCTGCAGCTTGGGCTGCGAGGGAGCTGGCCGGGTTGAGAGTGCAGGAGGGCGAGTAGGTAGGGTGCCTGGAAGTAGGTACATGCACAAGGCAATGGAAAACGTCAGGGAACAAAGTAGAGGGGTTAAGAACAGAATAAAGAAGGACCGAACAGAATAATACACGGGAGGCCCTTGATGCCAAGGAGTCAAAATGGCCTAAACTTTCATTTGAAGGCACAAGTCAACTTATCATGGTCTCTAAGGCGTGGTTTGACCTATGTCCTTTAACAACGCTGGCGGACTCCTGGAAAAACATAGACAGGCTCAAACAGGGAAATGGATAGCTAGCTCTGATCTTTCACTAAAAGATTCAGCGAACTTTCAAGGCACTCACAGTATAAGTGTTTACATGAAAGAAAGCTGCACTGAAACATGCACACGGTGCTTGTATCGTGCTTAATATGACGTGTGACGCACCTTTTGCGGCAGCCTGGTAGCGGGTGCGCGGAGGTGCAGTTTTTCTGTAAAGGAGTTTTTGGGGGGATGAAGAAAGTTGTAAGTCGAGTGTGGGTCAGCACGAATTAAATAGCTGCTTGCTCCAAATGAATGACTGCAGTAGCAGCAAGCTACTCTACCCTCCTCCTGTCCTAACCTGTGCGCCTGCGCATCGATGACCAACTCCTCATCATCCTGGGATGCTGAAAGCTCGCTCAGGCTTAAGTCAAAGTCTCCCCCCGAGCCCTCAGACTGAGCGCTCATTTGCTACAGCTTTTGAGTTTAGAAAGCTGCAACATGCGTGCACAAAACCTGTTCATGCACTTATACAAGGTTTGATAGGATGCAGGATTGCCCAACGAAGGGTCAAATGACAGGGAACTAACACTTGATAGAGTAGAGGCTCTGCAGAATGGAGATGAATAGTGATTGGATTTTGCAAGAGGCCATCACATTTGTCTGCTTCTATCAGCCAATATTGGAATTGGATTCAGCTTTTTGTGAGTATGGCAAACGAAAAAATCGGGCGGGTACAATTGTAAGATAACATTATTCACATTATATAGATAGATAATGTCTGTCCGGTTTCCGGCTTGTATCATGAGAATCTTCTAGGCTGGCCTTTAGACCGAGGAACTGATCCACTCAGCTCATCACACGTGGATTGGGAGGGCACCATGGAAGCCCCCTCTGCTCTGTTCCAGCAGTATGAGGCTGACTATTGCCAAAAGTCCACCAGCGTCAGCAAGAAGTTGCCCACACTGGAGGGCCTAGCAGGAGGTGCGTCGATCATGCGAGACAAGGAACCTGTAGGCAGCAGAGAGTGTGAGTGAAACTCAAATTTCAAATTTATGCATTAAGGTATGCTTGCGCGCGCGCGCGTGTGTGTGTGTGTGTGTGTGTGTGTGTGTGTGTGTGTGTGTGTGTGTGTGTGTGTGTGTGTGTGTGTGTGTGTGTGTGTGTGTGTGTGTGTACGTGTGTGTGTGTGTGTGTGTATGTGTGTGTGTGTGTGTGTGTGTGTGTGCGCGCGCGCGTGCGCGTGCATGTGCGTGTCCGTGTGTGTGTTTGTGCTTGTGTGTGTGTGTGTGTGTGTGTGTGTGTGTGTGTGTGTGTGTGTGTGTGTGTGTGCGTGTGCGTATGTGTTTGTACTTGTCTGTGTGTGTATGTGTGTGTGTTTGTGTGTGTGCGCATGTCCGTGTCTGTATATGTGTGCGCATGTGTGTGTGCGTGCGTGCGTGTGTATGTGACACATATTATGTGTGTGTCCTTGTGCGTGCATGTATCTCCTGTTTTTATTTGTGCATGTACTTTTCGTTGTGAAGTTATCCTTTGCAAGTTCATCTCCAGAAGACTGTGGACAAAAGCTTGTTAAGTGCATGTGCTTGTGCAGGGGCAGTAAGAGCCGGCGACAAAGCCCGTATGTGGCCTTAAACAATTATAAGGGCACCACATTGCCATTAATGAGCACTTTCTTCCTACAACTTATTTGCAGAAGCGAGGAGGAAGCGAGTGCACGAGGTTGAAGTGGAGCTGAAGTCTGCTGAGGATGTGGTGGGTGGGTTTCCTATCTACAGAAATGATGAAATGTAAGCTTCCAGCAGGACAGGGGGGGAGTTGGGGGGGTAAGCAATGGCCAGCGGCAGGGAACTTGCATGGCTCTGCTGTGTTTTTCCAGCCTAGCAGATCAAGTCACACAGCAAGCGACACAGGCGCTGCAGAAGACTGACTCCAGATCAGCGACTTCCAAGTGTCTTATAGGCAAAATCAATCCTTTGTGACACCAATCCTGCCGTTATTGATTGGCACAAGAGCGTGCTACTTAGAGCTTTGGCTGCTTGTAATGAGTAGGCACATGCAAGGTAGCTCATGTGGTACTGTGCAGCAAAGTGGTACTGTGAAAGACATCTTGTTGCCTAGGCACATGCCTGCCGGGTCTGATCAAGAAGCAGCAAAGACATGCATTTGTGACCAGGTCAACGCACAGTTGAATCGTGCCTTTCATTCGGTGCTTGTAGTTTAAGCGCAACAGCTCCCAGCCAATTGAGCTGCACATAAGCGGTGTCTGATCCTGTCATTGACATTGCATTCATTGCATGTGATCCGCATCTGGCGCTCATCAACATTGCATTCAATGCATGCGCTCTGCATCCGGCACTCATCGACATTGCATTCAATGCATGTACCCCGCATCCGGATGCGGGATCCGGCACCCATCAACATTGCATTCAATGCATGTGCTCCGCATCCGGCACTCATCACATTGCAATCAATGCATGCGCTCCGCATCTGGCACTCATCAACATTGCATTCAATGCATGTGCTCCGCATCAGGCACTCAGGGCGCAGTTTGCTCTTCTCTCAGTTGCACACCCTCGGGCATTCAAGCTACTGCTGCTCTGGTGCCCTACCAGGCACACAGGCTGCCAGGCACACGAGCCACTACTGCCCTGTGATGTCCTGCTGTCCTTAGCTCTGGCGTGCGGCTTTGTTGCTCCCTGCCCTACCCCTCAGCTTCACACAGACACACACACACGCACACACAGCTCAAGCGCATGGACATGGAGGCGCGGAGCCTGCCTGTGGAGCAGAGCAAGCCGCTGCTGATTAAGGTCAAGGAGTACCGCGCTGACCTTGGGTCTCTCAAGGACCACGCCAAGCAGGCCTCCAAGTCCACAGCTGCGCTGGGGGACGCGGCCAGGGCAGAGCTGGTGGGTGCCGAACCATTTCATGCCTATATGAATAACTTAATACGGAGATTCGTGATTATTGGGAGACCTACAGGTCCATAGCTGCGGCAAAGGCAGAGAGGGGACCAAGCTACATCAGCAGATAGCAGACAGATCCATGGTCATTGGCTATGTCAGCAGGTAGATACATATTCATTGGCAGGCTTTTTTGGTCAACGATTGTGCCGAAAAATCAGGAAAACATGCGCTTCAACGGCATCCTTGTCTCAAAGAGGTATGCAAGATCTCTGATTGTTTTTTTCAGAAATGCATTGATGACCCGTATCGCAGATATGAACATCATATCGCTTGCGCATGTGCATGCAGAACCTGGCAGGTGTGACCCCACGCAAGCAGGAATTGGCATGCATGCATGCAGGGATTGGCAGGTGTGATTCCACCTGCTTGTGTAATGCACACAATGTGCGTGTAGGGTTTGGCGGGTGACTACTACTCCACGTCAGCAGGGCAGAGAGAGCGGATGCTGTCCAGCACACAGCGCTTGGAGAAGAGCAGCGACCACCTGCACCATGGGAGGGAGCAGCTGATCCAAACCGAGGTGCGGGATGCGACTCGCTGCTCGCATATTGGTCATTGCATGGACATGCAATTGCACAAAGTCAAGTTTGAATTTTCGCGACCACACCCGTGCCCCCTCATTTCTCCATCCGCTCAAGTGCTTCGTTGGCATGCTCTCCCACACATGCTCGTCCCTTCCACGCATGATCTTCCGCATGCACTTAGTTGTGCACCCACTCAAGTGCTTCGTTGGCATGCTCCTCCACACATGCTTGTCCATTCCACGCTCCTCCGCAATCACTCAGTCGTGTCACATCTGCTCACGTGCCTCGCGTGCATGCAGGAGCTGGGTGCCAGCATCCTCAGGGACCTGCACAGCCAACGGGAAACTATCATGCACAGCAAGTCCACGTTGCAGGTAGATGTGTGTGTGTGTGTGTTGTTGAAGAAGTGGCTTTCAAGTGAGCACTGCAAGCTGTGCAAGTCTTGCCCTCAGAATTCAAATAACAAGGTAGCCAAGCAATTGCTCTTGGGCGCTCCACTGAGGCGCAGAGGACAGCTGAGGTGCTGTGCAGCCAGGGCCCATTGGCTCACACACACAGTGGCATGCACACTGCCACCATAATTGATGGTGCTGGATTGCTCTCCAGGGGAACTAAAAAAGCAGACTGCATGCGCGTGCACACACACACACACACATACACACATACATACACACACACGCACACACGCACGCATGCATGCATGCATGCACAATCCAGGCATGGATGCTGAGGGCTTTAACTTTTCCCTCCCATGCTTTTGTTCTTGGCCTCTTCGTTTGGCTGCATTACCCTTTGTGATTGGCCTTTTGCTTTTGAAGCTCAGTCGAATCCCTATTACTTCTTAATGGAAATGCTGACACTGTATCCTCTTGTATTCATGCTCCAAATTCATGTTTTGAAAGACGCGCCACAAACATTCCATGGTTCCAAAAGCCTTGTAACCACACAAGCATAGCAGTAAATGCATCTTCGAGCGCCACAAGCACACTTGCAAAGCCTGAACAAAAATCTCTTTTTAAGGAAGAAAGAAACAGATGCATGACTTAAAATTGGTGGCATGCATGGAAACATGGTGACGGGCGCTTCGTATCTCTGACAACAACGTGGTGTCTTCAATCTTTTTCAGGGCACCGATGACAACATCACCAAGGCGCGCAAGATCCTATCTAGCATGAGCAGACGGATGCTCCAAAACAAGATCATCATGGCTGGCGTCATCCTGTTCTTGCTGTTGGGAATCATTCTTGTGAGTGCTCCCTGCTGCCAGTGTGTGCCCGCAGCTAGTGTGTTTACCGAAGTGCCTACAAAAGGACCCCTTGGCTCTTGCCAATTTGTTTCTGCAGCTGGTGTGACACCCTTATAAGTGTGTCTTGCGATTGCCAAAGTTTGGCAACATTTCAGTATTTGTGTGTTTCATGTTCAGTAGCAAGTCAATGTCTGATTGTTGACATCAACATAGGAGCATTTCAATCTAATGGTCATGCCTGCATGCTCCTTTTTGTAAGCACGCTGGTGCATGCTCCTGCACAGAAAAGGCAAGGCTCTTGCTGACCTTTGTAATTTAATGCATATACACCTGATTTTTACTGTCACATTTGGGTCTGCACTCCCTGGCTTTGCAGATGGTCTATGCCAAGCTCCACTAGTTGGTCTCCTGACGCTGCCCAACCGTCTAGCTTTTGGGGGGACAAGATCCAAACTCCAATTGTACATTACCAGCTGAATGATTCATCGTTCATTCAGCACAAAGGATCCACCGAGGTTGTTTTGGTTTCCTGGTCTGATGGATTCTCTGACCTGCGGCTTTCTTGGTGGTGTCCTTTACACGCCACACACGAGGTTTTATGAAGGGGATAACCTTATCTGATTTGCAGTTTCCTGGTACAAAAAGTAATGTCATTTTTGACATTAACAGTGTAGCTGCCTACACATCCTTTTGCACATGGCTTTTTTTGGGGTTAATCCTGTTCAATTTGGTTTTTTGGTTACGGCTTGGCTTGCAGCTTTTGTATACTGTGAGTAGGGCCATGAGTCACCTGCTGCACAGTGCAACTGCCTCGCCTTCATACATGTTCCAGGTGCTTGCAGCCTGCAGCTGAAATTGTGTGAAAAGATGCCTGCAACTTGGAAAGACTAGTCTGTCTTTAAAAAATAAAATGCAGACCAAGATTAATCAATATTGGCAGCCAGATCATATGGGGTCGCAAGGTACATGGGCTTTGTGAAAAATGCTCGTGTTGTGTCGGTGTTTTGTCTTAAGGATTTTTTAAATACTCAAGATGCTCACAACAAGGCGCTAGCTGGCAGCCTCGTCCACCATACAACAGGGGACCCTGTTATTAATATCATTCAGGCTAGCTAGTGAGCCTACAGAGAAGTAGGCCTATTTTTTATGGAGGAAACTGTGTGCCTGTTTTCATCTGCTTGCCAAACACTGCTTGATATACTGGCGGAAGAAACAATCATGTTACGGGGCCCTGGTCAAGCGCGAGGAGGGCGACAGCAAGGAGGAGGTTTCCGGATTGAATCCTTGTTGCCGGGGTGGAGAAAAAGATGCCCTCTATCGGTGGGAGTCATTGGGAGGCTCTTTCCTCAATGCATGCGGCCGAACGGCAAGTGTAAATCTTTCTTTCTACTAGCGAACGTGGAGCTTTGCATGGGTATGTTTGAACTGCTTTTAAAACATATACGGCAGTGCACTGTTTATAAAATGTTTTGAGCACTTATCTGATCCAACAACTTCAAGAAGTTCTGATTAAACCTTTGCGAGCATAACCCGGTTATAGGGCGTGTGGAAGGCCCTGGGGAGTTCAGGGATTTGAGGCCAATTAGGGTGAAGCGTAGTCCAGAGAGCACATGAGGGTTCAACTCTCTAGGGTCGACCTTTGTAGTGCTATTCACGCCCTGGGATGACTTTCAGATGAGTCAAAATGCGACAATAGGTGTGCAATTGGCAAATATTGAGGGCTGCATATTTGGAATTTCGAAATTTGGCCCAGGGGGAGCTCCCAACCTTGTTTCAGATCAGATAATGGAAGCACCACATGCAACCCCTCAAAACTGGCCAGGGAACAGCCCGATTCTCGACGGTCTTGTTTAAATAGATGCCTGATATACATATTTGTGCTTTTTTCGGAACACACCCCAAATGGGCAAGCTAGCCTCCAAAGTGTGTTTTTGGCCATTTCCCCCCTTTTATCCCGCTGCTTTTATCCCCACAAAGGGTGGCATAAACGATGTGGAATGCATTCTTCCAAACTTTCTTTGTTGTTACAGATACCTGGCAAAATAAGCTGCAATTACTAATGTGGCTAGTAGCCATGCTGGAGATGCAAAACATCTAAAATTGGAGAAGTGAGCCGTCAAAACTTCCATGCATCGCAAAAGGCATGCAAGTGCTGATTTTACCCTAACTTCACAGAGGTTCCAGGAATGTTTCCAAATAAGCTGGTGCTGTGGATTTTCTCAGAGCTGCACAAAACTGTACTCCAACCTGTTCTCAATAAAGCTGAATGGATTGTTGTTGTGGCCTTCCTGAAGCTGTCCTCAAAAATGTCAAAAATCGTCCAAAATTGCTCAAGCGTTGAAATCTGCATTGTTTGTTGCTTTAGGTTGTAATCAGAGTCACAAGTGACCAGCCATTCATCGCCAATTTTCAGTGAAAAAAGAGCATCAGAACTGTAACTTCATATTGCTATGATTGTCACTTGACCATCTACGTGCCATGTAACTTAATCGCAAACTTCATGCCCATTCTGTTATGTACGCCAACAAGCTTGTTACCACTAGGCATGCTATTGAAATCAATCATACTTCTCACAGCCAAGTTTTGAAGCTGGGTGTTTCCACAAAGCCTCCAGATCCCCAATAACGCTCTTTATGTTACAGCTTCGAGCCTTCTTCTGAGCCATTGTGTCTCTTTTTCCTTAATTGACGTATGGAGAGTTTCCTCGGCCTACGTAGTGATTTCTTCTTTTTTTCTCATGCTGTTTCATCAAACACCAGACCGCAACAAGTATGGTTCCGAATAGGTAGTCGTCATTTTTTCTTTCTATTCCAAGTTGTATAAGTTGAGTATCTTTGGGCCAGGCACTTTCTACTATTCTCAAGCTAGCTCTGAGGATGCCATTCATTTCTTGCAGAATCAAACTAATGAGACTTATCGTTTCATTTCCGATTTCATGGATATTTTTTGTGCAGTTAAAACAGTTGAGCAGACCGAGCAGCCAAACTACCTGGCTGAAGGTCAAACCCCATTGTAACTCATTGTAACTTTAAGCCAGGTCTGGTTACAGGCATCAATGTTTCCGCCCAGGTGCCCTTGTAGGCAGATATAGCGATGCAACCTTACCTACCTTATTAAGGTAGTACCTATAGGCTAGCTGTGTCTAGTTCAGGTTTGAGGGCCCTTTGGTGAGACCCCTGCTTTCTTGCTAGCTTGGGAACGTCAGAAATATCTGGCCTGCGGCTGCTAGCGGCTGATGCGGCTGTAGCACGGCTGAAAATTTGTCAGCCGTGTTCAGCCGCTAGCGGCTGTGAGCAGCCGCACGGCTGATTTCAGCCGCTTCAGCCGTGTTCAGCCGTGATGTTATTTGTATTGACCAGTGAAAATTCTTCAGCCGTGTTCAGCCGCTAGCGGCTGTGAGCAGCCGCACGGCTGATTTCAGCCGCTTCAGCCGTGTTCAGCCGTGATGTTATTTTTATTGACCAGTGATTAAAAAAGCCTGTAAGTGTGTCAAGGAAGCAGGAGCTGTGCATGAGATGGGCTTAGAATTTTATGCTTAGAACTTATCTGTAAAGTGCAATAAGTTATCTAAATAACTTAAAATGTACTTCATCTTAAGTTGGGGTTTAGTTCAACTATCCTTGAAGTAAACCAACTCAACCCAGGCTCTTTAGAACATGCATGCAGAGGCAGCTGCAGTGCGTTGCTGGCCATACCAACCTAACAGAATTGATCAGGAGGCATATATGACTAATGTTGATGTGAAGGAAGGGGGTTAGAGCCTCGCTGGATTTTCAGTTGTGCAGCACTTAGCGATTTTTGGTGAAGCTCACGACTGTACATTGATAAGCAACTTTTCCAAAATTTAAGAAAAATATTTAGGCCAACGTCGCTTTATGATTTCAACCTCCGTGCAAACATTTGACCGTGCCAGATTTCCCCCACAGCAACCCCCTCCCCTCAACCTCCTTGCCCACTGGACCCAAGGCACTTGGAGCAGCTGCATATGGTGCTGGCCAACTCCAGCACTGTGGTGTGATGTTGGTGACTGCTCAGCCTGACTGCAGCATGCGCACTGCCCCCTGCACTCCTCCAGGATGCTCCCTCCACAGATGGGCACCGAGCATGATGGAGTATGTACCACTGACGTTTGATGCTGCTGTGATTGTGCGTGCAGGGGAAGCTGGAGGCCTGAGCTGGAGAAGCAATCCCTTTCGATGAAAATTACCACCACTCGCTCCATCTCTCCCTTCGCCTGCGCTGCAGCTCGCACCATCAAGGCTCTGAGCATGTTGTGTCCGTCCGCTGCAGGTGTACGCGCGCGAAGGACTCGCTTGCAGGGGCAATCCCTTTCGATGAAAATTACCACCACTCGCTCCATCTCTCCCTTCGCCTGCGCTGCAGCTCGCACCATCAAGGCTCTGAGCATGTTGTGTCCGTCCGCTGCAGGTGTACGCGCGCGAAGGACTCGCTTGCAGGGGCAATCCCTTTCGATGAAAATTACCACCACTCGCTCCATCTCTCCCTTCGCCTGCGCTGCAGCTCGCACCATCAAGGCTCTGAGCATGTTGTGTCCGTCCGCTGCAGGTGTACGCGCGCGAAGGACTCGCTTGCAGGGGCAGGGAGGCCGGTCAACCTTGTGAGAGCAGTTACATCTTCAGCACTTAGCAATTTTGCAACTAAAATAAAGTGGGCCCGTACGGGGAGGGGGTGTGCAGTAGGGTTTCAGCCGCATCAGCCGTGGTTTCAGCCGTGTAATAGACTCAAAAGTACACATTAAGAAGTGCGGCTGATGCGGCTGCAATCAGCCGTGTTCAGCCGTGGGGTTTTCAGCCGTGGACTTTTTGCTCACGGCTGAATGGGAAATTTCAGCCGCACTTTCAGCCGATACTCCACACGGCTGAAGACAGCCGCATCAGCCGCTGTTCAGCCGAGGCCAGAAATTTCTGACGAACATTTCCTTGATGCACGCCTCTTGGCTGGCGTAGACTTGTCTTTTTTTCCCAAAAATTCTGGGACTTCCCCCCTTAAAAAGGGGGGTCCCAAATAGTCTATACCCCTAGCAACGTTCTCAGCTTGTTTTCATATCTACACTGATTGGTAGCCTTCGAGTTCAGGATTCCAACTATATTGCTTTTAATTTGATCAACAGTTGTTCCAAAAGTTTATCAGAAGTATCCCCTCCTGCTTGGATGCAAATCTTGACGTTGCATGATTTTCACCAGTTCCCAATTAGCCAGATACTGGGCTGTAGACCTTCTTGAAATTTCTTGCAATCTTTTGCGTGCCAAAGCTGATAGGTGTCTTTCTTGCTGAGGACAGGTGACCTTAATGCCATAGTTGCACGGTACGCGTACCAGAGGCTCTGGTACGCGTACCCGTACCATTCGTACCCGTACTCGTACCAGTACGTGGCACGGAAGGCACGGTGGGGCGGGAGGCAGAGGTGGGCCAACGACCCCGTCTGGAGCCAACGGCCAAACGTCTGCAACGTGGCGCTAAATGTAATATTTTATTATTGTTATAATTATAAAACACGTCCTGCTTTGTGTTCAAATGCGTGCGTGCTATTGCACCGCGTTGCATGGTTTGACTAGGGGAAGAAGACCAAGAGGGTGCCCTTTTCTTGAGGAAGAAGGAGATGATGGATCTGGGTAAGGTACAGGATTCAAGCATGTTCAGGAGCGGGGCATGAGCGGTGCATGCATGCACTTGAATGGGCGTATGGGCATGCGCAAGCAATGCATAAGGAGCTGCTTCATGGCTCATGAACACATGATGCATCATGCAGGGTGCTAAGCTACTTCTCTATGTCTGAAATGGTTTGATTGTGGCTTGAATACACGCTAGAGCACCTGTGCTGGCAAAGCCACGCATGGATGGGGCACCACAGTGTATTTGCACACACCGTACCGCTCTCTTACAAGCTGCCGTACTCGTACCCGTACCCGTACCCGTACTCGTACCCGTACTCACGTACTGTGCAACTATGCTTAATGCACGCGGCCAGACTTGGACTGTGTAGTCTTTCTTCTTGTTTCTCCTTTCTTGCTGGCAGAGATATGCCACAAGCTAAACAGCCAAACGACCATGAAATCACTTCCCTGGGTACCATTTACATGTGCACTGAAGTCCTTAAATGCACTTTAAGAGCAGAAGTGGCAAGCAAAAATTTAAAGGCTGCCTGGCCCATATCATCACTTCAATGGCCAAAGCATGCACTTGAACAGTGACATCAAGTCAATTCCTTCTCGAGGGTCACATGAAACCTGAGCTAGCAAGTTTTTGGAAGGCCCTACATGCAAAATCCGGCCAACAGATCGACTCGAAGGCCACAGGGCATTCAGCCAGCAAGTCCACGGGCACAGGGGCCATAACGATCAAATGCTAAGACGCATGCGCATTCCACACTCCTTAAAAGTTTCCGCAGAAAACATACAAGTTTAAGTACCTCAACAGGCAGAAGATTGTTAGCAGTGCATATGAATTTTCAGTCCTCTTCCAAGAGCTACCTAGCCCCCACCATCCCTTAACAGCTGGGACATGTGTTTTACTCAAACAGAGGTTTAATCTAGCCAGCAAGTCCTTCACAGGCCACGTGAAATTAGCTAACAAATCCACTTGCAGGCCACAATTTATTGAGCCAACATTGCTGCGACATTTCCAATTCCAGGCCACAGGGGTGGCCAGCAAGTCATTGGCACTGACACCAAACAATCCAATGCCAACAAGCATGATTTCAAACACTTATCAAAGGTCTCCAGAGAGAACCAGCACGCGATTCCCAACGCTTCAGCTAATTACGTCAAAGAAGGCGAACGGTCCATGCGCCCAATATTCTTGCAATGCACACTTGGATCAGAAACGGTAAGCATAGCATAAAGGCTGGCCAGCCCTTACTTTCACTCCAACGGCTGAAACATCTGTTCTGCTCAAACAGCGATGTTATTCCAGTAAAAGTCCTTTGAAGGACACATACAGCTCAGTAAACAAATCCCCTTGCAGGCCCCAATTTATTGAGCCAAAATTTCACTTCACAGGGCATGGAGCCAATTAGTCATGAGAAGGCACCTTGGAGGTTGCACGGAGGCAGCCAGGGCCATTTCCCATTAACATGTTTTCCGACATGACTGTGCTTAGGAGGGAAGATGGTTAGATGGGGAGCTCTCAGCCTGCTTCCAGGCCAGCCCATTCCAGAGCAAATGCGCAGCCTAACCATCCAAAGCACTCTTTGATCTCACAAAAAACAACACAATTTTCACTCACATTTCTACACAGCACATTCTTGGCCCAATCCCTCAGCCCAAAACATGGCCATTTGCAAGGGTCAAGCATCGGTCATGCTGCATGCGCCTGGAATATCCTGCAGGGCCTCTGCACTCTCATCAACAGTCAGGATCACAGAAAGTGGCATTGGCGCAGGCGCTGACAGCGGCCTTTTGGGCGGCTGGCAGGTCGGTGTTTGGAGGAGGGCACCGCTGGAAGACGCCAGCCTGCTGCCCAACGGCAGTCCTGATCGAGGGACAGCAGCAGGCGGTGCCGCCATGGTGTCACTTGGCAGCGCATACACTACTGTGCCTGATGGTGGCAACCCTGTGCCTGGCACAGGTTTGCTTGAGCCAGGCCCAGCAGTCTGCTCTTGCTTGTCTAATGTCGGCGGTGGCAGCTCACGAGACACAGGCCTGACTTCCATGCTGCAAGCGCGCATCTCCTCGTCGCTGCGCCGGCATGCTGCTTCAGTCAGCTCTTGAGGCCAGCTGACACGCTTGGACATCCTCCTCGCCCTGTGGTTTGTTGGGCTAGCCCATTTGGTGAAGTTTGGGGTGCCTTGCTGCAGCGGAGGAGGCTGGAACTGGCCACTGTCCTGCTGATCTAAGGGGCTATGTGGGCTTGCATGCTGCTGCTGCTGTTGTTGCTGCTGCTGCTGGAGCCATGCATATTGGTGCACACGTGCCTGCTTGTCTTGGTGTGGCCGCCCGTCCCCATGGGCGGACTGCGCACGTGGCTGCCACGATTTGCTTGTAGGTGGTGCAGAGGTGGCATCCCCAGGCTCTGTCAGACGATGCTTTAAAGACAGGTGCCGGCTACGGATGAGGTGGTGTTGAGCAGAATGGGGCGAGGCTGGAGCATTGGGTGACAGGGAGGCATGGGATGCAAGGGGGACGAGGGGGGCTTGGGGCTCATCATCAGGGATGGTGTGTTGCGGTATAGCAGCCATGGGCAGGAAAGGGGAGCTTTGGCGCAGTCTTGTGGGGGAGGAAAGCCTTGGCGCAGTGTAGCGAGGAGGGCCTTGATGCGGTATAGCACCTGGGGAGAGCAGGAGAGGGGAGCCTTGGCGCGATGCAGCGGGGGAGGAGAGCCTTGTTGGGGTGTAGCGAGGAGAGCTCTGATGCGGTGAAGCAGCTGGCGAGAACAGGGGAGGCGAGCCTTGTTGTGGTGTAGGGGAGGACAGCCTTGTTGCGGTGTAGCGAGGAGATCTCTGATGCAGTGAAGCAGCTGGCAAGAGCAGGGCAGGGAGGCCTTGAATCGTTGTGGTGCGGGTTGATGGAAAGGTTTGGTTGGCTGGGCTGCTCACGCGTGAGAGCTGTGACGGCTGGTTGCACGACTGCAGCAGGGCTCGGATAGAGCAAGCTAGGGCCTGGACGTGCTGCAGAGCAACCTGCATGCAAACCATACAAAGCATGAACAGCTGACCTTGGACCTGATGAGCAGCAACACACGAGCATGCAGATGAGACTAGTAATGTCCTGCCATGCGCTTTGCCTGCGCCCAGTAGTTTGACAGAAAAAAAGTACGGTAAGCAAGGCACACCCCTTGCCGTGCGGTACCATGTTGAGGCGGATCAGTGACAACCTCTGAGGTGATGTGAGCTGATGAGAAGGGAAAGAAGCAGACCTAAATGCTACGCTGATACAACCTGAAGGCAAGCATGCAACTACCGCTTTTGTGCCCTCCTCCTTAACAAAAAAATCCAATGCCATTCCACGCCAGAGCGCACCATGCCACCAAAACACCCACCAAAAGCTGGAGGAGAGATGGACATCAAAATGCTGCACTGCAATGCTATGCTACAATGCAAAAGCACCATTCCATCACCATTCCATTGTGCAATATCTAACGCCATTCCACGCTAGAGTGCACCGTTCCACCAGGCACCTCACCTGAACCTGGCTCTGCATGGCGAGCGTCTGCTCTGTTTCAGTGATGAGCCTCCGGACAGCAGCAGTAGCAGCAGCAGCAGCAGTGCAAGTGTAAGAGACCTGACAAGGCGCCTGCTGCAGCTGCTGCTGCTCCGTCGCACTCATCAAAGAGCTGATGTGCATGCTAGGCAGGCATCCACCTGCGAAAAGGCTCTCCGCTTGGCCACCAAGAGTGCAGCTCAGCTGGGCCATGTGATCCTCAAACACCCTGTCTCCCCCCCCGACTGAGCTGCCTGACAGCTTTGCCGGACTGGAAGACGGAGGCAATGCATGGTGGGACGCTTCGCTGGCGGCACCTGACAAAGGATGGGCTTCAGGCGGGAGAGATGCATGGGAGAAAAAGCGCATGCTGGAGGCATCTGACTCAGGATGAGCTCCAGGCTGGAACGACACACGGGGAGAGCGCGTGCCGGCGGCACCTGACTCAGGACAGGCTTCAGGCCGGAGAGACGCATGGGAGGAAAAGCGCACGCTGGAGGCATCTGACTCAGGATGAGCTCCAGGCTGGAACGACACATGGGAAGAGTGCGCGCTGGCGGCACCTGACTCTAGCTGGAGTGGCCCGGAGGTGCACACAGGCGGACTGGCAAGAGGCAATGCCTCCTGGGACTCTTGTCCCCAGGTCCGCTTCCTTGACCTGGCAACACCCCCTCGCAGCAGGGTACGCAGCACCAGGCGCTCCCTCTGTGCCTGCTCCTGCCAGCTCTCCTCAGGACCCCCTGGTCTTTGCAACGCCTTTGTCGCTTTCGCCACCTGCTGGGCATCCAGCGCTGATTGCACTCGCGTCCACACGCCCTGCACAGCCTCATTGTCACCCGCCCCTGCCTTCTTGCCAACACTGTTGGACAAGGGGTTGTTTTTGAGGTTTGCAAAGGACGCTCGGGAGCTTAGCGACGCCTGCTGGCCTTCTGGTTGTTGCGCTGGCTTGCTCAAGCGGGCGCTGAGATGGGGGGAGGTGGAGGGGGGGGCTGCTGGGGACTTCCGCTGCATCGTGAGCATAGCCTGCGTTGGATCAGAGAAGGTGGAGCCAGATTGTAGAAGTTCATCGCTGACTTGCAAACAAGGCGGGTTCATGCGCACAGGTAGTACGGTGATGGCAGCCAGAAAGACCGATTGCACAACATTGAGCCCAAACCTGGCTTATGTCCAGCTGCAACAGAAAAGCGAAATCCATTTTGGGTGAGAAACGGGTTGCTGGGCACACCCTGCACAGAGCCCCTCTTTGGCTTCTCCCCATCCCAGTTTCTACTTAGACGCGGTGGTTAATATCCAGTCTGAACCTGAAACTTACATACCCAACACTCGCTTTTTACAGTGAGTGCCAATTCAAGATGGTGTCAAGATGAGGTAAGAAAATGAAGGCTTGGCAGAGGCTAAAATGTTTGGCAGAGTCAAGTTCCTCATGGAGGGGTCTCAGGCAATGTCAAAGGGGTGTACACAACCACCTCTTCTTTTTCCACTTCTCCTGTGGAAGAGTATTTCAAGCAAAAAGACTGTTGGCCTCTTCTCCTCGAGAATCAACCTCTCCTCAAGCATACATCTCAAGCAGCATCTGTGGGGTGCATGCAACAATCAAACATCAATCGAAAGCAATACGATGCACCACAACAGCTAGACCTAGCACCTTGGGGTTTGATAGCACAATTGCAACCTGGTACGAAGACACAGCACTGAAGTGCTTGTGGTCCCCCCGCTTTCCACGACTCGCCCTTTCTCACTTGTTTTTCCCCCATCTACATTGCTGCTCCCCTCAAGGCAAGGTGTGTGAGCCACACCAAGCACGTCCACACAATAGCACGACCTTTTAAATCGCAGGGCACACAACAAACACATGCAGCATTTTGCTGGATGTGTAAAGGTCACCTGCTGTTTTGCCTGTGTTGCCCCAACAGCTGCTGCTTGGTGCAACTGGTCCCAGTTGGTGGAACAGCTTGGTGCAACACGGTGCGACTCGCGGCTCAATGCAACACCAACCGCACCGCGAATCATTTGCGCACCTGCAACTGGCCACTGGCCAAGGTAAGCAGTCTGGAGGGCTTCTTTGCAATGGCTCGCGAGGCTGCATCTTCTTGCTGCATGCCGTTGCCAGCGCCCCCACCAAGCTGCAGGGGCTGCGCCTTGCTGCTGGCCCCAAAATGCTGCCCCCAAGCTGCAGGGGCTGCATCTTGCTGCTGCATGCTGTTGCCTCCGCTCCCAATAAGGAGCAGGGGCGCCATCTTGCTGTTGCCCTCTAAATGCTGCCCCCAAGCTGCAGGGGTTGAGTGTGCTTCAATCTTTGATGCTAGTTGAGAACGCTTCACCAGCAGCCGATTAGCCAGGGTCTCGGGCTGTAGGCCAACCCCTGTAACCCGAGTTGCAGGGGCCACGTCTTGCTGCTGCATGTTGTCACCTGCACTCCCCCCATTGCAGGTTGCAGGAGTCTCAGGAGCAACCACCGGGCTCTGCCTGCTGGACAGGAACCCTCGCATGGTGGAGAGCCTGCGCGGGAGCTGGGTAAATGAGCTGCGGCCTGTGTCTGAGAGCCAGTGGCTTGCAGGCGTTCCTGTGCGAGCTGGGGGGGTAGACAAGCCCTTACTGGACCACCTGGTGATGACTCCACTGCATGCACAAGAAGGATGATGAGCGGAGGACTTTTTGTCAGAGCTCAGGCTTTGTACTGCCAGGTGTCAAGGGGCATTTAGGCGCCTCCAAGGTTTTGGAAGCACACGATCGGCACAGATGAAAGAGAGGGTGAAGCACATGATTGGCACAAACGTCCTGCCCTGAAGTGCACCAAATGAGCATCGCGCCATGCGCTTTGCACTGACTTTCTTATGGTGATCTCTGTTACACTTTTACCTCTTATCGGCTGCGGCAGGCACAGACGTCCTGAAGTGCACCAAATGAGCATCGCGCCATGCCCTTTGCACTGACTTTCTTATGGTGATTTCTATTACACCTTTACCTCTTATCGGCTGCGGCAGGCACAGCCGTCCTGAAGTGCACCAAATGAGCATCGCGCCATGCGCTTTGCACTGACTTTCTTATGGTGATCTCTGTTACACCTTTACCTCTTATCGGCTGCGGCAGGCACAGACTTCCTGAAGTGCACCAAATAAGCATCGCATCATGCGCTTTGCACTGCCTTTCTTACGGTGATCTCTATTACACCTTTACCTCTTATTGGCTGCGGCAGGCACAGACGTCCTGAAATGCACCAAGGAATGCTTAAAGCTGCACTTCAAAGCTTGCATGTCCATTCTAAAAGATGTCCGACAAAAGGTCCTGCAGTAGAAAAGACCTCCCTTTTTATGGAAACTACGGGAAAATTTGCAGCAGCTGAATGTTACAGCAATGCGTTTGCATGAGCTGAGTAAAGGATGCTGTGAACTCAGAACCTACCTTTCTGCTCACCATGGAACAGGGGCAATGGTTGTGAGCGTTGTTGCAAGCAGCGATACACGACCACTGCCTGTCAACAGCCTCCTTTATTGCTCCTGCCACAACAAACCTTTGCTACTCTTGACTCACCTGAGGGTGGCCAGAACAGGCCTTTGCCCTCCCTTATTTTCATGCAGCAAATGCGCCAGGAGCCGGACCAACTCAGGACCTGAGGTGGGGCATGACATGAACACCCATTCAGTAAGATAGCAGCTGTTTCATGCCACCATGGAAACTTCAACTCAAGCATGGCATATCAGCTACTAGGGAGGCAGTTGACAGTTGCCATCAGCAGTGTGTACTTGTTGATAAACTGAGGGGTGACAAATGAGAATACCTGATGGGCTCCCCCTTCTAAGGGTCAGCTCAAGCCAGCGGAAAAGAGCTGCCAGGTCATTGTGGATGCCAGGAGCATCCCTGCAAAGGAAACACATGTGAAACAAACAGACTGATGCGTTGGCATGGAAATTGGACTGTGCACCCTGCCCAGGTCATACAGGACAACTTCCACATTGCCATGTAGGTGAAGTTGGAGTCGAGCATGAGTACCGCGCAGTTGCTTGCCTCGTTGCTGCTCATTACCAACATGCATATTGCTTTTATTGGAGAGCATAACATAAACTGTGTGTGAGAGCAAAACAAATATGTATACCTCATGAGTAAATGGTGCCAACAAAGGATGCCTAATGAAAGGAATGATGCATATATTCTGTAAATGATCTGCGTCCCCCATTTCTAAAACCCAGCTCTCGCGCGCGCACGCGCACACACACACGCACACACACACACACCACCACACACACACACACACACACACACACACACCACACACCTTGAGCCATGCCGCAGCTTTGCATACGGATCCAGGAGAATGGCAACAATGACCACCTGCAGGCAGAAGAAATAGCAGAAAATAGAAAGAGGTAATGTGCCAAAGGCTGAATGTGGCCCTTGGTGGTTTGCATGGCAATGGCTCCTGGCCATGCATACGATCCTGCATGATGCTGGCCTACGAGATATATGACATTGATTGCGGACCTTGGTGGTGCATGGCAATGGCTCCTGGCCATGCATGCGATCCTGCATGATGCTGGCCTATGAGATATATGACATTGATTGCGGACCTTGGTGGTGCATGGCAATGGCTCCTGGCCATGCATGCGATCCTGCATGATGCTGGCCTACGAGATATATGACATTGATTGCGGACCTTGGTGGTGCATGGCAATGGCTCCTGGCCATGCATGCGATCCTGCATGATGCTGGCCTATGAGAGGGTCTGCATGTAGCAGGCTTCTTGATCAAAATGCAGGCATCCAAGACATCAACCAAAAGGTAGGCATTTGAGTTGCAGCCGCAGGTGCGGGATTCTAGGGCCCATCTTCAGCAAAAGGACCAAGTGCATGGTATTATTGAAGCCACCCTTTTCCAGTTAACTCATACACTGAAATGAGTGTTATGAGCTTGTTTGCGGTCCCATCAATGGTACCCATCTTAGATAACAAAACCAAGTGCATGGTCCCAAAGGCACCCTTTTTGAAGGTAACCAAGTGCATGGTCCATTGAAGGCACTCCTGCTGAAGGTACAGCCAAAGGTTGCATGGCCATGCCCTCTTACCATCAGGAACAGAAAGAAGAATGCGATGATGGCCTTGACCACGCGTGCCAGGCTGAGCGTTGCGATGTTGTCGAACCCATTGTCCTTGTCAGCGGCAGCGCGTAAGAAGCCCATCAGAGACTCATTCTCACCTGCAGGCAAGAGGAGTTGCAGAAGCATGCGAGAGCAGTGCATGCCTTTTTAATGGCTGTATCTGTTCTAATTTGAAGTGGCAAAGAACGATGCCAGTGGTGCTGTGCGGCAGCTGTTCATGAGGAAGATGTCAGTGGTTCAATGCTATAGCGTTTCTTGTCTTTGACGTCCTACACCTCAAGAACATCTCGAAGCTTTGTCTCTCATTACATCTTGCTGGGCATATCAGGTCATGCGGGACTGCAGGTTGCTTGTTTGGGCAGAGACCTAATTCGGTGTCCGTAACTCCGCCATTCCCAGCAGACAGCTTGACTAGAACTGCCCCTCTTATTGCTGCAGATTTCAAGCAGGGTTTTCACCCCTTGGACGGGATGTTGGATCCAGGAATTTCATCCCCATTCCGATCCTGTCCAATGATGTTGCATGGAGATTGTTGCTCAGCTTCTTGGCTGCTTTCCCACTGAGCACAGTGCCTGGCGCATATCATTTACCACAAACACACATTGAACAGCTAGGCTTCATTGCTACCGACCAATCAAGGCTTGTTTACCTGAAATGATGGATTGGAACACCACCAGCATGCCCTCTGTCACACTACTGACTCCAGTGTAGCTTCCTCCACCAAAAATGATGGCCAGCATGCAGCTCAGCATTGTTCCGGACTGCAGCAAAAAGGAGAATGACCATGAGCGACACTCAGTGCAAGGAATGCAGCATCTTTTGAAATGCAGGGTATGCACCGATTGGGCACGGAGCAGGGACAAGACTTTGCGGAAACAGTTTGTGGATCACAAGTTCCCAGTTTGGACGGGGAGAACCTTTTGTGGGTCGCAAAGCTGGTAGATTCAAACCCTTTGTTTCCAAAGGGCAAGCCAGGAATTGAAAAAAGGGGGTGGGATTCAAGAACGGTGTTTTGTAAAGATGTCCCTATTGTTTGAACCCAATAAGTGTGTCATGGAGCTTTGTCATGCAGATGAGGCATGCAGAGATCTGCATGCCTTAGAGTGCCTTGCCAAGGCACTGCCCAAGTTGGGCTAGCGAAACAATACTTCATGTGCTGAGCTTGACAATCCTTCCAGTAAGCTGGCTTCTGAGAGTGTTGTGTATGGCTCAGTGACTATTTGGCTTCCTTTTGGAAGAGCAGGGAAGCAGGAAAAGGGCAATTCAAAACTCGTGCCAATTGAACAGCTTTGTACCCATAACCAGATTTTTGGCGTTGAATAGGTGGACCAACTAGTAAAAATGATCACTCACGGTTAAAAGTTGGACTAAGTAGTATGCAATCTGCGGCGCGGCTCTGGCAAGCGTTCCAGAGATGACGCTCAGCTTTGGCTGAAAGGCTGTCTGG